>JACWTT010000027.1:0-505387 GCA_014851275.1 Cryphonectria japonica | reverse complement strand
GGGGGAAACGTTTTTTGAATGATATAAACAAAAAACCAAATAATCATAGCAAAGATGGGGTTTCATTTTATCGTAAGTATTTTGCACAAATTAATTTTTTTTTCCTGTGGGTGAATCTGGCCCCCCCCCCCCCCAACCTTCCATCTCCTTCAAATCATCCGGATCAGATGTTCTCCTGTAGCTTCCCGATACTTGCTCGGCCAGCCTGGCAATTTCATGTCCCTGTTGAGGTCAGGCTTCATGATCCCGCCACCGCGCTCCCTCGGGTGTGCCAGCTTGTCTGTCCACGTCGAGAGCTTGGTGACGCCTATGCGGCGAAAGGTAGCCTGCCGCTCCGTCCTGCTTAGATCTCGCGCCTGGTAATCGTCGTCGTCCTCTGTGGCCTGCTGCAGGAGCAGACAGATGATATACTTTGAATGCTCCGAGTCGAACCTGCTGCCGTACGCGGCGGGGATGCAGTAGGTATTGTCCGCGCCGAGGATGTGGTGGCGCTCCTGGTCGTCGTGGGGCGCGTCCAGGTAGACATTGCGGTGGGCCTCCTTGTCGAGACCAGAGCGGTCCACGAGGTGCCAGTAGTACCGTCCCGGCGTCGCTGGGTTTGCCTGGATTCGGATCTTCCGCAGTCGGCACCAGAGCATGACGTGGCCGCCGCTGACGAGACCGTACTCGTTCTCTGTGGCGATGGCCACCAAGATGGGCGGCACAGGGCTGCAGTCCTGTTCCGATGCCACCTTGATGAGCAGGTCTTGGTCTGTCACCTCTCCGTAGGTCACACCCTTGCTGCCCTGCGCCTCGACCGACGCCCAGGAGAACGAAGGTGCACGGTACAACCAGTCTCCGTCGGGGTTCCGAGGCCGTCTGGAAGGATGCAGGAACACACGTTTGCTGTGGTCAAACACGGGCTCGACTCGCCACAACAGCTGGCTCTCAAAGTAGTGATCCCACAAGCCGGCCACGTAATCCAGAGGACGTCGGTCGTGAGGCAGCATGTGCCTGGCCGTCGTTGAGGGCAGGGTCGTGGTGCCTGACACGCCTAGAATGTGTGACATTTGCTCGGCAATGCCCGATAGGGCGATGAGCCTGTCTCTGGCGTTTGTGAGGTCCAACCCGGAATACGTCTCTACCACTCGTGCCCACAGCTCAAAGGCGTAGAGGTCGTGCTGGGGCATGTGAGAATCCGGCTCTGGCGCCCCTTGCAGTCGAACCTGGCGCAACTGCTTGCCGTGCTCCATCGGCTCCAGGCCCTTGACTGGGATCTCTGGCTGGATCCTATCGTTTCGGAGCCTGAATTTGGGAATGCTCTCGGGATGGCCCTCTGCTGCTGCGAACGTGGAACACTCCCACGCGATCTGGTCGCTGCAAAAGTGCAAGACTCGTGGGGCCAGGAGCCGCTCCTGCAGAACCCACGCTCGTGTGTTGACGGGCGCACGAGTGACAAGCTTGTCCCAGTAGGACGCATCGATCAAGACACACCGTCGAATGCCTGCTGGCTGCGGTAGGGAGATCACCTGGGGCGTGGTCGTGGTGGTGGTAGTAGTAGGAAGAAGGGTGGCGGGCTCACGTTCTCTGCGGCTCGTCTCATCAGCTGCCCAGAACCATCGAAAGAGGGACCGAGACTTGGTGGTCTTCTTGTCTCCTGCTTTCTTCATCCTATCTGGCAAGGACTTCTGATGTACGCTCTGGTTGTTGATATTTTTGTTGTTCAACCTGGGTATACCCTCGACATTCAGGTTGACCTCGTCCTCCCAGAGGACCTTGGGCTCTCTATTATAATGAAGTCCGGCCAAGCTGTTCGGGGCAGCTGTCGCCGAGATGTTGAGGTACGCATCCTTGTAGACGCTCTGCATGCGTGCGGACTCGTTTAGCCAGTCCTTTTCGTGCTCTGGTCCCTCCTGGATAATGCACAGCGAGTCGATCCAGACCCAGCCCACCTTGCGCAGCTGCGAGGCGAAGCGGATTGCATCTCTGAAAGTCCTGGGCAATTTATCGAGCTCGACGCCCTCCCTCAGCTCGTCCTGGGTCGTCGGGCTGAAGATGTAAGGCCGCATACCGCCCCAGCAATGGCTCAGGGTGACATAGCGAGGATTCGTCCTCAGGGCCTCGTCTTCGTAAAAGGAAGCGTCCGTGTCAACCAGGGAGACCTTGGCGATCTCCGTCATGTCGGAAGTTTCCGTGCTCGAGGCCTTGCCGGACTTCTTTTTGCCTTTGGTGGTTTTGCGTCGATAATTGGCCAATTTCAGCTGCCTCAGGTCGAGAAGACGGGTAGGGTACCGTTCTGGGCGGCCCTGCGCGCGACTGCACTCCTGCGACGTGCACGTCGCATCGCACTGGTTGATCCAGGACAGGGCCAGCTTGAGGACCTCGTCTGAGGATGTGTTCTCTGATATCGGGGTCCTGAAAGATGCGGCTGCACTGTCTGGTATCGACTAGTCATTAATTTCATCATCGTGTACTCATTCAATATGGAAGGACTTACCAGTCTCTTTGAGGATAAAAGTCTTTTTGTGCCAGAGAAGGGACTGTCCAGATCCACGCTCGAGTCTGAAATCCAACCTGTAGATACCATTCTCTCCAATGTCTTCGACGACGCCCAGAGCTGCGGTGCTTCGGAACTCCTTGTTTTTATTGTCCTCTTCCGTGGACGGCACACCAGCACCGATCTTCTCTGCCCATTCTTCGTCGAGTACACGGCAGATCCCACATTTGACCCGACTTGATGTCTTGAATGACTCCCAGGAGTCGTGGTGTTCGAACGTCAGGTCATATGTGCCTTTCCACTGCCTGCCGTCGTGTCCCCTGAGCATCCCCCAACACTTGTCGCAGAGCATGGTTGTCCAATTTTTTGCGCGGGAGTTTACGTGATAGCGACAGATTATTCATTCTGTCGCGAGCGAGCAGGCGAGTCCAAAGCCCTCATGTTAAATCTTGAGAAAGGAGCGAGTGCGTTGCTTTTGTCATGTCCTGTTTTTTTGTGTCATCTTTCTTAAAGGTTGTTATCTTCCTCTAATTTAGGACATTGATATCGCGAGCTGACATGTCGACCCGGACTTCATGAGCGGTGTGGAAAAAGTTGCCCAGTACCGGCAGACGGCAAGCAACGGCGGCGCAATCAAACTGGGCTTCACATTGCACGCCCTGAGGAACCGTGTTCGGAGCCCCGAAGACCTGTTCTAAGGATTTTAAACAACCCGGCCCTGATCTGCAGAACACCTGGCATAATGTGGGGCCCACAAACCATAGAACTACAGCAATGACTACATCCTACAGTGTTTACCTAGCTCTGACGTGGCTCTCTAGCGAGTGCAACACTGGGCTTTCTACCACACATACCCTTAGCCCAAGTAGCACGATTGGGCTACCTTGTTCTCTTCAGGCCCTGAATATGAAGGACTGCAGATTCCCAAGACGACCATATCTCAAATTTCTCTTTTCTCCTATAGTTCCATCAAGTTTGCCGGCCACATGAGCTGTTTGGTAGGGAGAGAGAGAGAGAGAGAGCGAAAACTTATATCCCAAGAACTCATCACAGAGGAGTAACATCACCCTGCTACAGAATCATAAGAATCGGAAACCTCGGCTCCTAAGAGGAGAGAAAAACCCACCAAAACCCTCAAAATCAATTATAACAACTCAAAGAGAAAGAACGAAAAATAAAAGAAAAAAAACAGTGTCTGGAAAATTACCATCCATCTCCTGGAAGGAAGACCAGCTAGATTTATTCTGGCCCAAAATGTCACCCTCTACCTGCCCAAACACAATCACGAAAGACGAGCCTTCCGGACTGGAAACATGCACTCCACCGGAACCTCTCGGCCCAGGCGGAGGACAAACACCCATTCCATGCACAATAGTACAAGATCTGGTGGATCGAGATCCAATCCGTTGACCGGTCCCCGCCCGAGAACATCACAAGCTTCATCAAGCTGAACGCGCGATGAGCGTTACGTGGTGCTGACGGAGCAGCCGCGCATCTCCAGCGGCTCGCTGCGCTTCCTCGAGATCCCCGCCGGCATGCTCGATGCCGAGAACAACCTCAGGGGCAAAGTGGCCGACGAGATCGAGGAGAAGACGGGCTTTTGCATTCCTCTTGCCGAGCTCGTCGACATGACCGCTCTGGCCCTCGAGGACACTGACCATCCGGAGAGAACGAGCCTGCAGACGGCCATGTACCCCAGCCCTGGTGGCTGTGACGAGTACATCGCCCTCTTCCTGTGGGAGAAGAACCTGGACCGGCAGGAGATTGAGGACCTCAAGGCCGAGCTCACAGGTGAGAGGGCCCAGGACGAGTCCATCACTCTGCACGTTCGGGCGTACGAGGATTTGTGGAAGGGGGGGGCCCGGGACGCAAAGACTCTGGCGGCTTGGGCGCTGTATGAAGGTCTCAGCAGGTCGGGGAAACTGCAGGAATATTAGAAGCAGAAGAGGGAAAGCAGCTCTAGCGGCTATTAGGAAGATGATGCTGCCCGAGGCCACAAAGTTGCCAGGACAAAATGAGGCTTTTGGGGAATGTTTCTATCCTCATTGGGTAGAGCTCCAAGGTGTTGGGCAATACCACCATGGTTGGTGAGGCAGAATAGATGAGGCACAGCAAAGAAGAAAGACGAAGATGGCGGTTGAACATTGTCTTGAGCTCAAACCGAGCAAATATGCCAAAGCGAGCAAATTCTTGCCTTGTTTGCCATTGTGCTTCTGGAACTTGGCTTTTGTATAATATGGTCATTGACCTGAACTCGTGCAAAGACCATATCGACGATCCTCCTTTTGGTCTTCTGTACCCATTTGTCCGGGTTAGGATTTCATTTCCTCACCCGAGCATGAATTAACATGATACATATAGCAGAACCCAATACTACAGCCGGCATCTCTTACGCTAGGAAAACGCAGGATTTCGAATACATCAAACATTCGTATCCAAGCTTACGAGGACACCCATGGTGTATTGTGAGAAACTGTAAATGGCTCTTTCACAAGCTAGGCAAGCACCCAAATAATCTCAGATAGATCGAGTTCCTGAGTGATCTTTCCTCGGTGCATTTCCTCATTTCTCCCATTTTCCCCAGAAACTGCCCGATTCAATGTCTTCAGCAGAAACTGTAGCCCCAAATACGAAAGAACGAAACAAGCCAGGATCGTGTACGGGCTGCAGAGATTTTATATCGCTCGATCTGTACTTCGGTATTGGGTTCAGAAGGTTATAATAATGCCTGAACAGCATAGCATTCCTTGAGTTGCCCAATTCGCCAGTACCTGGTCGCAGAGGATGGGACCCGTAGTCCATTATCGAGCCAGCGCGCAGCCATGTGATTAATTTAGCCAGGTCATCTTCGGACTCTTTAAGCACCTTTGGGGCTTCATAAAGGATATTCCCGGTTCTTGAAATCCATGCCTGCATGACCTGACTTTTCGATCGTGAAGTTCGCTTAGTCCTCCTGGAGAGTTCTGCAGAGGGTGAGACGTTTGTCTCTTGTAAGGTCCGGAAATCCGCAACAACATCGGCAAATCTCTCCTTAAAAGGAGCAATGGTAATCGGATCATTAGATTCGACGGCCGCGAAGTCTGCTAGCAAGGCTCGCATTTTGATCCCCGCCTCGACCAGACCCTTTAGTATGTCACCCGTGAATGGAATCACGTGAACTCGTCGAAATGATTCAATAGCGTCATCGCCGTAATTTGGCCTGATTGTGGCACTAGACCCCTTGATCTGCTGCCTTCTCAACCTGGCTTGTTGTGCGGTTGAAAGAGACCTTTTCCCAGTGTGTCGCATGTTCAGATCGATATCGCGAGCAGAGGTCTTGAACTGAATGTCCATAGGTGGAGGTACCGGAATCGAGAGGTGCTCGGCGTTTTTTGAAACGGCACCAGTGCCCGACATTGGATCGAGAACTGACAACCAAAGACCACACGAGTGGCTGACAGGAAGTATTGTTAGACTAGCAGGACTTATAGAATGTCGAGCTGGCTCACTCACCAAGATATGCCCGTTTTGAAGTCACGTTGATAACCTGACAACACTGTCTGACATCGCAGACAAACACGAGAGCTGAGCCTCTCTAACGTTATGGACATAGAAAGCTCATCACCTGGCACGACGCAGGTAGACCATGACTGTGGCGCGACGATCCTGCTTGTCTTGCTGTGCATTACAATAAATTTGCCGATTGTGACAAGATCCGCTCCCGGCTTATTGAAAAACATCACTCCAAGTAGTCTTGAGAAACCCTGCGAGCCATGTTAGTTCTCTGTCTTGGACGTCGGATGGTCAATCATTGGTAACTGATAAGACGACACTGGAACATTGCTCACATCCCATGTATCGCACAACTGGTACGGCAGTAGCATTTTGATTCCCAGGACATTCTCAAACACGATGCTGGGGAGATCGATCCTCGACTTGACAAACAGTGATTCCAGAGTAGCCAACATTCCATGCATTGATAGCAGCAGCTCAGTGTTCTTCTGCACCATGGATATGAGTTGCTTGCACTGTTCGACAATCGTCTTTACCCACTCCTCCATATAGCGCTTGAAGGAACGAAATTTCGTCATCTGTGAATCAAGGGCGGCTCGAACGCCCGTGGTATGGCACGCTTGCTGCTCAGTGAGTGTTTGAATGGAGGTGTACGTCTCCGAGGATCTTCCCTCGACTGTTTTCAGTATTTTGAGCTGCTCAGATTGTGTCAAGTTGGTAGATTTGATGGCTTGTTCAAGGTGCTGGGAAGCTATGCGAGCTCCGAGTATGAATCTCTGGGTCTCGGTGGCTGCTCTTTGGGCCGTATCGAGGAGTTTCCTCAACGCTTCGGTGTGTCCTTGGCTGGCCGAACCTTGAGTTTTGAGGCTGGACCTAATTATATGAAAAGGGAGTTTCAGTCTGGGTTCGTGTTAAGCCCATTAAGCTCCCCCAGTACTTACCATTCGTGTATAGTGAGGAGAGTGTTGATGGCCACAATTTCACTCGTGAGGATCGATCTGAGCTCATCAACTTCGTGCCGTGCAATAGCAGACCAGTGCAGGCGTTTTTGAAAATCTCGCACACCTGCAAGGCCATGTTTGCGCAGCGAAAATGGAGCAGGGGAAGAAGTTCCGTCGGCGCGTAGTCCGAATGTATTTCCATATGTCTTCATCTTGTCCTCAAACGCCCTCAGTGGGCCTAGGCACTGCATTGCAATAGCGCGGAGTCGCTCGATGTGCACTCGTTCATCGGGAAGAGTCGGCTGTAGGGTAAAGACTTGGTTGCATACTTGGCCAAGAAAATCGAGCTCGATGGCCAGGCGACAGAAATGCAGGGGCGCTTCACGGTATGACTTCACTTCGCCGACAATACGCTCGATGGCGCCCGCAACAGCGAGGACATCGCCTATGCTACAACGATTGATATGTCAACCAGATTTTTGCTCCTCAGCAGCCGAGTCTCCAATAAGGCTGTGTCATAAAATTAAACATACCCGTAGCCAAAAGACATCGCTATTCTGATTCTCGCAGATGCTCCTCTACATCTGCATCGGGATGGAGCGTAGAATGTGCGAGGAGGAACAAGTCAGCGACTCCAAGGAAGAAGCGAGTAATCAAATGGCCAAGGGCTGACATTTATTGGAGTAGGTTGCCTCTGAGGCTTTGCTGGTGGCTATGCTTACTGGTGCTGACTTGTCCACCTGAGGTACACGGTGACGTCCAGTAAGCTTGTTGACAGTGTTGCAGGCCCCTTGACATCTCTGCATGCTTCTGGGCCACTAAATTATGGGAATCATGTGTGGATCCGTTAGGTTGTCAGGCAGACACCCAGTACAGTGGACAACCCCAGTCAGTCCTGGCCTCTGGCCTTCTCTATGCGGCAGCTACAAGGAGTGATCACTCCCAGCAGACTGGAGATGACTATGGCCTACATAGCTGCGTAGATGGTCGGACTATCACATTCTTCTGCTTCTCTCTATCTTTCTTCAGTGAATTCTGAATCAAATGCCCTTTTTATAGAGCCAATTATACGATCTGTGCTGTGAACATCTTCAAACCTATTGTTAACATGGCATAAACCTTGTAAACAGCTGAATGCTGGAACGAAAACTAGATACGGAGAGTCCAAGAGAAATAGAACAGGAAGACAGAAGGCAGGGGCTTTCAGACAGAGGTATAAGGAGGCTGAACAGCCCGATCATTTTGTTTGAGACTGTTTTTCTTGTTTTCATAGGAGACGTGAGAAGGGCCGGCATATAGACTGAAAACTAATGTAGAGTTTGATGTTGAAGTGCTTGTGATGGTGAAGGGAGGGATGATTGTACTCAGTGGACTTGGCAGCAATAGACGTTGATCAGTTGTTGGGTTAGGACCAGTCTTGAGAGGATTTGCACTTGATTCTGTTGCAGGAACCTGGGCTGTAGAGAGCATGGTTGTGCGGCTCTTTTGCACCGGAGCAGGATGTTATTGTAGCTTGTCGTTTGAGCTTGTTGGTGAAGTTCAAGGTTTGTGTTTATACGAGTACTTGAGTAGTTTTAAAGCAGTCATGTATCCATTAGCTGCTTGTTCTTGATTGTTTGCGTTCTTTATATGAATGGATCTACCTTTGCTTACTGCTTCTCCATCTTCTTATGTTTACTCATTCCACCTAAGTCCAATTTGCTAGACAGAATGCCAGCATAGTGATGCTGTAGCTGGTTAGAGCTATTCTAATGCTTCTTTCAGGACAGTCAAAGAGTTACTTAGTTGACTAACTGTTTGGTGCACCAACTCACCTTGTACGAGTAACCCCACTTGGCAGTCATATACGCAATGAAGCATTGTTCGGTCACATGGTAGATCAGCTTTAGTGACATATATCCTTTGAAAGAAGAGACAGTTTAGCACGTGTTTAACTAGCACTTGTACCTTACATATAGTGACTTCTATGCCCACAGAACCTGCTGCAGACCACGTGTTTTTACAAGAAGCACACCACTAAAGTCGAACTAGAGCTGCACATCATATTAATTGCTGCCGCTCGCATGAGAATTCCGCAAATAGTAAAGATGAGCAGCCCAAATGTCTCTACAACCAAGCACCGTACCGTTGTGCTCTGCCTTGCATTACAGTTCGAGCCAATGACTTATTGCATTCAAGACACTGCTACTACTATTCTGTCTCTTGTTTCTGTCCCAGCATTCCAACTATCTTGTTCCCTGGATGGTGAATTTGTATATTCAATATCATAATCTTATTCTGGGGAAACGCCTGGGCGTGCCTGAGTGTCTTACATCTCCATGGACTTGGTGTCACCTTCATTGAGAGCTGCAATCTCTACAACGCTGGCCCGCATTGCTATCCCTTGACCAACCAACCTTGGTACGGTGGACAGTGAATTCTTGATACGGCGTAGTCCTTTGCCAATTGTAACTCTTCCCGGAACAAGCCCGCCGCAGGCCTTTTGATCTTGTAGAGTCCGTGATCGAAAACCTACATGTTCATGTCCGGTTTCCTACCTCCGACAACAACCAGATAGGCCTGGTACTCTCAGTCAATGCCCTCTCTGCCCTATTTCATGCATGTCGAGGAGACAAACCTGAGTTTCCTTCTAGGGCATGATGAAGAGGTTCAAAAAGGCTAATTAATTAGGACGCGAGTCAATCAATAGCTTCTGGGGACGGGGCGGGGTGTAGCTTAGTGTCCGTGTGATCAGATCACCACCAATCACGGCTTGAGTTGGGTTTCCCCGGCCGTGAACACGTCTGTTCGCCGTCACCAGAAGCTCCGTCATCTTGTTCGGTCTTTATTTTTCTTCCTCCTGTTTACTTCTCTTATAATTACATGATATTAAAGAAGGCATTGTCCAGACTTGATTGGTAATCTTAAGAGAAGCTAAACGGAAAGCTTTCTTCCACCTCTGATGCCGGCGAGAAGCAGCTTTACTCGTGGGTCACGAGGCCGCCTTCTTGTTGCTGCCACACGGCATAAAGTGACGGCACTATTGACGGACCCTGTCTTTCCGGTCCCGTGGCCATTCTTGTTTGTCACCCTCGTCAAGACTGTAAACACTACCCATAATTATTGGAGGAAATTCCCGGCACTTGCGGCACTTGAAGGACACGTGCCGCTCGCCCGCAAATTACTATCCTCCTAAACCTTTCTCTGGTTGGCTCGCTTGTACACCTTACCGCTACTGCCCAATGCTATTGTCGTAATTCTTGGTACACCTCCTTGCTAGACACTTTCCACCTTCTGTATTATTAGCACATGAAAGATGCGCACACGACTCGTTCACGATTCCACGTCGTCGGCAGGACGGACGTAACAGGAATGTCGCAACAACGGCGGACAGCTTTGACCACGATAGAATGCGGAGGTTACAGTGAGCTGAGGAATACGCTCTGACCTTCTCGGGTCAAATGCATACGCGCACTTACCGCACGCGCCCTGCCATCAAGAACATGTGAACAGATGAATTATGAATTGCATTGCCTTGCTTTATGTGATGAAAAATTGTTAATAAGAAGACTGGATAGACCTTCACGGCCATGGGGCATGAGATCTGATGGTGTGGTTGTCTTGACATCGAAGGCCGTCTAAAAGCTTCCTCGTCCACAGGGTAATTCTCCATACTCGTCAGCCATGCAGGTGTTTTCACGACTGAGCCTAGGCATTGTTGCCGCGGCCTCTTTCCGTCTTGTGGCCGCTGGGCCCTGCGACTTGTACTCGGCGGGCGGCACACCGTGCGTGGCTGCACACAGCACCACCCGTGCTCTGTACAGCGCTTACTCGGGCGAACTGTATCAGATATCACGAGGCTCGGACGGTGCCACGACCACCATTTCACCGCTGTCTGCGGGCGGAGTGGCCAATGCCGCTGCCCAGGACTCGTTTTGCGCAAACACAACGTGTCTCATCACCGTGATCTACGACCAGAGCGGCCACAGTAACCACCTTACCCAGGCTCCTCCCGGCGGCTTCGACGGCCCAGATGTCGACGGCTACGACAACCTGGCCAGCGCGATCGGCGCACCAGTTACGCTGGGGGGCCAGAAGGCGTACGGTGTCTTCATCTCGCCCGGCACGGGCTACCGTATTGACTATGGCACCGACGTGGCCACGGGCAATGCGGCCGAGGGCATCTACGCCGTCCTCGACGGAACCCACTACAACGGTGCATGCTGTTTCGATTATGGCAACGCCGAGACGAGCAACACAGACACGGGCGCTGGTCACATGGAGGCTATCTACTTTGGCGACTGCACTGTCTGGGGCTATGGATCCGGCGATGGCCCTTGGATCATGGCGGATCTCGAGAACGGCCTGTTCTCGGGCTCAGCCGCCGGCTACAACTCTGGCGATCAGTCCATCGACGACCGCTTCGTCACGGCAGTTGTCAAGGGAGAGGCCAACGAGTGGGAGATCCGCGGCGCCAATGCTGCCTCTGGCTCGGAGTCGACATACTATAGCGGGGTCCGGCCTTCTGGCTACACAACTATGTACAAGGAAGGGTCCATCATCTTGGGTATCGGCGGTGATAACAGTCAGTTTTCCTGTTATTTTTTTTTATATCTTTCTTCTTTCTTTTCTCTTAGAAATGTTTGAATCTGGCCGCCTCGGAGTATCTAGAGACTCAGGAGCAAAGGAAAAGGAGAGAGCATGACTGACACACAACTTAGGCAACGGCGCTCAGGGTACCTTTTACGAGGGCGCCTTGACCACAGGTTTCCCGTCCGACACTGTGGACAGCGAGGTGCAGGCCAACATCGTGGCAGCCGGCTACGCCGTCACCTCGCTCATCGGCGGCCCTACGATCACGGTCGGCGAGGCCATCTCGCTGCGCGTTACCACGCCCGGCTATGATACGCGCTACATCGCTCATACTAGCACAACGGTGAACACCCAGGTGGTGACGACGTCCAGCGCCACCACCCTGAAGGAGGAGGCCAGCTGGATTGTCCAGACCGGCCTGGGCAACAGCGGCTGCTACTCCTTCGAGTCCGTCGACACACCCGGCAGCTATATCAGGCACTACAACTTCGCGCTCCTTCTCAACGCCGACGACGGCTCCAAGCAGTTCGCCGAGGACGCCACTTTCTGCCCTCTGTCCGCCATGAACGGCCAGGGCAACTCCATCCGCTCCTGGAGCTACCCAACCCGCTGGTTCCGCCACTACGACGACGTACTCTACGTCGCTAGCGAAGGTGGTGTGCAAACTTTCGACGCTACTGCTTCGTTTAATGACGACGTGAGCTTTGTTATCAGCTCTGGCTTCGCTTCTTGAGAGTCTTGTTATATGTTTGTACGAAATATTCTTTCTTACAGGTGCGGTGTGCTATAATTGGTCATGGGCACGACACCTGTGTTAATGGATTTGTACAAAGTATGGGACAGTCAAATTGTAGTAACTTGAATATAACTTTGTGAGGAGCAGACTCGAGGGAATAATTAACAGTACTTGGGCACATGATCTCGAAGTAGTAATGAGTATGAATCAGCAACATGGCCACTATGTGATTTTCCTAGACGTACTATGACTGTAAAAGACGACCATTGGGTCTTAAATGGCATCCTTCAATAGACGCATACTTCTTACGCTGTGGTCAGGATCCTTGAGAGGACCACAACCGAAATGCTGGTGCTAAAATTCCTGGCAGCCAATGATTGACAAACCAAGGTTACACCCAGTACGACCATATTTCCCATTAGATCGGGTCATGTTCGCCCAAGAAAGTGTTCTGAGTTTTTGACTTTACCCTAAAGATACCTGCTTCTGCGAAGGACAATTCATTGATGATGATTTTGTCGAGTATCAATTATAGGTAGGAGATTTGAAGTAATAATTACAAGCCCTAAGATATTCTATGGCTACCAGGACACAGAAGATGAGTTTGCAATGATGACCTCCTCATGATACATATTGCAGACCATCCTGCGCCCCTTCACCCTACAACTCTTCCAAGCCGCCAAGATCATCCAATCCTGGCAGATCCAATTCTTCGATGTCATTCCCATTGAAGTCTGTCTCCTCAAATTCCGGCGTTGACTCGTTCACAGGCACTTTAGCATCATCATTACTCGGCCCCTCATCATTGGCAACCGGATCGGGTGTGACGGATCGTGCTGATCGAGCCATGAATTCCTCCTCGTAACGTCCCGGTATGTGGAAGGTGTGAAGACCTTCGAACGTGACTGTACGAGGGTGTTCCACTGCCGCTGTCGGGTAACACTTGCTGCAGACAATGTACCGTTCCCTGTCGCAGGTTACACACCCGTGCATGATACCGCGACATTGCTAATTGTTGAGGGGCGACCGTCAGCTAGTTGACCTGAAGCCTCACCCAACCTGGTCATGTTCATCGAGGAAGCTAGGAGAAAGTACAACAGGAAACCAAGAACACTTACAGTGAAACAAAAGTCGCAAAAGCCCTGGGTATAGCTGTATAAAGGCTCTTCTAATGCTTCCTTGCCGGACTCACTCTTAGGCGTGATAAGTGAAATGACAGCTTCGCCGAACCCGCTTCGCTTTGCCATCTTCAATGGCGTGAGCTCCTCCGCATCTGCGCCTTGGCCCATACGGAACGTCACGGAGACGTCTGCACCGTGTTCTATCAAACACTGTATAGTAGCTTCATAATCCTGGCGTTCGGACTTCGTCCAGTAATGCAGAGTATCAGGCACTGTCTGCCTTGAGGCCCAAGCCAGCGGCGTCCAGCCATCAGCGTCCGCAAAATTCACGTACTTCCTTTGTTCCTTTGGCGAGAGTTTCTGCAGGATTGCCTTGACGGTCTCTGCGTTCCCGAGCTGCGCAGCTCAGTGCAGCGCATTCTTCTTGAACTTGTCGGGAATCATGATGTCGTCGCCATGAGCCAACACGATCGTCTCGAAATTGCGGATGCCATTGGCAGCGGCAAAGTGTATTGGCAAACGGCCCAAGGAATCAGGGCTCCGCACAGATGCTGACTTGTCGAGGAGGAAATTGATTGTACCTACCCCCGCCCAAAGAGCGGCGGCGCATAGAGCACCGAACACTGAGATGCCCTTGGTAGCGGTGACATCGGCGCCGCGGGCGACTAGAGTCCGCACGAGACGCTCTGCATCTTCGAGTCTGGCTGGTAGACTGTCAGTCTTACTAACCATTTCCGGTATGCATGCAGCGATGAGTGGCGTGCTTGCAATATTCAGGCCTGCTGCGTTGACGTCAGCTCCTTTGCGGATCAACATGTTGACCAGGTTTGTGTCTCCGGATGTGCAGGCGGTATGGAGGGCAGTGAAGCCCAGTGCTGTTTCGCAATGAATGTCGATATCAGGCCGATCGAGGAGCCAATCATGAAGGCGTCGACCGTTTGGGCCGGACCGGGCCGATCGAATCAGCAATGTCTCTCCCTTTGAGTTTTGAGCATTTATGTCTGAACCAGCGCGCACTAGCAGGCGAATGCATTCGAGGTTGTTCTCGCCTGAAAAGGGATGGGTAGCTAGCAACGGTGTGTCTCCGTTCACAGTCCGCCGCGTAAGGTCATCGTGCTCGTGAAACTCGAGCAGTACCTGCAAAATGTCTGGCCGGGCCCGCGTTGCGGCAAGGTGTAGTGGACTGAGTCCGTAGGCGGTCGTGTCCAACAAGCTTGCACCACCCTCCATTAGGATTTGCGCAATCTCTTTGTGGGGAGCATAACCTGTTGCGTCCATAATGGGGCTCCAACCTACGTTGTCGCGATGATGTATGTCCATGTGTCTGTCTGGCTCCAGCAGCAATTTCACAACGTCCGTTCTAGCATCCGCGACTGCGACGTTCAAAAGAGTCTGCTGTCTATCATTCAGGAGATTAGGGTCGGCCCCGGCCTTCAGAAGTATTTTGAGCTCGTCGATGTTGCTCATGGCTATCTGTAGCAATGTCTGGCCGTGGCTACAGACATCTACATCGAGACGTGGTTTCTCGCGATGGTTGAGGAGCTGATGGACCACATCCCATTCCTGCGCTACGACGGCGTGGAACAAGACACTGCGGTTCCCTGAATCAACGACGTCGATTGACGCGCCCTTGTCGAGCAGCAATTTCACGGCAGCCTGGTTCCCATTGATGCCAGCGACCATCAATGGTGTTTTCCCTTGTGAATCGCTTCTGTCCAAGTCCACGGGAGGGTCGTGCTGAAAAAGGATCTCAAACATCTCAGTCTTGGTCTTCTCTGGGATATCGTCGCTTTCTATGATCTCGCTTAGTATTGGCGGGTCCAGTATCTGAAGATTGGCGTCAGCTCCATGCTCGAGCAGCATCTTCATCATCTCAGAGCTGCGAGCCCAGGTTGCTGCGAACGAAAGGCACCCGTCTCTGCCTGATGGCCCGGCTGTGTTAGGATCGGCGCCGTGGACGAGGAGGCTTTGCACTGTTTTCAAATAGCCTTCCGAACAAGCCGCGGTGATAGGAGTCCATTCGTATTGAGGATGATCATCCTCGGATGGTTCTGGCACTTTGCCTTGGCTTGGCTGGTTTGGGTCTGCGCCTAAGCTGAGGAGCAGTTCCGCAGTGTTCCAACAGCCCCATACCGCTGCCGTATACAAGGGGGTGTCTGGCTGCGGAATGTCTAGCATGGTGGGATCTTGCTCCAGAAGTACTCTGACAATGTCGATATTTCCATTCGCACAGGCGGAAAAGAGCGCCGTAGTACTGTTCTCTCTCTTCACCCTAAAATCAGCGTTGTGGTTGAGGAGCACTCGGACAATCCTCGAGGAGTCCAATCGAGAGGCCATGTACAGCAGGGATGGGCTACTGATAGCCGCAAACTCGTCGGCCTGTTGCTCGCAATGTCGTAGCAAAAATTCCAGCAGACGATCCATTCCGAGCCACGTAGCCCGCCACAATATCGGCGGCGGAAATCTCATAGTCTTTTGCGCTGTTGTATTTCTCGTCTTGGCGGCGGAAACGACTTCTTCAGCGAGAATGAGTGCTAGATCCTCATTATTCGCCCTCGTAGCCTCAAAAAGACTCTGCATTGATGTTTCGTTACCGTCTTCCTCGTCGGCAGCACGCAACTTCACCAAATTTGGGGGTCCAAACTCCGGGCTGGACCTCCAAGCGCTCCAAGCCGAATTGCAAGGCCCCTTTGGTGCACGGGAAAACGGATTGGACATGGCCCAGTAGACTTTGGCCCATGGTCTGTATGGTCCAGAGGGGTCCCTCATTCGGTTCTCGGTCTCAACTGTGATCTTGATGCTTGATAGATGGTGTGGCAATGCATCTACCGCATAGAAGATGATGTCTCGCCGGTCTGTACTGATTGGTGGGGTGATTGCGTCTCCCGACCGCTGAAGACGCTCCTCGTACGTATGGTACAGATCATTGAGACGTTCTTGCGTTGTTGGGAGCCTGAGATACTCAAGTAGGAATTCCGCCGTGTGCTCTGGCGCTCGCTTTTTGACTGTTTCCCAGTACGTTTCGGCGTTGTTGTTGAGTAACTCGAGCACGTCGGAGCGAATACTGGTGTGGTCTCCATCCACATCCAGAAAACCGCGTATTCGCTTCTTGATCTGTCTCAAATTATGTTGGATGATTTCATCGTCAGGCGAAATTGTCCCCTGACTGATATCTCCGTTGATGCCGAAAGAGACAATTGTTGAAAGTTCCATCAAGGTAAGAGGACGCTGCGCGGATAAGATCCATGCCAGGACATTTCGAAGCCATTCTTGGTCTGGAAGAGACTGCAAGATCGTCGACAGGATGTCGCTAGGCTTTGAAAACGGCTCTATGCCTTCAATTATGCTGGTGAACGTGATCAGATTGTCTTGAGACTGTTCTTCGGGCCACTTCGAATAAGTCTCAGCTACACGTAGAATTGTGTCGTGGCTCATTGAATTCAGCTTCTCCAAAGTCGTGCGTATACTCGACTCTGCCAAGTGTCTGGGCAGCAGACGCGCAAGGAAGACTTCTTGCCTTTTTTCGTTTGCATGAGTGTCAGTGGCGTCGTCGGGTGCAACCATGAACTCGAGGACCTTCACTTCGGTCGAATTTCCCATTTCTTCACGCAGATCTCCGGCCGACAGCATCCCTGGCTTGCTCGCCGTCAAGACGATTTTGAAAGTTTCCTCGGACTTGTTGGCAACTTCACTCAGCATTGCCAAGAACTTTTTGCGGCTGCGTGGTTCGCATTCATCTAAGCCATGAAGAATGAGTGGGGTGCTGTTGTCTGACCATGAATATATGGGCAGTAACAGTCTCCACAAGTCGTCTTCCGTCCAGGCGTTTTGCAGTTGGTACTGGTCCTGTAGCATTTGTTGAGACGGTCGTGTGGTAAGTGCTGTGCCGTTCATGAAATATAAAATGCATGCAGCAAACATGGGCGCCATTGAATTTCTCAGAGGATCGGTGGAGGAATATCGGAACTGGAAGAAGCGAGAATAGTATCGACCGTCTGCATGCTGCCTTCTGACCCAGTCCAGACCAATTTGCTCGGCAGCTTCCGTAGTGGATTTGATGTCGGGCCCATCGAGCAATAGCAATTGGATGCCTTGACGCAAGCACCAGGATTGGTGAGCCGAACTCGAGAGAACCGGATGACTTCGCGATGGTGATTTTGACAGCATCTGAACTTCGGGTGGGACAAAGAACATCACTGTCCGTTCCAAAGCAACTTTGGACGGTTCCGAAAACCTCCGGCCTGCCATTGATGTCAGCTAGAAGACTTGCTTCATGCACACAATAGTAAATTGGGAGACTTAGTGACTTACTCCACATTGAATTGCATAGTTTTTCTATAAGCAAGGGAAACGCCTCAGAAGCCTCGTTACCATCCTCTTCTTGCAGAAACAGCTCGGTCGACAGGCCAAGGGTTGCCGTAGAGTAGTCCAAGGTCTATTTGTTCTTATCAGTCCTTGCAGTCTCGTTAATGACTGAAAATCAACTTACCGAATGGATGAACTTCCCCGAGGCACCTGCGTACAAGCTCAAGATCTGGCTCCGTAGCGAGATTTTAGAGCCCAGGAATGCTGCATTAGATGCTCTTATAGCAGATACGAGGCTCTGTACTGCCAAAAGAGTGACGCATGGTACCCATTTTGCATCGTGATCGACGTTCAGAAAGGCAAGAACTTTGAGCCCCAGTTCGCGCTCATCTCCACGCTGGAAACAACCGACAAAAACCTGATACTGTTTAGTACAGAGAATCTTCATCTGCATGTTATGAAGAGGTGTCGTAAATAGAAGTCAATGACCCAGAGACTCACTATTCGTGCGATGCTTGTGAAGATATCGTCATATTCACAATCGTGTGCAGATGCAATTGAGACAGCCTGCCAGAAATATGTTCGTAAACCATACACTATAACCACGAAGATACATTTCGTTATTGCTTCAGGCTTGTCGGTTCTCACCTGCTTGAAAATCACGGCACCAAGGTCATACGCCACGACTATGGTTGCTCTTCGGGTACGCTTGATAGTCTTGAATCAATGTGTGATCCTCCACAAGTGCATATGGACACGGGTGTTTACCTGGTCACCAAATTGCCGAAAATACCTGAGGCCGCTGAGCAATTGACGAGCCTTGATGTCGATGTATTGAGTGGTGAACCCCGCATCTTCGTTCAACATGCTTGAAATATCTATATCGAACACGAATTCTCTTTTTCGAGAATCCTCGGGGAGCGAGTCTGTGAGTAAGGGCAGACTGAAGAGGTGCTCCTCTCTTGGAGTCCCTCTAACGTGAACGATACTGTCAAGAAGCCAGAGTTAGCATTTGCATGTTATTCACACGCGACGGAGTTACTTTGAACTCAATTTTTGTACTTACTCAATCTCGAACAGTTCCTCGTCTTCATCTTCATCTTCTATACTCGAGCTGGGCTCCGATATTGATTCCAACTTGACGCCTTCGTGAGAAGATCCAACGGAAGCTTCCTTGCCCGTAACTTCCATACGCGGGCTTTCTCTTCGTCCGCTATCACTCTCATCGCCGCCCATAGTATCTTGAACACTCGGGATCGTAATATCGATGCTACTTTCAGTGGTCATTTTGCCTGGAGTGATCTGCCGTTCGACTTCCTATCGCATCTCTCCATTCGCCCAGTCTCTACCGGTCTATAATGTAGAAGACTGGCACCTCCGTGGTTGCAAGGCGTCCATGCCAAATCTGTCTCTAACACGGCTCTGTGCGAGGCGTACTCGATCTTCGTGGCATAGCGCAGTAGGCTCGAACAGAACAGCATAACGTCCTTGATGAGGGGGCTCTTGGCTACTTGTCCTGCAACCTTGACGTAGTGTAGTGCTCACTTGCATTAGTGCTTACGGGTTGTTGGAAGCTGAAGCATATAGTAGATAACCGCCTCTATAGTTATGAATCCTACGTTGCACTGTGTGATGGGACTCTGTGTAGCACCAGTGCGGTAGGCTCTAGCTGCTTACACATGCCCATTTAATTTCAACAAAGCCTTTTAGACGGTGCTAGACTTTGCCTTATTCAAGTGCTGTCTCAGTGCTCTTGAAAATCTAGAGTAATTGATCTCTAAATTCACCACGCACCAGCACGCAATGGCAGAGGATCAAGATAATTGGCTCAGTCAGGATGAGGAAGATGCGGAGCTGGAACCAGATCAAGACCTGGAAGAGTCTGGGAATCCTGAATCCTTCACTTTACCCTTGGTGGGTCAACTTGGGCAAGATGGAGGTGAGTTGAGTCCAAAAAGACGCTTTCATCTGGGTACGATATTACTGAAACTGAAATCATGACAATCAGGATACCATGTGCGTAACAAAGATGGCATGCTTCAAAGAAGAACTGTGTCTGCTTTACGTGGTGGTCTTCGTAAGAAGAAGCCAGCATTCACTGTGGGTTGCGAAGCCAGGGCTATGATCCACGGATACATGGGCGCGCACTCTGACAAGCGAGCCACACTTCTCGTTTACGACCTGACGTTTTTGTCCCGACGTGGAACACGGATCAAGGAGGCCGACGTTCTTTTTGAGTTCCGGTCAAGGTCAAGACATCCTGGTGCGGTGGGCCCAACTGTCGTTGAAGTGTGGCCCAAGGGTCAAAGCAGGATGGGAGAGACCATCCAGAACCAAGCTTCCAAGTTTAACGTCTCCTTCAACATCAGCCCACCCATTGCTGCTGGCAGTTCGGGTCTCACCGCATCTGGTGAGCACAATATATCCAAGGATGTCAAATTCCACACTACGATAACGGGCGACAATCCTGCGGACCTGGAGTGGGGAGACCACTACCAGGCGAGGTTCACGCTTGCTGAGAACGCTTCGCAGAGGTCTGGGATTCCGACACAGCTCACTGTCGTTATGCTACTCGAGCGTGACAATGATGATGATTTCGAGATGATTCCTCAGATCGAAGTAACGCCGAATCTTACGTCCGGTTTAACGTCTCTTGGCTCAACTCGATCTTCGGACGATCCCGTCCATTTCAGGGTGCAGGAGCCCCCCTTCAATTGTCTGAGTGGCAACACAGCGATTGATCCAGACAACTTGGCAGCAACGAATTTGGACAGCCTTTGGATTTGCACAATGTATAGTTTGTATGTCGACGAGGCGAAGAATTCTGCGCCTCGTTGACATGTGGAATAACTTGAAGGGATAGGTAAAGGCTGTGACAGACGTCGGGACTCATCTACGTAGCAGAGTAGACGTTGATTAGACGACTCCCTACTATACAGATGTCCCAGATTGTATGTAAGATTTTGAGTGCAATAAGGCTGCGGAGAGCGACGTATCGGCAGATGATCTCACCTTGCAGTCGATAAGCGAGCTGAAACGTGTGGCGCCAGATTTACACGGAGCCTGGCCGGTCACTAATTAATTACGTGAACTATTGCTTACCTGCAGGTGGTGCCTCAGGATTACAACAGTGCAACCGCACTAAATCAGAAACAGACCTAGACCTGTAAAGGAATGTGATAGCGCATGACTGCCTCTCACATTGCTTCTTCGAATGCAGACTCTCGAGTGCCGCGTGATACGTGGGTGTGCTCTCTTGCCGAAACATTTGACTGAGGGCCGTGCTTGCTCTAAACCGAGCACTACAAGAGTCGTTGCTTTCCGAAGACTGAGCGATCTGGTGACGTCTACAAGGGGGCTTAGGTATCCTCGGCTCGGGAATGATGGACGACCTCGACGTGGATGCACTATCTATCCATTTAGACGTGCCCGATATTCATGAGCCACTCGATCCTGGCGTCGAGGATGATCATGTGGACGGCCAACTCTTGGATGATAGGGACAGCGATGAGTGGTATGAGCTTTCTTTGCGTGACCGGTGGAGGGATGTCGTGAAACGTCTGATCAGTGAAGAGGTGCATTGGGATGGCGACAATGAACAGCACAACGATGACTGGAAGCCGGGTGCCAGGTCTTTAGACCAGACGGAGAAAGAATCTCTGACCGAGGTTGACCGCCGCGACAAGACATGCCCGACAATACTGCACAGACTAGCATTCGAATTCGACGACGATGGCTTCACTCAGCTGCCAAACAAAATGCAACTCAAGGTTGTTGAATACCTTCTCCATGAGCGCAAGAAGAGAGGCGCTCAGAGTGCGGACTCGCCAGAAGATCCTATCTTGACAAGAGCTTTCGAGAACCAAAATGCCGGCTTCATCCGCTTCATCATCAAGAACTATCATGACAGCCACCTCCCAGACCTTCTCGACGATCAAGATAGCGGTGGAGCCAACTGTCTGCACTATATCTTCAAAAAGCACATTCCTGAGTCTGTGGACCACTACCTGAGACTCAGCCAACAACGGAAAGCGACTCGGGCTCAAAAGACGATGACATTGGACCTCTCGACCACGTTGCACTTCCTCAAGTTTCTCATCAGGTTTGCCAGACCTCAGTGCATTACCGCAAGCGACGGCGAAGGAAACACGCCCATACACTATGCATTAGCGTACAGGGTATGCCGTATGCCATTCCCTCCATACCAGGACATGGTTTTGCAATTGGTCAAGGCTGGCGACAAATATGAGGACAGATCTAGACAATTCAACAATGCCCAACAGTCACCCTATCTTGACTTTGATCGTACCAAGCGGGAATTCGTCGAGCATAATGCGCGAGTGAGAGCTCAGAAGCAGGTTGCCCGCCCTCCTACGAGTTCTGCAGTGTCAAATTCAACGGGAAGCGAGGAGATATTGAGAATGATATATGGAAGTGGGCAGGCAAAGCCAACAAGCGATGCAATCGGGCCACAATATAACCTGAAGGATCCTCATTCAAAGAATCTCAAAGACGTCTCGGCAAAGCCAAAAATAGACGAGAAATCCCGGGCACTTCCATCAAGCTCCCAGTACAGCAAAAACGATATGAGGAGAGATGTCGGCATCCCGAAGCTTAGGGATCCTCTTGACGAGTTGGCAGCAATCCGTACGTCTCGGAGAAAGACAGCAGGGCCATCGGACAATGCTACCGCAAATTCAAATCCCGGCCCTCGATCTTCATCGCCTGCTATGAACGCACCAAGGCTGACCTCCGAACATGCATCAGAGACTACGGCAGGCTCGTCTTTGGCTCGAGATGCCATCCTCGGCGTGGGCGGAAAACCGCGCGTAGCGGAGTCTCCGACTCATGGAAAACAGCCCAAGTGGGATTCTGCCAAGACAGAAAAGAAAGCAGTTGATGATGCGAAAAAGGAACCAGCAGAGAAAAGGTCTTACGAGATCAAAGAGGATTATGACATATGTCTAGAAGCGGCGGAAAACGTGCGGCAACAACTCAAGCTACACTACATACGTAGCAGATCTGACATGGAGGCCAAAGAGCTGCTCTATGGACGAATAGCTTCTGGTACGTGTGTGCCTAATCAGCCACGTTATGAAGTGGATGGATGTGCCTAGAAAGAAGCTTCGCTGGGTTCCCGAAAGAGGTGGCCGCTGATGTTCTCATGACAGACAAGAATCTTTACTTTGATGCGACGAATCTGAAAGGGAAATCGCCCAAAGAACTCGCAGACCTCGTCTCTATGCTGGCCAAACCAGGAGGCTTCGAGGACACTCTATCTTATGTTAGCCTACCGGTCCTAGGCTACACACCTGATCTGTCCAGCGCTCCTAGTCCGACTTCTAGGGGGTATGATGCAAACGAGCGACGCCAGCGGAGGACAAGTGGTCAAGACGAGAAGCTGCTGGGACGCAACTCGGCGGTTGCTGTTCTCGACAAGCTGGCTGAGTCTGGTGTCCGTAAAATCATCCGATTGATTGTTGAAGAAGATTTAAAATCACCCCCACATACGGATGCCGCGATTGAGAGGGCTGTACGCGGTGAAGATTCTCTGCTGCCAGAAAATAAGAGAAAGCAGGGGAGAATCGCTGTTGAAATCTGGTAAGTTTAATCGTGGTTCTGCCTGTGTCTAGTCTGCCAACGCGGAGCGACATCGAAGCAGTGTTGCAGAATGCCAAAGCAGGAACTAACATACAGGCCTAGGGACTGGAGAAAGTGGGATCTCAGCACCGACGTGATTAGGTTTGCTTCACCTGGCGTTTCGGAGGTCAACCTTTACTGGAATGGGAATCAGATAGTTCTCAAAGGTTGGGCAAGCGATGAGGGCATTCCACGCCTGTTCAGTGAGTCCGAGAAGAAGCTGAAAACGGTTATTGTCCACTGGTCTCCTGTGAGTAAATATTCTTCACACCTTGACCTTGGTCCACGTTTCTGCACTGCCAAGGCAACAACAACAATCCGCGTTCCCATACAAGTAGCTGGCCAGCCTTCTTAACCTAGCTTGATAGGGATTTGAATCAGCCCAGAGATGCGAGTCCTTGCTTGTGGACTTCAGAAAGCACGTTGAGAAACGCACCCTGACCACGGTTGACAAGAAAGCCCAAGTTGGAGTGACGGTCTACACTAAGAGGCTATCTGCCAGCAAGACGATGGAAGCCGGGGCAGGAGATCATCTGGGACCATTCGCAGCAGGCAGTCTCACAGCTCCTCCTGACCACGGTTGGATCGAATCAATGGAAATGTTCAGGAGAGCTCTTATGGCGCTACATGAAACTTTGCCAAAAGAGAAAAGACCGAATAGGGTGAAAGTAAGTCTTTTGAACTGCTGGCCAAGTCCATCATCTCGTCATGAAAAGTTGAGGCTAATGTCATGGTCTAGGTCGCACTGATCGATGATGGCGTTGACCGTGCCGACTTGACTACGTACCAAAATCGTGTTGAGGTAACGGGAATGAGTTATTGGAGTCCATCCATGGGCACGTCCTTTCAAAACCCGTCCTGGCACCAGTCCACAGGCGGTCATGGCACGATCATGGCCAACTCTATCATCCGCATCAATCCCTGGGTTTCGCTATACGCCATGCGTATCCAAGACGATGTAGAGATTGGTCCAAGGAACGAGGGGAGCATCAGGATTCACGCAGGCAGCGCAGCAAGAGCTATTGAAGATGCCATCATCCTGAAAGTCGACATCATTTCTATCTCCTGGACAATTCGCAACCTCGCCGCACAAGACGCAAGGACCGACCACGGGCAAGAAGAGAAAGCCATCAAGTCCCTGAGGAAAGCTATAGACAACGCCAAGGAGAACGGCATCCTCATCTTCTGCTCAGCGTCTGACGATATCAAGAAAAAGGGCGCCGACACCCTGCCATATAGCCAGGCGCGCGAGTATATCTTCCGCATAGGCGCGGCAGACGCCTACGGCTGGAGCCACAAGGCAACCGAGGACCAGCAGACAATCGACTATTTCCTGCCAGGTGATCAGGTCGCTGACGATTTCCATCCGCGTACGGTTCGTGCCGAGGAACTCAAGTACCGCGACGGCTCGTCCGTGGCAACAGCACTGGCGGCCGGGCTGGCATCACTTGTACTTTATCTGACGAATGTTATGAAGGTGTACTACAGCACAGACGCCAAGAACATGACCAAATTCTCCAAGTACGGAGATGTGCTGCGGAGACGGGATGGTTTGAAGAAGGCCTTTGAAAACATGATCACGGATGACAATTACAAAGACAAGAGATTTCTTCCTGTATGGGATTTGTTTGGGACAAGGGCAAAGGACATTTTGGACAATACTAAGGATCCAGGGGCAAAATGGGATCTGCTGGATGAATTGTGTAGAAAACTTGCTACATAAAGTTTGAGGGTTTGATACTTATAACTAGACCCAGACAGCCCTGGAGCTACCCGCAATGTGGCCTTTGCTTGTGAGCATTTTTTTCTCAAGATTTGTGTCGGCTACAATGTTCTCATGAGGGCTACTTTAGTTGATGAAATAGAAACAGCTCTGTCTAACCCATTGAAACAAATTATTGCGTTTTGTTGCTCGAGGATGAGTAGCCCTGGACACTTTACTACACGCTCTTCTTGACGACCTCGCCAACTTAGACTGCACGCTCTTGGCTCTTCAATAACCACGCTAGAGGAGTTGTCCCAAGGTTTGATCAGCTCCCGCAGGATTCATGTGTGGAGCCTCTCCCGACAGGTGCAAAGGAATTCATGTGTGACATCAGGTGACAACAAGGTGATAAGCTTGTACATATTCGCATAGGAGAAGATAGTCCCTCTTGTTCCCTTTTGCCAATAGATCAATCCCAAAACATGGCTGTCCCAACCGAGACCATAACCAGGCAACACACTCTCCCAGATGGGCGCATCCTGGCCTACGGCATTTACGGCCACGACAGCCCCGACGCACCCACTCTCCTGTACTTCCATGGCTTTCCCGGCTCCCACTTCGAGGCTGAATCCTTCTCGGCGCCTGCAAGGGCCCGCGGCCTGCGCATTGTGGCACTGTCGCGGCCAGGCTACTCAGAATCCACGCACCACCCCAAACGCACGCTTACCTCCTTCGCCGCAGATGTCCTCTCCTTAGCCGACGACCTCCACATTCGGCGCTTTGCTATCTTGGGCTTGAGCGGGGGTGCGCCGTTTGCCTTTGCCTGCATGGCGGCTAAGAAGAAGCGGCCTAATGGTGGCTCAAACGACGACAGCGCGGATGGACGACAAGACTCGTCGTTCAAGGAGAATTCAGGAGACACACCATCGTCTTATGTCATCCCTCGCGACCGTCTTGCCGGTGTGGGCATCTTGAGCGGGCTATTTCCCCTCTCCTTTGGCACGGCGGGCATGATGCTCATAAACCGGGTTCTCTTGGGCTTCGCAGGCCCTTACCTGCCGACGTGGATGGTGGCCAAGATATTCGACTTGGCGCTGAGCAAGACCATGCGGACCAAGAGCAATGAGGAGCTCGAGGATACGGTGGTGAAGATGTTCAAGGGCCGGCCCGAGAAAGATCGTGTCGTGATCGAGAGAGATGAGGCTGGCATCCGCACAGGGATGATAAACAGCTTACGAGGCGCAGTGGCGACGCCTGACGGACCCAAGGGGGCCGCGATGGTGAGCTTAAGGAGCCCACACTGACAAAAAGGATCTTGTTGTGCCTACTTCACAAGATCATGTCGCTGACTCTGCTGCTGCTTGATACTAGGATGCGGCGCTATACGGGCGTGACTGGGGCTTTAGCCTGGAGGAACTGGAGATTGGAAAAAAGGGGGAGGAGGGAAAGACGTCGGTCGTGGCCTGGCATGGCGGCAGGGATATCAATGTTCCCGTGGAGATGGTGAAAAAGGTGACGAAGTCGGTGCCAGCCATAGACTTGAGGGTGGACGAGGAGGAGGCGCATATTAGTCTGATCGTCCGTAAGGTCGATGACGTGCTTTCGACGATGGCCGTAATGCTGGAAGCTTGAGCCAGAAGATATGTATTATCTAGTCTTACAAGGGCTATTAATCAATGACAACCACGTTTTCTTTTCTCTCCTCATATTGTACAGTTATACTGTAGGATCTAGCTCGTCAGTTTGACCCTTCCCCGGGCCTTTCACGCAATTGATCAGCGTCAAATACAGTCGCCGTTTTTCACCAAAAAATTCCCTTGGCGTTTCTTGTAAGGGATCGGGTAGATAGACTCGATTCGGGTTCTGATATTAGGCTTTCCGGGTCTCCTTGAAGTGGTCAGGCTCGCTTTGGTCGATATACTCGGATGGGAACATGGTTGTCACAGACCGTCGGCGAAGCAGGCTGAACAGCTCTCTATCGTCCCGGTCCTTAGCACTTGCTAATTGACAAGGCGCGAGCGCAAAGACGCCCTCACAAGGTTTTAAAGAGTATTCTGAGGAAGACGAACGAAAAGGAATTGGAAATAAGTAGAGAAAACACAAGACATGCGTGCAATCAATCTATTCTACCACTGCTCCAACACTTAATTAAGACTCACGAGCCGAATTGTTCCAAGCGTTGTCCAACATTGCCAGAAGTACAAAAAAACGTCCTTCTTCCGCCTTATTTATCCACATACGCTGGCTGGGCGTCCTCTAGCGAATAACGGGCGAGCCCCGTTCACAAAAAGCAACCTCGCGCGTGAGGAAATCACTACTGAGAGAAAAACAAATGTCAATTGCCGGTAAATCAATCTATCTTGAAAAGCAAGAGAAAACGAAGGATCGAAAATCATCTACAGAGAATCTCATTTGTTCAGATAAGCTCCATTTCCAGCCAAGCCTCTAGCAATCAGGTATTTGCTACACGTGCCAGTACAGTACTCTCAGTCATTGCCCCATCCTTATCCTTAACGTAAGCGTCTGACCCATGCTAAGATTGCACAACAAGGAGTACCTAAGCTTTCCTTATGCCCCTCTAATGCTGCTGTGTGCAAAGCAGCATTTCCTTGACAATCAACAGCTTGGAGGGAAGTGTCAGATTCGAGCAAGACATGCACTGCGTTGTTCTGTCGGCAGCTCTTGAAGACAGGCCTTGAATAGCAAGTATTAGCAATAAAATTTCCTTGTAAAGCAATCCCAGAAAGCACGCACTGGGGGACAGGAGTCACAGGGGATGAGAGTCTTCTAAAGACAGGTGTGAAGTTGTCATGGCTGATTACTGCCTCTGGCGCATAAGTAGCGAGAGCAATCATAAGACAAGGAGCAGGGGAAAGACAAATGCCTATGCAGACCTGGTAATCGACTCAATTGCTATTAAGCCAAGTCCATTAGCACCAGCTCAGGCCAGCAATGTGACAAGTCGTTCAAAGGTCTTGTTACCCAGCTGAACCCAAACTCCCACCCATCCTCCTCCTCCTCAACCCCCTTTTCGACAAGAGCCTGGCTAGGACATAAAGGGAAACACCAGAACCCAAACGCCACATCAGGGAGCCTGTACAAGCCCTCCATCGTATTATGGGCGCTCGCAAGCCCTTGCTTGACCAACCGCTCTTCATGATCAGTCAGGCCTGGCCTGGAAACTTGCCCACTACTCCAGCGATCCTCCTCCTCTTGCACGAAGGCCTCGGCCACCTCGCGACTGTAGATCTCCCGAGCGGGCTTGAAGGCTACAAGCCAGCTCACCTGCGCTTGCAGATCGCACAGCTCTATCCCCAAACGTGCGAGGAACGCGTGCCCACAACGAACAGTACCTAGATGTCCATCCTCCGTATAGACCCGTCGCAGGCCTTGGCCGATCGGCCGAGGGTCACAAGAGAGCCTGGTCAATGCTGGCGTATGCGCGCGGACCGGCATCGCGCTGTTAAGAAGCAGCACTGCGCTGTCACCGCTACGCCGGTCGCGGGCCGGGACGTGCATGCGGCCCAGAGGCAATTCTGTGATGAAGAAAACTTCACGAAGCTCTGCGAACAGCGCTCGCAAGGCCGCCGTGCGTGCTGCGCCAGCGGCTGAGAGCGGCAGAATTACTTGTAGGCTCTGGAGGCACAACGTGCTGATATCGACAGCGAGGCTGCGCAGACCTACGCCGCGGGGGTCTAGAGCGCAGAGGCTAAGAAGGAAATCGGTCATGAGAATGTCGTCAGAACAGAACGGGATCAGCTGCAAAACGTCGTACTCGGGGTTAAAAGCGAGGAGGTCGCGTCCCGGCGCAGCGCAGGCGGCAGCGCGCTCCTGTTCTGGGGTGCCCTGTGTGAAGTAACAAGGAATATGGATGCGGTAGAAGGCGAGGGCTTCGCTGCGCGCCTCGCGGCAGATGCGCAAGAGCTTGCTCAGAACGCGGTGGCCTCGGACTGCAGCGCCGTAGCGAGTATGTGCGTGGCTGCCGGCGTTGGTGTTCCGGAGTGGATGGATCCAAATTTGAATCATGCGCTCGCGCTGGAGTGAGGTCCGCCATATCTCACGTCGCAATTCCTGGGGCAGCTGCGAGAAGAGGGCGAAAGATTGGGGTCGCGCAGCGTGGTTCGCCTCTTCCTGGGCCCCGTCAAAGATCTGGAGATGCACAGGGAACTCGAGCGACATTTCTTTTTGGAAGAAGTAAGGACTTATGACATGGTCATGTCGAATGCTACTTTCGCTTTGCGAGGGCATGGCTGTACTGATATTTCAAGTTTTCTAAGCAGAGATGGAACATCTAGTTATGTTGATAGGGCCAACAACCTCGAACGGTTGGTCAGCTCGGCTAGCGTTTGTAAGTAAAGCAATAAGCGAAGCAGGTTATAATAATGCAACCAACTTCGGTTTCAAAATGATTATAAGCACGAGCACTTTCCAAAAATGAAATTTAAAAAATCTTTGGTTACTGAAGAACATACCGTGAGCCTCCGTAAGCAAGCTTACTCCGGTTGCGGGCGCCATTTGTTACTATTATAATAGACTGTAAATAGCTTCATCTATTCCTCTTATTCTTTCCTCTTCTTCTTGCTCTCTTTTCTGCCTTTCTTTATAAGGAGGGCTCCTGCTTCGCAGCCCCCCCCCTCGCTTCGCTTCGCTCAGCTCCCCCCCCCACCCACCCCCTAGGAAATATCTGCTTTTTTCATGAAGATATCTTAACTTGAAAAGTATGTCTTTTCGGGGAAAAACACACCAAAATCACCTTCCTAATTGAGCGAAATCTGAACAACGAACGAGAGCTAATCATCTTTTGTAGGTTACCTTCATGTTCAATTTTCTGCCCATTTTCCCTGCTTTTTCTTAGTTATCAACTTTTTTCC
Source organism: Cryphonectria japonica (assembly GCA_014851275.1). Classification (NCBI taxonomy): domain Eukaryota; kingdom Fungi; phylum Ascomycota; class Sordariomycetes; order Diaporthales; family Cryphonectriaceae; genus Cryphonectria; species Cryphonectria japonica. The sequence continues at coordinate 475,528 of JACWTT010000027.1, read as the reverse complement.
TGCACAGCTAGGATCGATAAGAGACCATTTTAACAAATGGCATAGTACAGAGCGTTGGATGAGAATAGATCACAACGATTTTCGAAAGTCAATTAAAACATTGAGTAAGTATTTAAGTAGATAGCAAAGTGCCGCATGATCATTCGAGCATAAGTGGATGAACTGCTCAGGAGGGTCTACGTCCCAGCCCACGCTTACCAACTTCACACTGATATTATGCTGTGAGAAAGTATCTTGGTATGTGAAACGCTCATCGATGTAACTGAGCAGCTACAGCTATATCAGAGGGGGCGATAGAGGAGTAACATCGTAGCCGAGCCCCCTTGGTCGTCAGATTCGACATCTTCTTGAAAGAGCATTGTGTTGCCAACATGCGCTGACATAGCCACCATAACAACAATAACAACTACTAATAGCATAAACAATAGAAGCATGGAATAACTGTTTTTCATCCGACGTGACAAGTATAAATATCTGGAACCTGTTCTGTTCTGTAATTCGGAGAAACACTAATTATACCAGTCATCCTCACAATTGTTGATCACAGTCTCAAAACAACTATTGCGCTTTTCAGTAACCTTTTTGTCTTTTCTATCCTTTTTGTCCTTCCAACATTGCTAAAACCTAATGCCCTGGAGTTTCTCAATTTTATCAAAATTTATACCCTCAAGATCCTTTGTATTGAAGAAAAAAAAACCCCCATCCTCACCGATCTTGCGAGCGCCGCCCTCACTGTATTTGATCGGCGGCGACTCTGGTATCGATTCATCTCGTGCAGCTGCCCCTCGAGTTCTTATCTCTCATAGGCCTTTTCAGTACTTTATGACCCCTAATTATCGCTTCCACATAAACTATGCACTACCCCACAGAATTGCTAGTTAAGAGGGGCTGGTTATTGTAGAACTTGGTCTGATAGGATGTTCGAAACAGTGCAATATACTTCGAACCCTGGCCGTACCCTTATTCCCCTCTCGAAATTCTGCTAACCACCTATCCAAAGCAGTGCAGGGTCTCTCAGGCCGTCTATTGAGGGCGAAGGTTGAACTTGGGACTAGAAGAGCCCGACCTGAAAGTGACGGTCATAAAACTTACCAGGTTCCCGTTCCTGTTTGCCCCGCACGTTCTTGATCATGGAAAGGATGCGACAGACTCTGCATGCTGATATTATGAGTTGCTCATGAGGTGTTTTCGTCTTTCTTATAACCCGTCCCAACGGGACATTGCGTTCGGTATAGGGAGGTCGATTCAAGAAAAAGTCAGGGTCGTTCAGACAGCTGGCAAACTTCCGCCAATCCAGCGCTTCGCAGTCCGAATAAAGAGATTTATCTATCGTCTCGGGGCATATCTGTGAATTTCTCGAAAGTGCAAAGTTGTATTTGAGTTCTCAAGAGTGAATAAGGGACAATTGACTGTTTCAAAACTGCTGATAAAATTAACTACTTAGGAGTTTGTATACCTTAGCTAGCAGCTGTCTATAGCGGCTATGCTTGCAGTAAATCATTATACAATACGTTGAGCTCGCCTGAGGTGATTGCCAGCTCCAGGCCAAGCAAACTTTCGTCTAACTTGTGTGATTCGTCTAACATTAATACATATCGTAAACCCGGGCAATTCGAAAATATCTATGGATGACTTCGGGTGCGAATAGCAAGCCCCTTCCACTGTATACGCCAAGGCGACGAACATATGTTTTTTCCAATCCAAGTACGGCCTAACCAATTCTGTCCTAATACTGTGGCACGCACATGCATTATCAGAAAGGTACATTCGAGGTACAAGTATACTTCGATGGTACAAGGAGTTTCGTTTCTCGCTTCTACGAAATCGAAAACGGAGAGGGAACAAGGCAGCGGGAAAAGCAGTAAAAGAAAAAAAAGGACAAAAACGACGCAGGCACGGTTCGAACGTGCGCCTCCGAAGAGATTGTAGTTCAAATCGTTCTCATTAATGATGAAAAATGAAAGATAGGGATAGAAAACGAGAAATGGGATACGAGAAGGTTGCCATGCCTCTGTTTCGGTTTAGGGTCAGTGATCTGCTGCTTCGCCCAGATATTGAGAGCGAGCTATACCCAAGATGAAAGCGCAGCATACAGACACCACACCTTCGACGCATGTCAGAGCTGAGCCCCACTGAGGCTCGGCTCTGTTATCCCCAGCAGCCTCACAAACGTGAGACTACTAAAATTCTTCTTTGCTTGTTGTTACTTTGACGCTGTCCGACTTGTATGCTCTCGCAGGAACACGGATTCAGCTCGAGCTCATGAGCGAGACGGAAGTTGTTCAACGGGTTGCCGGCCTTCCGGTCGGCACTTCCAAACCAGCCACGAAAGCGATACTCGAGAATGTTTTGAGGCCAGACATTGAGATCACCGTCCGATTTGTGGGCATACACCCTCTGGCTACTTCAGCTGCTGTGGCCACCTTGATCTTATCGCCGGTGCCGAGCCAACTCAAAAGCAACGGTCCCCTCAATCTCTTGCGAAATAGTGCTCCCGCTCGTTACTCAAGAGTGCTGTCTGTTGCGAGATATGTGCTTCTACTGACGGGAGTTAGAACAGAATGTCGGTACGGTTTTGCACCATCTTCAAACCTTGGATGGCCCATCGGGGACATCGCTGTGGCGGCCGCCTCAATGCAGGAGGCGCATCTTCAAGGCGGAGCATTTGTTGCAGCGTTGCAGTGGTTCACTGTGGTGAGTCTAGTCCCACACTAATTACGCATCACTCAGCTTATTGCTGATGCGTTTCGGCACACTGATTGGTTTGAATGGTTCCGGGCCAGAGCCCTTGGTGACTTCGTTGTGAATGAGGGTGGGTTACTAGCCAAGCCAGCCTGACAAGATCATTACGACAAGAAAACATTCACTGTATGCTACGCACAACCATGAGTTATCAGGTGGTGTGAAAACACCACTAAAAGTTTGCAAGGGATGGGTAAAGTCCCGGCAACGCCACATACACTCTCAGGTGCTAGGGATACTCCACATGCATTTCGTTAAGTGCTCCAGGTGGACAATATAATAAGGCTGAAGAAGAGCCCTTTCCGCATTGCTTTCCCCGCCTTTGAAAGATGATTATTACCAAGTCTAGTTTTTCCTCCTTCCTTCATTGTCAATTTGAGGTACATTATCACGATATGAAGAAGTTATACCATCTGGTAAATCAGATCATCGACACGAAGTAATTAACAACTCTGCTTCATATAATGCATATTCCTGGTAACGGCAGCAGGGTGAGGAGAGATCAAAATGCATTTACCAATGGACCGTCGCAAGACAACAACCCGTGCCTCAACCGCCGAGAGTCATTACTGAGCCAAAGTGAAGACAGCGACATCTTCGAAGATGCCAGAGACACTTGGGAGCAAGAGGCCCCACCACAGATTGCACCGAGCTCCTCGCTGCCGATTCAACCCTCTGATTCTGCGACCAGAGGATTGATCGGCACTGATTGTCCTCCGTAAGTAGCTCGACTTTTCTATGAGATCAAAGATGCGATTCCGCAGGCGTCTCATTTCTAATTGTCGGGCCTGCTCGACAGCAAACCCCAGTTTATGGACCATCCGAGATGGCTCGAGGCTCAAGTGCAGGGCGATCAAGACGTCCATTCGAGCACCGGCCACAGCTTTCAAGGGAATCGATTTCTGTCACCGTCTCGACCTGTCGAAGAGCCAGAAGGAGAGCATATGGCACCCAGACTGAGGTCTGTGCCTGTGCGAGCTACTGAAGAGCCTTTACGGTTCCTGCGAAGCGTTCGGCACGATCACCCCGTCAATAAGGAGACCTGGACGCCAAGCACAGATCGAGCCTACAATGAAACGCACCCAATGCGTGCAATGGCCCCTCCGATATGGATCACTGCATCTGACCATAGTCGCGAATCGTCCTCGTCGAGGGTGCCCTATATTGTCGACACAATAACAAAAGAAGACACCAGAACCACGTACAGCAAAAGATGCGAGGACTGCAGCAGACGAGTTCAACAAGTATGGTATTGCAATGTCTGCAGGTTCTCTTTCTGCGATGTCTGCTGGGATCGCCAGCTTCTTCACCGGCAGCCAGGCAGCAGCAGACATGATCAATTAGTGCACGAAAAGACAGACCCTACAGTTGCCTTAAAGGTCCACAAGGTTATGTTTCCGCCTGTGGACGAATTGACCAGGGCACAATTGTACAAAGATGACGAGCTCACTTCATGGTTTGGTAGGGAAGCCCCACATCAAGAAGGAAAGACCTTGTTGCGTGCGCGCGTGTATTGACACCTCTCGTTGCAGGCGTTGAGAGGCCCAGCGATCTTGGGCCGCCAATGTTTCAGGACTATGGACGTTTTGCAGATTTGATCTCCAGAACAAGTCCAGTAAGAAACAGCCGGGGAGACAACTTCGTGGAGAACGCGAAATCACTCGGCCGGGATAACAGGACTCCGAGCCTCGTATCCTTTGTCGGTCAGACAGGCGCCGGGAAAAGTACCCTGGTGAAGCTCTTGATTGACCTCGGCCTGCAGGACACAGAGAGCTATACCAGCCCCGTAGTGGGCCCACCTGGTGCTCATGTGCCAACCTCCGAAGACGTGCATCTCTACATGGATCCCAAGACAGCAAGTTCGCAGGGACCAATCCTTTATGCAGATTGCGAGGGTCTAGAAGGGGGCGAACGCGAACCTCTGGGTGCAAAATTCCGAAAGAAGAGGCACAGAGAAGCCGACGCGAAAGACAAGGTGCTGAAAGCCGGTAAGGTTTTCTCTCAGCGCGAGCTCAAGTGGGCGAATGGCCCCCTGGAGAGGAGCAGAGAATTTGCTGTGACAAATCTCTATCCGAGACTGCTTTACACCTTCTCGGATGTCATAGTATTCGTTCTGCGCAATCCACGGTAAGACGTAATCCCTCGCCACTCCAGAAGCCGAGCCATGTGTGCTAGTTGCTGACCATTCTCGAACCAAAATAGGGTCGTTGAACACGTCTTCGAGAGACTTATCACTTGGGCCGCCGCAGCCATCGAGACATCTTCGAATCAGCCCGTCCTTCCTCATGCAATCATCGTGCTGAATGCTTCAGAGCATGTCATAGATGAGAATCTCTGGAACGTACCAGCGAATACCGAGAGCATCCTTGAAGATCTGGCTGGTACTGTCAACCGCAATGAGACTTTCAAGAAGCTGGCTCAATTCTGGAGGGAGCGCAATAAACCTATCAATACCCTCACCGATCTAGTTCTCTGCTACTATAGTTCGATCCAGGTACGAAATCTCGGTAAAACTATTTCTGTCGAGGTTTTGTGGTGATATTTATTGATTTATAGGTTCTGCGGACGCCCCAAGAAGGCCGGCCGAAACTCATGCAGGAGCAGATAGAGAAACTCTATGACGGCACTCTGACTGCTTGCATTGCCTCTCGCAGTGCAAGGAACCGTCTGAGGATGCTTCTTGATGTCGAGGATTTACAAGAGTACCTTCAGGAAGCCTTCAGCCACTATGCCAGCACGCTCGATTCGCCTTTTGACTTCGTTCAGGCCTCGTTCAGAAATTCCCCAATCCCCCGGGATTTCGGCGGACACATCCTGAAGCTGGCGTTGAATGTGATGGACATTGTCCAGGCTCAAGAAAATGCTTGGGTGGACGGTGCCCGGCGCATCTTCTCGGAGCTCGCCTACATGGTGGCGTCGTGCATCATGCTTGACAATGCGAGACACAAGACCAAAGGTACACGAGAGCTCAATCCCAAATTTTTTAATTTTTTCTTAAATCGCATCCGAGACTAAGTCACAGTGTAGGCAACGCACTTAAAGTCTTCACCAATTATGTAAATCATCTTGATGACGCACTGGAGAACTTCTGCGATCACCATTGGCCTTGCGAGTTTGTCAACGCGGGCAAGCAGAGGTGCGTGAACGTACGCGTCGGTCACCAGTCGAAGGGTCACCAATCAAAGAACGGCAAGGTATTGGCGGCTGGTGACTATGTCTCCAGCTTCTCTTTCAACAGCCACTTCAATGACTTTCGTGACAATGTGTACTCCTGCCTTTCGGCGCTGCTGGACGAGCTAGCTCGGCGCGTCTCGGCAGGACATACAGAGGAATCAGCGGCCGCCTCCATCCATAAAGACATGGTCTTGACCAAGTTCTTCCTCCACACTTCAACAGAACTAAACCGAAAATCAGATCGCGGGGGTTTTCTGCACAGCCAAACAGCTTGCTTCTGTTGCCTTTTTGGCCAAGCAGAAGTGCAGCTGCCGTGCGGCCACATAATTTGTGAACAGTGCTTGGTATTGTACGGAATGCCGAGGGGGGACACAGAATATTCCCTCGACAGTTGCCCGATTGAGGGGCCGAAAAGCATTCGTTCCTCATATTGGACTTTCCAACTGAAACCGAAGGCAGCTGGGATTCGCGTGTTGACCTTGGACGGGTGAGTGCCACAATTTTCTACGGGGGTATTAACGTAGCTAATTTCTTACTGACAATGGCCTCAGGGGCGGTATTCGGGGCATTGTTGAGTTGGAAGTCCTGAAGCATATCGAAACAGCTCTTGGTGGCCTTCCAATTCAGTGTCTCTTCGACCTAATCGTGGGAACAAGGTAAGTCTCGCGATCGGTTCATATCCAGCCTTGAGGTTCCAATCAAGTATGGATTGAACAACGCTAACCTCTTCTCAGTACGGGCGGCCTGATAGCCTTGGGTCTCACAAGCATGAAATGGACTGTGGATGACTGCATCGATAATTTCCAGAAGCTCTGTGACCAGGCCTTCACAAGGAGGTCGGGTGGAGATCTGCCAATCCTCGGGACTCTAGTCGATAACTACCATCACTCCAAATATCGGACGGCGACGCTTGAGAGCGCACTGAAGACGGCATTCTCTGAGGAGTTTCACCTCTTTGGAGGACAGGCCCCTGTTGACATTTGCGGACTCCCGGTCAAGGTGGCTGTCACGGCGACATCTCTGGCTGGAAATAAAGCCTATCTTCTTTCGAACTACAACAGAACAGGGTCGACACGCGGGCCAGGTAAGCATTCTTGAATACCTCCTTTGTGCCGGTGAAGACTGATGAAAGCCACAAAGCAGAGAGTTATCACTTCCAACGGCCCGAGCGCATCGACAACGAGGTGAAAATATGGGAAGCGTGCGTCCAACACTTAACATCAACTACGGAACCCCCCCCCCCTCCTGCCTCTCTTTCCCCGGGAGCCAAGATTCACCTGGGAGAGCATCTAGACTTTAGTTGCATGTCTAACCTCTTGCACAACAGAGCCCGGGCGACTTCGGCTGCGCCTCGCTTTTTCAAGTCCTTCCACCATGAGCAGTCCCAAAAAACGTACATCGATGGTGCTATCCATCATAATAACCCATGTCGAGTTGCAGATGCCGAGAGAAAACTTCTCTGGCCCGATATTGACATCCCCGATATCTTTCTCTCTATCGGCACGGGGGCTTCGATCACTCTCGAAAGACAAGCGAGCGAGCGAGCACATACAGCTAAGAAGGGGATCGTCTCCCATGGTGTGACTCTGTTCAGCATCCTGAAGAAGAATATGGAAACGGCGCTAGACTGCGACAGGATCTGGAATGATCACTTCGCCTCCGTCTCGACCCAGTGTCCTTCTTCCGTCTCAAGATTCCGGCGACTCAATCCGCCGTTGGAGGGCGATATCCCAGCATTAGATGACAAAGCTATGATGGGGAGTGTCAGCAGGGCTGCTCGGGCGAGCCTGCGGAAAGACCCTGCCGTAGGCAGTATCGCAAAGCAGCTTCTAGCTTCTGTCTTCTATTTCCAACTCTCTAATATCTCAGACGAAGATGACAATTCGTACACCGTGCAAGGTAAGTCTCCGATGAGGCGATTGTCTGTTTTTCAGTTGCTGCCCATCGAGATATACTAACGCTATCGATACATCTCATCCCAGGTAAGATCTTGTGCCGGCTTTCCCAGCCGTCGTACGAGTTACGGAAGCTAGGAAATCACTTCGCCCAAGAATCCTTGGAATATGGCCAATTGAGCTTTGTCGTATGGGAACAATCCACTCTTGAGTGCCTGGACCGGCAGGTATTGTCGGCAAAGGTGGTCGATCGGATGATTCACGAACAACGGTTTGACATCGACAGATTGGCCTTTCAAGTGAAGATCAAGGCTGTCCCGACGCACATCAACTTGTGTTTTGGAGACATGACCATGTTTCCTATCAGCGGATTCCCCAGATCAGTCTTCCTCAATACGGCCTATGACAAAAGCGCTCGAAGCTCTCACACACCCACGCCGTTACTCCCCACAAGGCGCGGAGGCAATGTCACTCGCGGATCCTCTCGCTATACCCACGGATCCAGACGTCTAAAGCACGTAGCTACCTGGGAGCCCCCCACATTACGGTCCAGCCATAGCCTCACTAATCTACAGCGATATGGCGATCCCGACAGAGTCATCGGATCAGATGTCATCCATCCGTACCCGTGCGCAGCTGACAACCATGCAACCTCGCTCCAGGAGGTAATGTTCGAGAAACGGCTGCAACCTATTGCACAGAACCCATGGACGGCCCAGCACCACCACCAGCAGCAGCAGGAGCAGGAGCAGGAGCAGGAGCAGGAGCAGGAGCAGGAGCAGGAGCAGGAGCAGGAGCAGGAGCAGAAGCAGAAGCAACAGCAACAGCAACAGCAGCAAGAGCAAGAAGAGCAGCCGCAGCCTCTCCAAAGACCGCTGCCAAAGCCGTCGGCGAGGGCGACATTACGAAATGCCTTTAGGGCACTATTTTGGCCGATCCGGGCTCACCCACCGCGCATGAGAATAGGAGAAGAATCACCAATCTCAGATTCGCATGAAGCTATCCACCTCTGGATGCAAGGAAGCAGCCTGTATTCAGGAATACAAGAGAATCAGGATTCCTCAGACTCTGAGTCGCTTTCAATGCAGTACTACCACGTCAACTCAGAGGAGAACAGGATCTATCAGCGATGGGTCAGTCTGCTCGGCCCAAGCATGGGCAACCAGGTGCCGAACTGGTCACTTTCAGATGCCTCTGCAGAGTTCGGTACCCTAAGTCTTCATCATGAGCTTTCGGCAGAGTCGTGTAGCGAGCTTCCGGCAGACTCGTGTCCAGTCGAAATGGAGGCAAACCACTTAAGGTTTGAGCTACCAGGTTAAATTTCAATGCGAAGTAGCGAGTCACTTATTTCAGTGAATTGGGAGTATACACGCAACATGGTGTCGGATATATTGTGTCGATAGGATCAAGACTTGCTTTTCCAGACGAAAATGGTGAATTTGAGAATTTGCTATCATATTGATATCATGGTTCCAAGTGAAGAATTAATATCTATGCGAGGGCAAGAGGACTCGTATTGCTGGCGCTGAAGAAAAGAGAAAGGAAGAGAAAAGCCACGAGGGCAACTAACTGAGGCTATCAACAGGCCTGGCTGTTGGCTGGCTGGCTGGGCCGGAGTCACTGGCCCTCGCACAATATCGCATTAGACTTTTTTGAAGAGTTGAATCAATATCCACATATTATACATATCGATATCAGTATTAGCGGGCTTTTGCAAATAAAAGCTAAAAGAGAGAATAGATTACGCTGAAAAGAAGAGAAGACAAGTCTATCTGGGGCAATAGCCTTGTTACGGGAACAAGACAACAACATCATTACTGCATATATATTGCAATTTGAATTTCAAGCAAGCCTCAAAAGTACTATTCTACTGCCAACTCCTACTCGTCTGGTCAATAAATTAGCATGAATACAAAGAAGATCTAAGCTGGAAAGGTATATAATAGGAGAAAAGAGAATGCTATCAGCTTACTATAGTTCAGTCTAAGAAAAGTCAGGATGGAAAAGACTTTTGACTCCTTTATAAAACCAAAAGAAAATTGTGCTTATCTACTTAAGTACTTAGTAATTAGTGAGGGTTTTCAGCGCCGCTTAGAAAATCTAAGAAGAGCTTATATTAGTATCACAATATACCTATTAGCCTACTAATGTATAGTGCAATGCTAATATTTCCTATAGGTTATAGGCCAACAGTTCTATCCCGATGCTGGAGCATTATCAGTCTCGATTCTAGAAATATACAATTCGTTTAAGCGCGCGAGTCTTTCGTCTTTTTTCCCCCCGGTTTTTTCTATTTGAGAATTGTATGACGCGTAAGCAGCTCGTTTGACCCAGCTTGTTTTATATAACTTAGTTCGTAATTTGCATGCATATTGAATAGGTTATATAATACGAGCTCAGCAAACGATGTAACCATAATTAAGCCACTTGCAATCCAAAAAGATACCTAATAGGAAGCTAGAGGCGGAGAAAAAAAATTGACGCAGGCACGATTCGAACGTGCGCCTCCGAAAAGGTCGTGGTTCGAATCGTTCTTATGAAAGACGGAAAATAGAAAACGAGAACCGGTATATAAGAACAAAAAATAAGTCGTAAGACCTAAGGGTTTGGCAAGACACGGAGTACGGGAAACCAAGAAACGGAAGAAAAGCACAAAAATGTCCTCACCTTCGGTTTTCTGCTGCATCAGATTTCCGGCCCTGTCGCACGAAAGAATAACTGACAAAGCAATAGGCAAGGGCCCTCAAGACCCAAATGTGCCTATAGAAATGACAACAGGGAACGAAAGCCATAAATGCACAAGAACAGCGTGAGAAGCCTGCCTTAGATTTGTCCAGAGGTTTTAATATTGAGAAAGGAAGGGGAGACGTCCTATTGTTCTGTCTGCATAGGGGGGAGGGGGGATTGAGAAGATGTAGTGCTCTTATAGCTGCACGATGACCTGAAACCCACTTCATTCTATATCCTGAGAACCGCCACACTGGCCACTTCAACACTACTTTGTAAATATATATCTATACCTTAAGTCTTCACTAGGTTCAAACTATAATATCTCAGTATGGGAGTAGCAGAAAGCCTGGGCAGGGACAGGGTACGATGATAGCATCAAAAGCTGAAGTCATATGGCCGCAAAGACAATATTCTTATGCTTGGAGACGATGCAGCTTAACGAACAAATGAGATCCCGTTTTGCTAACATTCAACATGAAAGACTTGAAGTTTGGAATTGTTAGACAATGCTGATTTTATAGACAGAGACAGAGACAGCAAATTAGAAGTTTGCCACAGATAGCTAGTTTCCAGTCAATAACTTATAAGAAAAGTTTGCGAATACAGTCAATTAGATTCTTGAGACCTATAGTCTGTGAACGGGCTAATCTGTGCTTGTAACCGCAAGCAGTTTATCGCACACCCATAATGGTGTATCGGCCGAGCTCTTCCCTACATAAGTATACTTGGTAGATATCTAGGCACTGCTTTAGTTATTGCGTTGTAAGAATCGTGTTTATCACGACCTCTGCCAGCTCTGTTCCTCCTACAGTAATGCATAGCGATTTGCAAAATATAACGGAGTTGGACCCGTGTATCACGTTCCGCATGCGAGACACAACATACGCCACCATATTGTCGTTTTCGAGGACTGCCGTTTCGGACAATGGTTTCCTTCATTTTCTGAGCTGCCTCCCTCTCCAGTGTGCCCCGGTCCATCCAAACTGGCCGCGGCCCATACCCGTGACAGGATATATTGAGAGCGCCGCATGATATACATGACGGCCGCGTCTCATCACACTTTTTGCGCCTGAGACGACATGTCCAGCAGCCGTTGTTGCTGCGCTTGCTCGCTGCTTGCAATATCAGTAAGTAACACTCCACACCTTGACTTGGCCTCATTCGCTCATTGCCTACCGTTGAAACCGTCGCGTGATGCCATCGCGGAAGTCATTTCCCATGGATCTCAATATGCCATCATTTCTCGGGCCATTCAGAAAGTGTCGCAGCAGTCTTATAAGCAGGCTATTACCTGATACTAAATACAGCTCATCGACTAATGGATCCGCTAACAAGGAACTGCATGCCAATGGCTTATCAACCTATCACGAGATGTAATGGGTATAGGGATTGCATGCACTGGCGGCCGCTTTTGCGACAGCACCGCGTACCAGCCGCTTAAGCTAACCGATCATATTCCTCTGTAACCCAAGACATGCAAGGAACTTTATACCCGTGGGCACTAGCCTTTCTCGCCCACTACTCCGTGGGAAGACCGGAGACCCCTGTCTTGATGTTGGCATAACCGTTCTGAAGGCATCTGTAGGCCCTATGCGTTCACTTCCTATTGTTCCTTCATATGCTCGTCCTTCTCCCACCTCAAAAACATATTGCAAATTCATGAGTCTTGCGCCACAATCCGCATTCTGCACCATCAAAGAGCACAGGCTCACATAGTGACAAGCCGTCACAATGAGTTGTCCACCAAACAGTGATCGGTCCTTCGGGCCACGCGTTGATCCGGCTTGTCGGCCCTTCGACTTTACGCTTCAATTCGAAGATACTGTCTTTGCCTGTTTACCAGCCTCCATATTTCTGATCTTGTCGAGCATATACATCGCTAAGCTCGCCAAAGACGGATCGTCTTATCCTCTTCGATCTAAGCTTCTAGGAGGTAAAATAGTTCGTCTGAGACTCTTAGCCCTGTGAAACATTCCTAGCCATGCTCCAGCTCACGTGAAAACCTGGTCCCTAATTTTTGCAAGTTGCAGGTTGTCCTCATGGGTAATTTTGCTGCGCAGTTGGCGTTTCTGGGCGTTCGAACTCGAGTTCAAGAAAAGTCAGCTGCCACAGACGCATCTCTTGCTGCTGATGTCCTAACCTCTGTAGCTGCCCTGACAGCATGGCTGCTGTCTTTGCTCACACACAAGCGCTCATTGCGCTCATCAACCATACTCACTTTGTATCTGTCTGCATCGGTCCTTCTCGGCGTTGCCAGAACTCGCACTTTGTGGCTGTTGACCGACAATGTGGGCAGCAGGCCGGCAGCGGTGGCAATCACAGTTTGCTTCTCCTTCTCTGTGGCCGCACTTCTTTTTGAATCAGCAGAGAAGCGCCATCCAGCAGAGACTTGGCTTGTGCAAAAGGGCGTAGAGATGAATTTCGGCGCCCCTGAACAATACGCTGGATTTTGGTCACGAACGAGCTTCGCCTGGCTTGCCGCCACTTTTCGGAGAGGCTACTTCAACGTCCTTTCGTTAGACGACCTCCCGGTTCTTGACTCAAACCTTGAGAGCCAACGAATGTTTGAGAGGTTGTCTAAAACCTGGGACAAGTGTAAGTTGTGAGATCCTGATACTCAAATCGTCATTTGTCTCTGTCTGCCCATTCCTGTAGCTCATTCTAATCTCAACGCTGACATGTACATCAGATGACCATCAAGCCCGCCACAGTCTCTTACGAGCGTGTTTCCGCAGCTACTTTACATCCTTTTTATCAGCCATCATCCCACGCCTCTGTGTGACGGCTTTCACCTTTACGCAACCCTTCCTCATTAACGCTACCTTGACTTTCGTTGGCCAGCGGGAGGGGCGTCAGGATGACTACGGCAAGGGCCTCATTGGGGCGTGGGCACTTGCATATCTAGGACTTGCAGTGAGCGTGCCACTCAGGTCCCCTTTGCGATCTTCTGACTGACCTTGCTGTCTTGGCCTCCAATTCCATCTATCAATATCAAACCTTCCGATTCGTCACACGACTACGCGGGGGACTCATGACTCTGATTTACCAACGAACCCTGCAGACAATTACAGCAGATTCAGGGGAAATCACCGCCGTTTCGTTGATGGGAACAGATGTGGAACGCATCGTGAGCGGTTTTAACATGTTACACGACACATGGAGCTCCTTGCTCGAGGTCGGGATCGCCTGCTGGCTCCTCGAGCGACAGGTCTCCCTCTCATGCCTTGCACCAATCATTATCGTACTTGGTAAGTCTCGTCATGAAAATGACAAAGCAACATTGGTTGACATAAACGTTTCTTGCGCCAGTATTCCTCGCAATCACATCGAAATTGTCCTCTTCGTTAGGTGGCAAGCAGCAGCTCTGGATGGAGAAAGTCCAGGAGCGCCTTCGGGTCACCTCAGCAATGCTTGGTGATATGAAGGCGGTGAAGATGCTGGGACTTTCTCGAGTCATGCTGCCCATTATTCAAGGGCTTCGTGTAGATGAGATCAACACATCCCGGTCATTCAGGAAGTCCTTGGTGGCTTTGATATTACTGTGTAAGTCATTTTAGGACGCGACTCCTGCCTAATTAGCTCCTGGTTCAGATCACACTGATCAACAGCTCCTATAGCACTTACGCCGATAAACCTCGCACCGGTCGGCACCTTTGCCGTCTACGTGATCATCGCCGTCTTCTGGAAGAACGAGACGCTGCTCCCAGCCCAAGCTTTTACATCCCTCGCTTTGATATCTTTGTTGACAACACCAGTAATTGTCTTCACCCAGGGCCTTCCTCAGGTCCTCCAATGCCTCGGGAATTTCGATCGACTTCTAGAGTATTGCAATTATCACACAAACCGGTTGCAGACTTCTAATGATGGCAATGATGAAAATTCCGTCCAGAATCTCCCTTTGCCGTCAGACCAGGGGCTTCGGCTAAAGCTTATCAAAGCTACAGGAGAGACGAAAATAAACAACGCCCATCAAGCGGAGACCATCTCCATAGAGAGCCAGGACTTTGCTTGGGACAAATCGAGCACCCCAGCCCTGCGCGGTTTAGACATCAGCATCACGCGGGGGAGCATCACAGCTGTGGTTGGGCCAGTCGGTAGCGGAAAATCAACCTTCCTTCACGCTCTACTTGGCGAGCCACATCCTGTCACATCTCCCCTCTCAGCAGCGACAGGAGCAGGGGAGAAGCCGAGGCAACAAGAAGAGCGAAAGAGGCCTTTAGCCAGAGAATCGATAGCCTACTGCTCCCAGCAAACCTGGCTTGAGAACGGAACGATTCGTGACAACATCGTTGGTCCCGAGCCATGGGATCGAAAGCGGTACAACTTTGTCCGGTTTGCTTGCTGTCTCGATCTCGATTTTCGTCAGCTGGAGAAGGGGGACCAGGCCCGCGTGGGCAGCAAGGGTGTGAATCTCAGCGGTGGCCAAAAACAACGGATTGTGAGTGCTCCACCAAGCGCACTTCAAGCATCATGTTGCCTATTTGAGGCCAGATGCCGAGGACACTACTGACACGCCACTCGTGACCACAAGGCTCTGGCTAGAGCTTTCTATGCCTATCGTAGCGTCATTCTTTTGGATGATGTCTTCAGCGGTATGGATGCACATACTGCCGAGACAGTCTTCAGCCGCCTTCTCAGAAACGATGACGACGGTCGTCCGAGGACGGTGATCTTGACAACTCACAATCGTATGTGTTTTTCATCAACCTCTGTTTGTTGAACTGCAGAGACAGCTAATGCAATGGCCTGGAAAATAGATAAGATTATGACTCAGGTTGATTCGATCATCGTTATTGATCAGGGCAGGGTGTTAGATATCGGCACCCCGGCGGCTCTGTCTGAGGATCGCAACCCTTATATCAGTGGACTCGGCATCTGGCCCGCTAAAGATACTATCGATGAGGGGATCGAGAGAGAGGCTGCCACGAGTCCGAAAGACAGCATCTCTAGGAATGGGTCGCTTGCTCGGGAGCGATCCGTCGAACAGTCCATTGACGACGCCAACGCCGGCGATGCAAATTCTGACGTCGAGAAACTCACGGATATCAGGCGCAAGAATGGAGAACTTTCCGTTTATTCTTACTACCTTGCCAGCTCTGGCTACGTCTCTGTTAGCCTCTACGCCTTCACCATGGCGCTTTGGATCTTTTGTACCGAATTTTCGAGTGAGCCTCAATAAGTTTCCGGGATTTTGTGAGTTGTTCAAGAAGTACTGGACTGCTAATCATGGTAACATAGATATCTGGGTGAACTGGTGGTCTGAAGCCAACACCACGCACCCGAGCCAAAAGATTGGAATGTACATGGGAGTCTACGCTATGCTTGGGGTAGTGGGGGTGGTATGTGCTTGTCTGGCAGCCTGGTAAGTAGGGGAATTTCCATGTGAAGGCGCGAAGGTGCTTTCTCAAGTATATTGGCTAAAGTTGCTGCGGTTCAGGTTTGCTTACATCTCGATCATATCAAATTCGGCGAACAAACTTCATCTTGATGTCCTCCATACCACTCTTCGGTAAATTCCTCTTTTTTTTTCCTCATCTTTTCTTTCTCATTGAATTGGCTATGTCTTGGCCATGTCCCCAGGGCCCAATGGCGTACATGCTGACGATCAGCCATATAGGGCGCCGTTCCGCTTCTTCAGCAGCACAGATAATGGGGAAATATTGAACCGGTAAGTATTGAATAACCCAATCAAGCCTTGCGGCAAGGAACAACAACATGGAACTAATTTTTAATGTGATGAATAGGTTCAGCGAAGACATGGAGCTCATAGACATGGACCTCCCCGGGACCGCGCTGAACTACACATCAAGTAACACGCCGTCCTCCTGCCCATCAACCTGCCCAGAAACGGCCGAAAAAGACTAACTGCTCCCAGCCGCGTTCGCCTGCTTCGTACAAGTAATCATCATCGCCATCTTCTCTCGCTCTCTCGCCATCGCAATGCCTTTCGTCTTTGGCCTACTCTACCTCCTCCAGCGCTTCTACCTGCAAACGTCCCGACAGATACGTCTACTAATGATAGAGGCGAAAGCGCCCCTCTACACACTCTTCACCGAGACAGAGTCGTCCTCATCTCCAGCGTCCTCATCAGCCGGCGGCGGTGCCGTCACCATTCGCGCCTTCGGCCGGCAGCGCTTCTACAGCGCTCGCGCTTCGTTCCTGATCGACCGGTCGCAGCGTCCCGCGTACCTGCAGAGCTGCATCCAGCACTGGTTGTCGTTCGTGCTGAATGTGACCACGGCCGCGTTGGCGGTAATAGTTGTCGCCACGGTGGTGACCTGGCAGGAACACCTCGACATCACCGCGGGAGGCGTCGGAGTGTCGCTTGTAATCATCATTGGCCTCAGTGAGACCCTGACGAGGCTGATCCGGTCATGGACGAAGCTCGAGTCGAGCGTGGGTGCGGTGGCCAGAGTGAAGCGCTTTGTGGCTGAAACTGAATCGGAGAATCCCGACCAAGATGATGGCAAACGCATGGAAGAGTGGCCGCGTCCTGGTGAAATCGAGTTTGAGGGTGTGGTTGCCGCGTATAGGTTTGTCCCATGCTTCTTTATGTCCACGACATCCCAGTTGTCGTCTGTTTCACTCGCGATCCTCCTCGAGTGAAATCTCTCGAAACTATCCACTTACCTATCCCCACAGCCCTGGTACCGACCCAGTCCTTAAAAGTATCTCCCTCCTCGTACAACCCGGCAAGCACATCGCCATCTGCGGCCGCTCGGGTAGCGGGAAGACGTCGATGGTCTTGTCTCTCTTGCGGATGCTTGATGTCGTCTCGGGACGCATGATTGTCGAGGGCGTCGATGTTACGACTGCGACTGCAAGCCGCATCTCCGCCGAAGAGGTTCGCTCTCGCTTCAACGTCGTGTCCCAAGAACCCTTTCTCCTGCCTGGCACTAGTGTACGTTTCAACGTGGATCTACTGTCTACCAGTACTGCCTCCGACGAAGATATAACCGCTGCTCTACAGCGCGTGGGCCTTTGGGATCTGGTCAGAGCCGCAGGGGGCTTGGATAAGGACATTGATACCTTGTGTCTGTCGGCTGGGCAAAAGCAGCTGCTATGCTTTGCGAGGGCATTAGTCAGGAGGCGAAGCTGTAGTATCCTGGTGCTTGATGAGGCGACGAGCAGGTGAGTTTTGTTATTCATTGCCTGACTATTGAACCCTCTCGTTCTGACGGCTTGTAGTCTTGACAGCGATGCGGAAGCTATCGTGCAGGATATTATCGACTCTGTGTTCCGCGGATGCACAGTTCTAGCTGTCACACACCGGCTCACGCACGTCACGAAATATGATCAAGTAGTACTCATGGACGCTGGATCTCTGGTGGAATTTGGTAATACAGACGAGTTGCTTGCACGGGGAACGAGATTTGCCGAGGTGTATAGGACATTCCACAAGCAGTGACAAGTCACACCCTGGGATTAAGTCAAAGCATCTAGTTCCCAGCACTCCCGCTTTCCAGCACCTCAAGTCAGCCACAATCAATATATATATATATTCATATGTATTATTTTTATCTGTTTTTTTCATCTATTTATTTGTTATTATCTCATTCTTTATATCAATAAGTAATTTAATCTTGCTTTCTTTCCTCTACTTTTAAATCGTATCCCAGATCCTACTACATTGGCCATTATAATAATAGATATCTTTTCTGCATCATTGAAATCTTACTTATATCAGATATGCATTTCTAAGCTCTCGCAATTGCATTTTAACTAAGCAACTCTTTTTGATTCCTATTTCCTTCGCTTGGTTCTCGCACTAACTAGATTATTATTTTTATCAGCATCTATGGTAAGGAAAGATCTGTTTCTATCTGCGTTCTCTAAGTAGAAACAGTCTTGCACATTTGGAAGAATGAGTACATCTAATTTCCAGCCAGCCTTTCTTTTCCAATATATATAAAAGCAAACAAATACTCTTCAATCCGAAACGAATCTTTCCAATTCGGACTGGCACTGCAATGCATCTCTAAAGAACAATAGATTCCTAAAGCAGATGTAAAACCTAATGAACCAGCACTAGGGTGCCGTCGCACAACAGGACGAACGTCGAAGCAATGGGCAAGGGCTCGTGCAACCCAAGCGTGCCTGTGTAAAAACAACGACGACGAACAAAGGCCACACGGGGTGAAAACCCTGCCCTAGACCTGTCTAGAGGGTTCAAAATCAAAAGAAAGAAGGAAAGAAGTTGTATAAGGGTATCTGAGAGGGGGAAAAAAGAAAAGAAAAGTGGGTGGTATCCTTATAAGTATGAGAACCCCTGACCTACCACCCTGGCCACCACAACACTAACATGTTGACAGGAACATGCTCTGCAAGGTAATAGAGAGAGGTACAAACTTTCCATTTGTCGCTTCTGGGAAGATAAAGTAGTAACGGGTTGCGGGACGGTGGGCAAGCTAGCTAACAATAGAAAACGGAAACGAGAACACGTCAAAAAAAACAAAAAACCGACGCAGGCACGATTCGAACGTGCGCCTCCGAAGAGATTTGATTGGGTGCTTCATTTCTTGGTTCGAAATAAATTCGAGTCAAACGCATTAGACCTCTCTGCCACTGCGCCTCTTTGGGGAAAAGTGGATGTATGATAGGATTATATTGTTATTGATATTGAATGCGGCTTCCGGCGCAGTAGGTGTCCGCCCGTGCCGAAGTGCAGGAGGGGTGGGTGAAAGAAAGACCTTCTATAAAGTATTAATCTATTTCATTATATGCATTTAGTTTGCGCTATAGAATAACTAGCAGCAATTTGAAAGGGACGCTGGAAGATGTCGTAGTTCGAACCGTGCTTAAGTAGCCTCGGTTCGGTTTTCCATGATGGAGCTGCGTATCTTACTTACGGAGTACCTGTTCATGCACTCAATATGTACGCCGGCTCACGCACCCGCGGTACCTGCTTAGGGTGCTGGCATGCTTGCGATTTTAGGGCTGTGTGTGTGTGCCTACAAAACTATAGTACCACAGTACAGTGCATACTGGCGCCAGGGTATCGGTCGTGGCAGGCTTACCCCGCATATTGGCCTGGTATCTATCATCACACTCCTCACGAGTGTCCACTCTTAACAGGGCTGACGGCCAATCAACCCTTGTCGCTGGTCACAATCCATCAATGAGACGGCGAAGAGGATTAGAACCTTTCTCCAAGTCTAGCCCAGAAGGGGCATAAGAGGGAGGGACCGGTGCCCACGTACGGAGCGTGGCCCCCCAAGTGTTGTGCAACGTCGCAAGGTAGGGCCGAGGCTTCCTGACGTGGATTGTGGCGACCAACAACCCTAAGGGGTGCATTGCATTGGACATGGTAGGCAGGCAGCGCAGGCCAGCTGGGCTGATGGACGGAAGGAAGCACAATGCGCGCAGTACACATAGATATTCAGTACTGGCACGAAACGAAAGCATGTACTGCATGTTACAGGGCATGGGCGGAACAGGAGCCCCCTTGGATCATGCCAGCACTCAATACTATACACCCGCTACCAGTCGTCGCACCGTCACAGTGGCCAAGATTTAGAGGCACAGGGAAAATTAGAGACAGAAGGAAACCCCGGGGAAGGAGGTTGGGGGGGGGGGGCCTTCCTTGCTTGCTCGGGTACGAGAACGAGCCTCCCAGACGCCATCGTGACTCGATCTTACTTCCCAATTAGCTTGTGACCGCGGTCTGCCACTTCTTTCCCCATTGTTTTCGCTTTGTGCCTACCCTCTTTTTTTCCTGCCCTTTCTGCCTCATTCTCTCTCGCGCGCTCGCTCTCTCTCTCTCTCTCTCTCTCTTTTCACCCTTTTTCTCTGCCTCTCATTCATTGCCCTGACCCCTGCTCAACCGTCCACCACAGGAAAGCAGATCTGCCAATCTTCCCCAGAAACCCTATCTAAATACAGTAAATCCCCGGACCTTCAGAGGACCCACACACGTGCCACAGCACATTGCCTTGGTCGCGCTCCCCCAATTTCAAGGTCGGCCCCCTCCCCGCAGCGTCTGGAGGAAGGAGAGATAGAACCCGCGCAACCGCCACGACGAGCAAAGAAGGAGCCACTCACTTTCTCGCCTCAGCAATGTGATGTCGTCAAATTTGTTTCTGTGAGGGTACAGGAAGTCTTTTGGAAGTTGGGATCTGAAAAGGCAACCCAAGTGCTTTTTCGGAAGGTTTATTTGATTCGGTTTGCTCGAGGGCCTGGAAGGATGTTGCTCTACACCAAGGTTGCGCCCCCCAAAGTCCCCAAGAGACGGTCGAGAGCAGGTACGTTGTCCACCATCAATGTCTCACCCCCGCGCGAGCTACTCGTACTACCTCGTGCGGCACGCGTTCACACTGTCTGCCGCGCCTGCACATCTGTTTGTCTGGCTTCTGAGAGAAGAGTCTTGCACCCTCTCCACTGTCACATCGCATCACGAGATCCATTCCAAAAGCTAACGACGAGATCGGGGTTCCTGCAGGCTGCACGTCTTGGTAGGTGATCTGCGCCCCAACCGAGTTTCTCCCAATCGAGTCTCTTGCCTCCCACTCTATGTTGCTCTTCAATGTTACGCTCGCTAACACCGGTCCCATAAATCACACAGCAAAGAAAAGGTTGGTCAATTCTCCCTGCATGAGACAAGACAGCACGACACTGCAGTTTTTTTCCCCCTTTCATTCCGGAACATGGAATCCCGTTCTCACACGTGTCCTCCTGCAGAAGAAGAAATGTGACGAGGTCAGGCCAGCCTGCTCCCGATGTGCCGAGCGCGGCCTAGACTGCTGCTATGAGGCCGTCAGACCACGCCAGCGGAGGAAGAGGGATTCGGTGGCCTCGTTCACATCCTCGAGAATCACGACCCCGTTCGACCGCAGGCCATCTTTCGCATCTACCCGCCGCTGGTCTGTCGGAAGTGCTGGCAGCAGTCGTCACAACTGGTATCTTCAGCAACATGGCGATGCTGAGGCCGACGTGCCGCTGGTCAGCCCTCTCGGCGGCTCCTTTGACCCCATGTCTCTGAGTCGTTTTCTGGACCTGAATTGCTCCCCTGCAGCCTCGTCCGCCCGCGAAGTAGCTATCGATCTTGATGATGATGATGATGATGACGACGACGACGGTAACGACAACGACAACGAGGGCAACCCCGCCGATGCCTCGTCCACCACGACTGGCCAAGCGGTGACGCACATCTCGAGACCTCCGGATCTGGCCATGATTGCACCGTGCCCGGTGGGCTCGCCGCTGCTGGACTTCCGCATGCCCGCTTTTTCGGAATTCTCAGATCGCAAGAACCGTCGAGCGCTTGTCGCCCATTTCTGCAACCAGCTCAGCCATCTCATCGTCTTCAGGGAGGAGACGGGAAACCCGTTCCAGGAGCTCGTGTTACCACTGACAGCCGACCAATCCCCCGTGATGAACGCCATATATGCCCTGTCCAGCGCGCACCTCGAGTACAGGGGGGTCAAGAACCAGGAGCATTCTCTTCACTTCCACAATGAGGCCATCCAAGGGCTGGCGACCATGATCAATCACGGTATGAAGACGCCCGCCAAGAGGAATGAGCTCCTAGCAGCCATCATGCTGTTAGTGTATTATGAAGTGGTATGTCTTCTCTCCATCCGTTCAGAATGTGCACGGTGTGTGTGTCTGTGTGTTGCTGACCTTTTGGGTAGCTTGTACAAAGGGGTCGATCCAATCTCGTGGATGGCCACCTGAAAGGTGCAATGACGATTATGAATTCTTATCCGGCAGCGACTGACGCTACAGGATTGTTCCTAGAGAGGGTATGCTTTAATCATCTGTATAACTAGTCGGGGTCGTGATCCAGATACAGGAAAGGGCCCTGTGGACACTCACTCACTGACGCGTGGCTCCAGGCTTTCCGATTCTACGATGTGATCGCGGCCTTGTCCTTTGGCACGGCGCCGTTATCGCAGGCCCCAGGGAGGAGCTGCCTACCACCACTGCCACCCACGGGACTCTCGGCGGGCAGATCGCCATTAAGCTCGGTCGATACCCTGCTCGGCATGTCTACCTCCCTCTGGCCCATTATCCACCGGCTGTCCAAGCTCTCATCCGACAAGAGGGACTTGGAGACGGCGTGCAAGAGCAAGCAGCCCTCGTCTATGATTGCGGTCCTGAAGACGGAATTCGAGACAAACTCGCGCGCCATCGAGAGAGAGCTGGAGACATGGCAGCCCACACTACCGCCAGGTTTCAGCCCGGACGACCCGCCGTCACCCGAGACCGAAGAGAAGAGACATGATACAGAGACGGCAGAGAGGTCTCGCCTGCATTCTATCTTCAATAATGCCATGGCCTACCGCCACAGCTGTTTCGTCTACCTGTACCACACGATTTACGGGTACCCCCGCACGCATCCTTTGGTCCAGAGCCACGGTCACACCTCACTCTGGCACTGCCTGCAGACATGCTCCCATGCAGGGCCGATGGGCGCGCTGCTGTGGCCGCTCTTTGTGGCCTCGTGTGAGGCTGTGACAGAGCAAGACCGCAAGCTGGCGACCGACTCGTTCAAGCTGGTGGAGAAGAGGCAAGGGATGCTCAATATCAAGTGGGCGTGGGACATTGTGCAGGAGGTGTGGCGCCTGGCGGACCTGATGGAAGAAAAGGATGGCGGTAGCGTGACGCAGGTGGCGGACGTGACCAGCGTCTCTGGGTACGCCT
The DNA here is from genome assembly GCA_014851275.1 of Cryphonectria japonica. Classification (NCBI taxonomy): domain Eukaryota; kingdom Fungi; phylum Ascomycota; class Sordariomycetes; order Diaporthales; family Cryphonectriaceae; genus Cryphonectria; species Cryphonectria japonica. The sequence continues at coordinate 452,345 of JACWTT010000027.1, read as the reverse complement.
CGGCGCCAGATTTGTGGAGGCAAGTCAGCAAGCAGATGGGCATCAGTATTGTGTTTGGTTGAGAAGGTGTCTCCCCCAAGGGACAAAGGAAAGAGGACGGTGGGAATGTTATTCACTACTGCTTTTGAAAACTGTAGAATATACCACCCTATTTTCCTGGCTGGGTCATCGTACCCGCCATGGCTATGGGGAAAATAATGTACGCGATTTACAGATAGGCTTTCATGGACTGGACAAGTCACCAAGCATCCTTTTTCCCCTCTAGAGGAGAGTCAAACTGGGACTGGGGGCCGTCTCTAGACTCTCTGCATAGTAGTATTACTGATACCACAATGCACTATTGTACGATAATAGCTGGGTCCTTACAGCCGGAAGCATCCGGGATTGTGGGGTAAGGGGAGGTCCTGAGCGTCTTGGGGTGCCCTTGCAAGGCCGGTGCACAAGCCTGACCGTTGCACTGCTACTGTACTACTAGGCCCTAGGCTCACCGAGTGCAACGCCTTGCAACCTGCCTGTGTGCAGGGCTCAGGGCCCTAGAGCAGCCACCCATACCTCCCCCAACCCCCCTAATCCACCTCTTAACTCCCGTCCCTAGAGCCGTCCCTCTATCCCCTACCAACAGCCCCGTCCTTACAGCAAAACCAACCAATCTCTCGTGCGTGAGCGAGCCTCTTCCCTTCTTTTTCTTTCTTTCTTTTTTCCCTTCCTCTTCTTTTTCCTTCTTTCCTAGGGGTTTGGTTGAGCGACTGCCACGTGCTGCTAGAATATGGTTCACTACATGCAGTATTAGTTACCCTTTGCGTTATAATTCCCCAACCAATGATGGTACTACTTGAACATCAAAACATCTTAAAACCTATGTGGTAAAATTGGCAACCGGTACAGCGGGCAGAAGAGGTACTTGATCAAGGCAGGCGTGGGATTGATGGAGCAGGCGGCCAGCAGGGGTCTCCGACGGGCCCCTTCCATTTTGGGAGAGGCGCACACAGAGAAAGAAAGAGGGACACACGCGCGCGCAAAGACGGGGCAGGCACGAAGGCACACCTCGCGAACTCGACTGTAGCAAGTCAATTCTCCATTCAGCACTGCTTGCTTACTTTTCCTGCCCTCCCCCTGTCTCAAAAAAAAAAAAAAAAAAGAACAAGTCCTGTTTTCTTTTGTTCTCTTGGTGGTCTTGTGTTCCTGCAGCGGGCCAATCGTTGGGCTAATTTTTCTTCATTTCTTCATTTCTTCACCTCTCCGAGGGTTGGGCTCCTCCAAAATGCAACGTGCACAGCATAATGATCGATTGAATGAATGAATGATTGGGTGTGTGCGCCCTGACCCCAGGTACGAGCCCAGCCAGCGTCAAGACTGCTATTGTCGAGGGCCCAGATTGAATGCGCCATTTCGTCACGCATACGCATATATACTTATCTATATCTGGTCCTCCAGACACGACGACGGTTAGCACACACGCTATCCAGCTCCTGCTTCCCCTCCCTCCCTCTCTCTCTTCGTTCTTCCTCCTCTTCTTTCCTCTCTCTCTCTCTCTCTCTCTCTCTCTCTCTGTCTCTCTTCCTCTCGCCACTACAGTGGCAGAGGGGCATAAGACAGACCACCCAGAGTTTCCTTGTTCCAGCTCTAGCGCCCTGCAAGGCAGTACAATATGGTAAAGATGACACCAAGGTTTCACCTCGTTCACAACCCGCTTTGACAGCTCTTGCTGTTGAACGGTGTGTCACTGACAACATCCTCGTCAACATCAATAAAAACAACAATCGACAACAACACCATCTCAGCCTCTTGCACGAATCAAGCCCAGAGAGCCTTTGAACAGAAGAGAAGAGAAATACTACCCAAGAAGACAAAGAGATAGAAAGAAATTCCCACTCCCTGCCTTCCTCCTCCCCCCTGGTCCATTAGTATCCAACCGAACATACGCTCACAGCTCGTACCGACGTCGATCGCCCACCAGAGGAACAGGTTCCCCCGCACCTCAAGGTTCCATCCCACCGCGCTACGACGACACATCTGCCGACGGGCCAAGCTGAGCGAGCCACGCACTCACTACTCGCGCGCGCTGTCTCTCTTTCCCGCTCCGCTGCTGCATACTGCGCCGCCTCTGCAGTGGCAACCCCCCCTTGGACCATCATCAACTGGGGTGTCATTCAGAGCCTTGTCTTTTTTTTGTGTCTTTTCTCTCCACCTTTCGCATACATAGTACAGTCTCTTGCAATCTAGGGTTTGCGCGCGCTTTGCTGCCATTCCCTTCTCGGATCTGATCCACGACCCACCGGCCTCTCCTGCTACTGCCTGCTCTACTCGATGTGAGCACCGCCCGGCCACGCGTAATGGCGACTCTATCCGGTGGCGCACTGCCACCACCGAAACAGATTCGCTTTGTGAACAATCAGGGCCAACCGCCATCTAAAAGGCGTCGGGTCAATGCTGCGTGAGTGCCACACCCACACACCTCTGCTCCCCTCCCCGTCACATCTGACGGCAGCGGGCTGTCGCGTCATCCCGCCCCGTGCGTGACGCTCCGGGCGGGCTCGGTGGGGACGGACCGTATGCGACTGAGAGCGCACGGAGTCCTACAGCTAGCTGCTGTCGCCCGCCCGGTACGTTCTCATCTACAGAAAAGGACCAGTACTGACCGTGTGCCTATTGCACACAGTTGTCTTACTTGTCGCAAGCGCAAGACGAGGTGCGATGGAGAGAAGCCGATCTGCTCGGCCTGCGAAAAGAACGGGCACCAGTGCCTCGGATACCCTGACGTGCCCGAGAAGACGACTAAGCAGGAGTCGACAAATAGTTTGAGCAAACCCGGGCTGGGAAAGGTAAAGCATGAAGTCGCAGTCGAATCGGATGACGGCGGGCTGGAGGACACGGTCAAGACCGAAGAGAATGCCCGCCGGAGGAAACAGGACGGACGTCACAAGCCGAGCACCTCGGGTCTACAGCAGAGTGACACCGCATCGACGTCAAGTGGGCCAACGCCGCGGCCAAAGAAGGAGAGTCACGAGTGGGAGAGAGAGTCTTCGGCATCCCAGACGCCTGGAAGATCGGCTGCAAAGAGGTTCTCCAGTCACCGGACCATCTCATTCTCGGAAGATGGCCGGAGTTCCAACAACCGCTCACCTGTCCCACATCGCCACGATTCGCACAGGGTGCCCTACTTCCGCTACTTTGGGCCCACCGCCATCGTGCCTGGACTCAAGCAGATGGTCGTGAACGTAGGGCCTTACAGTCGACGGCGCAGCAGTCGGGGCTCCATGTCCGCTACGTCGCCTCTCTCGCTGTTCAGCCACCGCAGTGCACCTTCGCATGCTGACACCGTTCTCGAGCCTTTTGACGACCTGCCAGTCTACGACCCTAATGACCATGCGCCAGTTCCCCCGCTCATTATCAGCCTGATTGAGATCTTCTTCCTGCATCTGGGCTGTATCCATCCATTTCTGCGCGGAGAGAAGATTATCCGCCTGGTCAAGGAAAAGAAGGTCGAGTCGATCCTCGTCGATGCCATGTGCGCCCTGGCCGCCCGGTTTGCCAACTTTGATAAGCTGCCCGGCGCCGCGGAGGGCTCGCGGGCCGAGTATGGCCATGTCTTTGCGCAGAGGGCCAAGGCTGCGACGGTGGATACCTTCCCCTGCCCAACGGTCGGTGCTGTGCAGGCCTACCTGCTCCTAGCGTACGAGGGCTTCGGGGCCAACCAGGACAGCGCTTTGTGGATGTACCTCGGACTGGCGATCCGCATGGCCTTCGACATGGGCCTGCAGAAGAACGAGGGGGTGCAGTACCAAGGAGACAAGGATCCTTGGTATACTGGATCTTGGAACCGCCTCAGCAACGATGAAGAGGACGAGGGCTCACCGGTTGCCGAAGACGAAAAGCTGAGCCCTCAGGAGCAACAAGAGATCGTGCAGGAACGTATTGACACGGCCTGGGCCGTCTACATTCTGGATCGCGTCATCTCTACCGGGACGGGTCGCACCGTCACCGTGAGGGACGATGAATTCGAACTACCTATCCCCGAACCGGCCGTCGACCCGTCGACAGGCCTACCAGCACCGTATCCATTATTTGCCCACATCATTCAGCTGTACGGCCGCGCGTCGGATGTTCTCAACAAGCTCAGGAAGGTGTCTGATCTGACTGGGGAAAAGCTCTCCATGCTTGCAAAGATCGAGCGCGACCTCATCGGTGTCTACGAGAAGCAGGACCCGCGGTTACAGTTCAACCCGCTGCATTTCAGCAACTATGCCAAAAATGGGCAGGGGACGCTCTTCATCCTTCTTCATGTCTGGTTCCATGCCTGCATCATCATCCTTCACCAGCCGCTGCTCACACCGTTTGGCAGCCGAGACCACCAGCTCACGGCTGGCAGTCGCGAGCTGGCCATGTCCAGCGCCAAGTCGATCGCCGACATGCTCGCCCTCGCCGAGGTCATCGACCCCAACAGCTACAGGACCAGCCCCTTCACGTCGCAACCCATGTATATCGCCGCCTGCGCGTTCCTGACGGAACTGGCGGCACAGTCCTCGCTACCTACCTCGCGAGCTACATCGCCGGCACCGGGCAGGCAGAATGGGGGTTCTGCATCAAATAACGATGCTCCCAGCGCAAAGGTGAAGTCCACTGCGGAGGCGCCATCGAAACACTCGCTGCTAGCGGAGAAGTCAAATGAGAACTACCGGCGCTGCTACAAGAGCCTGCAGCAGCTTCAAGATCACTGGGGCGGTGTCAAGTATATTCTCAATGCTCTGGACCATCGATCAAAGGGAGTCTGGGACTGTGAGACGTATACTGCCGAGGAGTATGCCAGCACGAAACTGGCACGCCGGCCTGCCTCGTTGGCTGCTTTTCCTCGTTCTGACACCCCGGCCTCGCCGCCTCCGAATATCGACCTCATGGCCTGGTCGCTGACGGGAACGACAAACACATCCAACTCCACGCTCGTCCGGCTCTATCAGAACGTCAACAAGAACGGTGGTCCGTCCCAGACCTCGCAGCTCCCTCCCCTGCAGCCTCCTGCCCCTCCTCCGGTGTCAGCCCCGACCCCGCCAGGGAACTGGAGGTTTGATCCGGTCCGCCAGAGCCTACCGGAGAGCACGGCTCCGCTCACACCTGCCATCCCTCAACCCGTCGTCTCTGCCGTTCGATATTCTATAGGTCCTTCTCCTCAAGCCACCAGCAGCGCTCGGGGCGCGACCAAGCTCGAGGCTGTGTATTCTGCCGAAGCAAGCCCTGGCACGCCGGGCAGCGAGAACCGGCTCCAGGTCCTCTCAGGAATCGCGAGCAGCAACCCCGTCCTGCCCTCGATCCATCAACAACCATTCACACCGTCATCCGCCTACGAGCCGTCAGTGCTCCCGGGGGCTTCACCGTCCAGCTCCCTCGCAGATCCCAATACATCATCATCGTCGTCGCACCAGCGGGCGAATGCAAATCACAGCAGTGCCGCGACCACGGAGATGATCAACCCCTATGGTCACGAATTTGCGCAAAATGGCATGGCGTCTGGGTCGTTCTCGTACATGGGCGGCAGCGGCTCCATTGCCGACGCCATCATGGTCGAGCAGGTCGACCTTGGATCGATGCAGCTGCCGACTGACATGTTCGCACCTTGGGATCTCTTTCCTGGCGCCAACTTTGCTGATGTGTTCGACGCGAGTGGGATGGGTGGTGACACGGAAGGTCAAGGACAAATCTGACCCTCCAAGTGTCTCTGTCTTTCTTTGCTCAGCAGGGCGGCAATCTTCACTTTGGAAACAAAACCAAGTTGGACCGCATGCATTGTGGGGCGTTTTTTCCTTTCTTTTTCTTGGATGATTGATGAGATGACACTCATGATGACTTTCTTTTTCTATTTATCTACCAGCGTGCATTTGTCCGATCCACGAAGACGGGGGTTCTTTTCTATGCCCTTTTGGATTAGACCGCAGCGTTTCTCAAGACAGCCTTCTCAACTTGCCTTCTACACCACGATATGAATAATTCACTACTTTTTTTCTTCGGCCATTACCGCTGGGAAGAAAGAGGAGGTCAGGGGAATACAAGGTTTCAAAAAAAGAATTTTGGGCATGGAAAGATACAGGCGGCTGACCCCAGCGAGGAGGAGCGGGCCTTGGGCGAGTTTTACTAGAATCTCCTCCACGGCTTGGTGTTGGAGGGTGTGGGTGGCAAGGGCTCTCTCTACTTGAGGAGAGAGCAGACTGGTTTCCAGAAAACCTGTCTGGACTGTCACATCAGAGTTTCACTCTTGTGTGGATCATTATCTTGCTATGATCTCACGGCCACGCCGTCGCATCATCGATTGTCCTGATGTCTCCCATTACGATGAAAGTGGAAATTAGAATCAGAATTGATGAATGCGTCCAAAGCAATTGGTATCAATCTCGCATGAACACGGCGACGACCATTGATGAATTACATGATGTTATCCGTCGTCCCTTGGTGCCGCTCTGCCTCCTTTCTGCCTCCTCCTCCTCCCTCTCCTCCTCCTCCTCCTCTTCCTCTTTATTCCTGCCCAGGCATAAGCGTCCCCGCCTCTCCACTCGCATTCCGGTTCCCCAGCGCAGAATGTGCAGGATGCGGGTTCGTCCCTGGGAAGTTATTCCCCGTCTCCGCCGCCGCCTTGGCGTTGTTCAGATTCGCCAGCACCTCCTCCTGCTCTCCTCCGGCCGCCGTCGCCGTCGTGGTGTTGGTGGTGGTGAAGTCTTCCCGCGGCCGATGGTTTGGCGGTAAACCTGTTGCGCCGACAGGTTGGCGCGGGTGGTGGTGGCCTGAGCGGGGCTGCTTGTGCTGGTGCTGGTGCTGGTGCTCTTCCCCGGCGGCGGCGGGCTCGGGGCGGTCTGTGCCTGTGACGTTGGGCTCGTTGCCCAGGGCGGCGGTGGTCTCGGCGTTGGGGTAGAGGCTGTCTTGGTCTTGGGTGCGCTGGGCGGTGGGGTGGTTGTCGGCGGTGGTGGTGGTGCTGTGGTGGAGGACCTTTTTGATGGTGTCCATTTTGTTTTTGTTGTTGTTTTGCACTTTCGATTGATGAATCGTGGTGGACTTTGTTTTTTTCTTCTTCTTTTATTTTTATGTGGTCAAGTTGGTTTATGGTTCTTGAAGGAGAGGTGAGGAGGAGGAGGAGAAGAAGAAGGAGAGATGGTTTGTATTTCTATATTCTTGCCTTCTAAAGCCCGTTGCTCTTTTACACAATGAGAGGAGAGGGTCACGTCACTTTTCTACGCCATCGCCCGTCATGTCATAATAATGGGGCAAAGGACTAGAGGGGGGAAGAACCTGGAACTTGGAAATCCGGGGAAGTGGGCGGGCTAGAAGAACACAGAACGGGATCTGCACGGGTACGCAGGGAGGCACGGATGGCACGGGGAAGTTCTTTGGTCCACGGGTGTCTGTTCATATCTGTCTGAGTGACGGTTGTGGATGCATATCGATATGAGGCAAGGGAGGCAACTAGGCAATAAACCACCTTCTCTGAGTGGCAGGCGGGTTTGATTTCATGGTGTGTGTGGTGGGTGGTGGGATGACGTCGATCCGTTCGGTCTTCTTTGACTGCTGTCTTTTGGCCTGGAGCTGGAGCGCCTTGTTTGTGGAGATTTGCACCGTTGCAGTCGGGTGTGGCTGTGTCCACAGGTCACAGTTCAAACTGCCCCTCACGGTTATCTCTAACCTTTATGTAGCTAGGGGAAGAGGGAGGGGGAGGCAAAAGTTTGGAGGGGAGAGGGTACGGAGAGAGAAAAAGTAATATCAGCAGAAAAAGAGAATAAAAGAGAAATCAAGGACAAGTTTTGACGCTCGCAGCTGGTCTTGGTTTTAATAGTACATGTTGGCTCAACTATCGTTCTGTAGTTATCATGTGCTTGGTACAGATAGAATATGGAAACTTCATGATACAAACACTTTCTAATGATATGCAAAAGAGGAGATAAGAAAAGGGGGAAATTCTTTAAAATTCTCTTTCAGAGTCTCCCCATCTGAAGACGGGCCAATATGAACAAGACTGGTGCACAGTGTCAGTCTTTCGGATGTGTACAGCAATGATGTCTTTTCCATCATGGCCAGGGCTCACCCATCTGTCTTGCCGTGACATTACTGCATCACCAACTTAAAAATAAAAACAAAAACAAATCATGGCTCTATTCAATCTGCTGCGTGCTGACGGGCACTGTCCAATGTCTAAGCTCTTGCACGCCAGCTTAGCGATGGATGACTGAGCCATGTTCAATGTTGGGAGGGACCGTACGCCTTGGTTTAAAGAAGCAAGTAAGCATACAGAATCGGAGTGGACGGGTACACAGGTAAGTCATGATTCACGGACCAAGAATGACTTCTTGGACTCAACATGGGGAGCAAAAACTTGGTAGACTGCTCGTAATTATTGCGGCTGTTGTGGTATCGACCTAACAAGCTCAAGAACAACCGGTCATAGTATAAGCGTTCAACTCATATCAAAAATTGAACCAGTGTGGAACTTTGACACCAGGAGGCCAAAGTCTTCAGACTGTATTATGAGATTATTCGTCAGATCAAAGAGATTGCAGTCCGACAGCTGTCTGCGTTCCTGTCCGACTATTCGGCACAGCAAAGACCCAAAAATCATCTACATCTGTCCTGCGGAATAATCTCCAGACGCAGCAAGTGTTGCGTAGTACAACTTGGTCTCTGCACAAATCACCAGCCGACCGTCACCAGCAAACTGGAAGTTGGCTGACGCGCCGCCCAGGTAGATCTTGCCCAGGAGTTTCCCTGACGGGTTCCAGACATGAACACCATCTCCACAGCCACCATAGACGTTTCCGTCCGAGTCGACGTGGACCCCGTCGGGGACACCAGAGTCGACAAACGCAAAGGTCTTGCGGTTGTCCCATGTGCCATCGGCTTGGATGTCGAATTGATATCTGCGGCGGATCATCAGCGCGGGGTGGTCTTGCTAAGAAATCAACAACGCAAAAGTATGTTTGGTCAGAAGCTTACATGGAGGCCGGGTTGGAAAAGTTGTAGCCCCAGAAACCCTCGTTGATCCCCGTATCCGAGACATATCCATATTTACCATCAGGAGAAATGGTGACACCTGGATTTGGGGGGGTGGGGGGAACCACCACGGTCAGTTTTCAGAGTGCTTCGCCTCGTTCAGACACTTCCCCCCAGTGAGAAAATGAAGATTACGAACCATTGGGAAGCACGAATCCATCAGCAGCAACAGTTACGGCGCCCGTCTGATCATTCCAGCGATACACCTGGTTCCGGAGGCCAGGGGGTGGCCTGAAGTCTTGCAGGTACCCGTACAGCGTGTCTGTAAAGTAGAGATCTTTGCTGGTAGGGTGGACGACGGCATCGTTGAGCGAGCTGAACTGGCGGCCAAAGTAGTTGTTCAGGAGGACCGTTGTGTTGTATGGCTCCCTCGGGTTCATGAGAATGACCTGTGAGGTGTTGCTGGCACCGGCTCCCTCGGCCATGTACACGATCTGGCCTCGGAAATTGGTAGCTCCTATAGAGAGAGTGTGTCAGTCACGGACGTTTCTTGACAATTTGTTCTTGTGTGCAGGTTTGCCACGGTAGGGGTGGAGAGGCAAACAGGCCGACCGACCATTGGGATTGATGACCATTGGGTTTGACGGCACAACAGTGACCGTCACCTGCCCAGTCGCATTGGTCATGTTCTTGAACGCATCTACCTGGGCAAGGGAGATCTTCTGGATGATACTGGACTTGTTGAGTCCAGTCCCTGCTGCCACGGCACCCGCATTTTGCGCGAAGAAGACCTCATCTGTCGGCTCGTACCTGCGCTACTTTAGTATCTAGTGCCGTTCATCCATATATACAGTACATCACCATGAGGCAGGCCCACAGAAAGGAGGGGAGGAGCAGATGGAGACGTACCACACAACAGCCTCGTGGTAGAGAGGATCGGTTTCTTGCTCCGCAATGAGCGTCAATGTCGGATTCTGACCTATCACGGCCAGGAAGTCCTCATCATAGATGTGGAATGGCTTGGCCAAAAGGTCGGCTGCAGGTATGCCGGGCGGCATAAATGTCTGAGTGCCATTGACAACGGTGGATGGCGGGACAGCGGTCGGCCAGACTGCAAAAGCGTGCGCGCCGAGTCAGAGATGAACGTCCTCAAAGACCCCTCTGCAGAGTACCAAGGGGGGATCAAAACATGAAGCCATTGATCAACTCACCATTGAAGCTTCTCTGGTCAATCACCTGAGCCTGTGCAGGTACTGTCTGCTGCGCGTGGGCAACGACCGCGTTCGGGTTCAGAAGCCATTGCACGTTAATAGCAGCCAGCACGGCCAAGGTCGGCAACGAGATCATCCAAGCCATTGTGCGAAGTTGGTTCTCCTTGGGCTGCTCTCTTCCCCTCTCGGATTTCTCTGGCGAGCGTGCTCCTCTTATGGGAAAAGACTTGTGCGGGGTGCCCGCTGCCATCGTCTCCATCGAGGTCGTCAAGGGGGCTTGGTTCGCGTCAGTTCACCCAACGCCGCCAAGATTTACCGAATTGGTGTTACACTGGCTACTACTCCAAAAAGGACGGTAATGATATCATGTACCTTGCGATGCCCTGAAAGTCCCCGGCCTTTTTCTCCAAATAATTGATTATAGCCTGAAGTCAATGTGAAGAGGAGCCACTGGGCCAAGGCAGATGTGGAACCCTATATTGCTGGTGAGCCAACGTGCCAAGGGGGAAAACCAAGGGGAACTTTGGGTTTTTTCTCTTTCTTTTTCGGTTGGAGTAACTAGGCACGCAATATGATCAGCGCGGCGTGTCGATGCCGATCTGCGGCTCGGCACCTGGGCAGTGAGTTGCTTGGCAGGAGAACCGAACAGCTAACAAAAAGTCTTTTTCTTCCGGGCCCTTGTAAATCCCCTTTCCCAGCCTCCGATCTCGAAAATAATTACATCTTGAATGGGTCTGAACGCAGATCTTGGGACACGTGATTGCACAACTTTGCCAGTGCGGCAGTCTCCCATAGGATTGAGATGGATGTCAATATCACCTATCAGACCTATACGGTCTTTGCAGAAGATTGAGTGATGACTTTCGTAAGGAGAGTCCTATGATGTTACAGCTACGCGGCTTCTCATGATTTCGCAAAGTATGTATTTTCTCAGAGTTCTCAGTCAAATAAAGTAATCATAACGTCCAAACTTCTTTGCGTTGCCATGGTGTGCTGTCTAAGCGCAGCATATTGTCGCCTGTTCAGTGTCCGATTCTCGCAAAGCCAAGGAAATGCCTAGCATGTTAATCATCCCATGCATGTGTACGGTTTTCATAATGAAAAAAGTTGGTTGAATGGATGTTGCTTGCCCAGCAGATGACATAAATTCTGCTTCGAATCTTCTTCTTCGATGTGCTCAGAGGGTACTTTGGCATATTTCTTTGGTACAACCCAACGATGAAAGATGGATGGCTTCCAGGCAGAACTGATCCTTGACTCGCGAAAGTAAATGCATAGCCAAACATCACCGTGAGGTTGGTTAGGGGTCTCTTTCCCTCCTTTTTGAGACCTTGATATTGTAAAAAGCATATTTTGACAGTAACAGATAATATGGCAAGCTATATCACTGATACTTCTACTATATAGATTCCTCATTTTGTGATCCAAGAATCCGACCCGTACCTGGTCAGAAAGAGGCGACCAGAATGTCCTGAGATGAATGACTGATAGGAGGCTCCTTAACGGGTGTTGCTGTTGATTGAGTACTTAAGTATTCACTTAGGGGAAACTTCAGAAGTCAACGACTCCTGCAAATCCTTTTCAGAAATCGATACTTGATGTCTGAGTTCCGAGCTCAATATGGACGACAGATGCTTGCTGATATAGCCCAATTTAGTCTTTCCGCAAAGAAGACTAGTATCTTGCTCAGCTTAGAATCACGATCAAGTTACTCAGAGAAAAACCGTGCATCAATTTACTGTCACTGTGAAAGGCCATCTCAATTCCATGTCATCACATGTATCCCATGAGATTGCAGTCCATTGCCTGGCCCCCTTTTCACATTAACCATGCAATTTTTGCATACTCATCAAGCTTTCCTCAGTAGATGGCCTTGTTGTAAGTAACATGTTCAGCCTCATATGATAAATCTGATTTCTGGCAGAGGATAAATGTTCAAAGACGCTGCCGGCAGGCGGCCTCCATCAATTCTGAACTTGTCTACATCTAAGATGGGTGGACTCTTCATTTGCTGTTCACTTGATGCATCTTGAAAGACCTATTATTTCAGTCACTTGTACAAATTACTGTTTTAACCTTTAATGTAATTAACTGTAAGGGCAAAATGCTCACTGCCGAGATCAATGGGGATGCTGATGACAGTGTAGAAGCGAAGTCATGCGGACTCCTGCCTATCTCTAGCTCACGGCCCTACTCAGATGGTGAACCTGTGAATCATTACTACTGATTTTTGAAAACAATTGTGACGTGAACGCTTTAGCTAGTTATATTGTGGTCATTTGGACAGGCTCCTTTCCTAGTTTGAGCACGTGAGATGCACCACGGGGATGTTGAGGATCAAGTTCATTATTTGAACCAAAGCAGACATCCATGGTGTCCACATTTTCTATGCCAACTTTGTTGATATCATTGGCAGCAGTAGTAAATCTATTCCTGCCGCTACAGCTGTTTCCACTCCCATATGCCTTTTCCTACCGTCTCGAGAATGAGGACAGGGTCTTTTTCTGGACCTTGGCAGGTGGTGCGGTTTCAGCCTCGCTCTCGTCCTCCTCCTCCGCCGAGTCGTCCTCGATATCGTCATGGTCGACATCGTCCTCGTCCAATTCTTCCTCTGCAAAGTCGTCTACGTCCATATCATCCTGCTCATCGTCGTCCGAGTCTTCCTCCGAGTCAGAAGCAAAGCCGTTCGTGACGAGAAGATCGTCGTCGTCGTCGTCTTTCCGCCGCGAGACGCCGTTCGACAGCGGTTCGTCCTCCTGGCCCTCCACGTAGACGACACCTTCTTCGCCTTCGTCCTCTTCGTCACTGCTGTCGGATGCAGCGGCGCCACGGGACTTGTTTCCCCGGCGCAGTGTCATCTGCGCCTCCAACATATCCAGCTTTCCCTTCAGCGCCAACAGACTGTTCAGACCTCTTGACCTCTCCTCGAGGACCTGGTTTAGCTCTGACAACCGTCTCTGGATCTCCGGCTGCGTGGCCAGCGCGCCGCCGTGTGCAATCAGCGTCCACTGCACGAAGGACATGAGAATGTGCGCGCGGCCGGGTCTCCTGTGCAGCCGCGAGGTAAGCTGCATGAGGAGTGCGCCGGCCAGGCTAGAATCGAGACGCTGGATGGTGTTGCGGATGACGGTGGTATCGGAGATCTGGAGGCAGGACTCGAGGAGGTCTGCGTCGTCGGTGCGCAAAGCCTGTGCCAAGACAGTGCCGAGCGAGGTGGCAGATGGCGCGGCTATTTGACGGGGAGGTGCGGTCGCGAGCGTGCTGCTCGTCTGGTGCCTGGAGCCTGGGGCGGCGGCGGCGACGTCGACGGTCTCGTGATTGCGAATGAGGTCGCCAAAGGTGGGTTCCGCATCTTCTTCGTCATCGTTGCCTTCTTCCTCCATCTCGATGCCTGCACCTTTGCCATTCACCTGTGCAACTGTCTTTGATTGTTGTGCCGTCTGCTCATCGTCCTCGAGGTCGGACAGGTCGTCGTAGTTGCTCGCGGAATCGCTGGAGATCTCGATGGGGTCAACCTCTTTCGAAGAGGGGTGGGAATGGCCTGAGGCTGAGACAGCGGTCCTGCTCTCGTTCACTATGGTCACATTGGGCTGTTTGGCATCATGTTGCACGGGCTTCGCGACCGCTGCCAACTTTCTCTTGCCCATTTGATGTGTTTTGGCGGCAGGGAGGGAGTGGGAAGAAGATGAAGTTGCGTTAATTGGGGGATAGATCCAGATAGTCGAAGCGAATAATAGCTTTGAGAACTAGACAGAGGTCGCTGGATGGTGGCTGTGGTGTGGACAGTTTGAAAAGTCTGAGTAGGTTGAATTGCAGTGTGCAAAGCATGCAGAGGCTGACGAGGAACTTTTCTGTAACTTTTTTTTCCCGCCTTTTTTCTGCCGTTCTGATTTTAGTACCGACTTCCCTGGAGATTGGGCGAAGGTGGTCCAAGCGTCGAGAACCCTGAGCAGACCCTGTTGGTCCTCCAGTTGGTACCATAGATTAGTACCTTGACACTTGAGGTACGGAGTACCTGTGAAGAAAGGAGGCACATAGTACTGCCTCAGATCTTCACATGCAGGTGTGGATGGAAGTCAATTTGTACTGTAGAATCCATGGTTTCCTCACCATGGCCATTCCAGGACAAAAGCACTGTGTTAGCGATCCAAAGCCAGGCAGCAGTATCCTCATCTATGCACAATGCACAGTGCAACCTACGAAGGTTCACGCGACCAAGGGAGCCATAATACGTTCACTGATCTCCAGAAGCAAAACCCAGGCTCACAAATCGCTATTTGGAGCGTGTTGCTCTTGCTTCAGCTGCTATGGTGATTACTTCGGAGCGCGGTTGCACGGATATTAAAAGAAAATTGAGTGCGGTCATACTTTCAACGGTTCTGCGCGCTAGATAATTCCTGAAGCCACGAACTGCAGCTAAGTAGAGGAAAAACAACCGACAACTCGACTTTGGCTGGCTGTTGAGTCGTGGAATGTGACAGACTGGCAGCGACTCTTTCTTTTTTCCGATTTTCTTCTTATTTGAAAATCAGTGAATGAGCGGGAAGGAAAGGGATACCAAGTGCGCCATCAAATATGGACAGACGAAGCTTGGGGCGTGCCTTTTTGTTTTCTCTGCTGCGGGTCGTCCTGTGCTGCGTGCTGTCCCGGCTCGTCCGTCGTCGTCCGTCGTTGTCTGTCGTCGTCTGAGGTCTTACTAGGCTGCTGTTGTGACTTTGCTCAGACGTCTGATCCAGTACTAACAGCCAGGCATAGCCAGAGTTCCGAGTCGTTGCATTCCTACTGGCGCTAGGGACGCGATGAGGACAGGTAGAGAGGCAGAGGAGAGAAAAGAGTGGCCCTAGTTGGGAACAGCAGGATGAGTCGGACTCGTCTCTTGAAAAGACAGTTGCTTGCAGGGGCTATCCTTTCCATGCTTGGAGCCAGCCCAGATCCATCCAACCAGAAGCATCCATCTGGAGGCAAACCGCTCATGGCTTTCCGGTGTTCAATTACCCCTCATCCCCTTTCAGGTTAGTACACTACTGGCGCTAGCTGATTCTGCTCTACTGCTAAGATAAATACCATCCGCCTTCCGACTATCGCCCAGAGCTGTGGGTAGCGACCCTTGAGCGTTTTTGGTCTTGAAAAACTCGGTACCCTCCTGTTCTTCCCAAACCCCGGCACTCGACACTACCGTCCGACCTTTGCAGCACAGCAACATATCGTTCAAGTCTCTTTTTGTGATACTTTTTCTTCTTCTTTCCTTTCTCTCAAGTCGTACACTCTACATCTTCGGTACGTAGTCTCACTTGTTTTTCTAAGTTTTCTCCCTTCCATCCCCAGTAATCCCTGTCTCTGCATGCACTAGCTGTGGCCCCTGCCCCTGCTGCACCCAATCCCAGCGTTGGACACAGTCTGGAAAAACCCAGCCACCGTTTTCCGGGGCCGGCTAGCGTGGGACCCACTCGCGTCAGTCAAGATCAGTGCACGAGGCTAGACCCAAGCTAAAATATTGATCCTTTTGCCTTTTCGCGATTTTGTTGATTTCAGCCTTCTTCCCTTCCCTTCCAATCCCGCATTGGGCGCCGAGCTATCACCAGCTTCAACCAATCCACCAAACCCTACGGGATCAGCAAACCACCCACCACCGCCTTCACGACTGCCCCCACCACCGTTCACCACTCGCGATCCTTATCAAATCGCACCTTTTACTTATTTTTTCTCCACATAAAACAGTGTGAGCCCCCCTGCCGGCGCATTTATTTTTGATTTCGCAAAAGTAACACGTCGCTGTCACTTTGTTTGCGCATCGCATCGCATCGCATCGCATCGCCGTCCCATTCACCGCGCGCATTCTCCACTTTTTTTTTCCCTTTCGCGGCGCGTTCTGCTTTGACTGATCGCATCACACCCCTCCTGCAAACAAACCCTCCTTCACTCGCGACCTAAGCTTTATACAATTCGCGCGACTTTGAATTTGATGTCGCAGTACGCAAACTAAAACAGTTTCTTGAAAAAAGCTTAGACCTCGTCGGCTCTCCGTTATTGGCAGCCATGGCCTCATCGCCCCAACCAACTACTTTGGACGAGAAATCGCAGTCGCTCAACATGGCAACACCGACGTCGGCCGCGCCTGGCGATGAGCGTAATGGTTTGGAGCTGAACGGGTGAGTCGCAATCCGCCACCTTGCCATCTACCATCTCCGTCCCTGTTTGTTGCGCCTACTGCTTCTTTCCCCATATGTGCGGTGTTGTTGTTTGTGCTAGACTTCCTTCGCCTTTCTTCCACCATGCGCGCCGCGCCGCACCACCCATAAAGCCTTCTCTTCCTTTCTGTGCCTGGTCGCAAACTGACGCGTCCGGTCTGATTAGCCACGTCTCGCCCGCCCACTCACAACCCGACGCGACGGCTGCCACCAAGTCCTCCACCGACGATGCTGCGCCGCTCCAGAACCAATTGAAGAACACAGATGCCTCGAACAAGGACGCGTTTGCATCTAATCAGAGTGTTTCAGCCATGACTCCTCCGAGTGCCGACAACGTGAGTTCGGCTGATGCGCCTACCGAGAGCGCGCCTGTCGAGTCGCGTGAAGTGAAGGATACTGAGATGGTCGATGCGCCGACCGACTCTGCCAAACCACCCTCACCGCCTGCCGAGCCGGTCGCAGATGCACCTGCGGTATCTGACGAGAAGCCCGTAGAGGATGAGCCCAGCCAAAAGCCCGTCGAGAAGCCTGCCAAGTCCGACCAGGCAGACGACCCTTCAGCAAAGCCGGCGCAATCCTCAGAAGCTACAGAAGCTACTGCGAAAGGCGAACCTGCGTCCAACGCAGCGACCGAGCCGGGTACGGACGTCGAGGGTGCAGGCACTGCACAGAAAATCGACACGCAAGCAACCACGTCCAGTGAAGCTCTTCCCAGTGATTTCATGACCCCAACTGGTCCCATGTCGCAAATGGCATTAGATGCATCACAAGAAGCTGCTGCAGCGTCGTCGACCGTCGACACCAGCATGACCGATGCCCCGTCTCAAAACTCCACTAAAGTGGCTCGAGAGCGCGACGAGGACGACGACGAAGAGCCTGCCGCAAAGCGCGCCAGGACCTCCGGAGAGCAAGACCCATCGGCCGAGGCTACCGAAGCAGCACCATCAGCCACTTCTGATGCGATGGTCGTGGACAAACCCGCTGATGCCTCTGAGGCGACTCCTGCTCAGGCCCCGGCTCCTGCGTCGGCATCTGAGCCCCAGCCCGCTTCTACTGGATCGCCCGTGCCTTTGTCAGTGGACGGACGTGCGCGCAAGTTGAACGATCCTGCGCTTGCCAACAACCCAATCACAGTCTACCAGAACCGGGAGATCAGAAAGGTACTGGGCCTCGTGAAGAAGACCAAGTCTGGGCAGCACTTCAGGCAGCCGGTGCAGGTCCTCTGGCCTACAGTCTGGGATCAGTACCGCCAGCTTATTTCACGCCCTGTGGACATCAGCTTCATAGAACAGAACTTGCGCGACGGCAAATATGACACCATAGGCCAGTTCAGGAGGGACGTTGAGCTTCTGCAAGCGAACGCCACAACTTTTAACGGAGCGACCCACGACGTCACCAACTGGGCCAAGAGCACGGTGTCGCAAGTCTATGAGCGCCTGGCCGCGATACCTGCAGAAGAGCCCGCAAAACCCGTCAAGCAGGAGCCCAAGCAGATGCCCACGCGACATGCTGAGCCGCGCCACCCACCTGCCCCTAAAAAGGAAGCCCGCCCACCCGCACCCTCACCGGTCGAGAAGTCATCGACGGATTCCCAAATCTATGCGCTTCTGCCTTCTGGTCTTCCCAACATTCGACGTGACAGCACCAAAAATGACGGTGATCGACCCAAGAGACCCATCCATCCCCCAAAGAACAAGGACATTGGTTTCCAGCCCAAGACGACCAAGAACAAGAAGAAGCCCGAGCTGCGCTTCTGCGACGAGGTCATGAAGGACATCATCTCCCCCAAGAACTGGGTCAACAACCAATGGTTCATGGAGGCGGTTGATCCTGTGGCACTTAATATCCCTACGTACCATAGTGTGGTCAAGCAGCCCATGGACCTGGGCACCATGAAGGACAAGCTGCAGAGGGGGGAGTACGAATCGGCGAAGGACTTCAAGTCCGACTTTGGCCTGATAGTGAAGAATTGTGTCAAGTTCAACGGCGAAGATCACCCTGTGACCGCCGCGGCCAAGGAGCTAGAGCAGATCTTCGAGAAGAAGTGGTCGGAGAAGGCTAGCTGGTTAAGCAAGCACGCGCAGGCCTCAGCACCCCCTGTAGCTGCAACTAGCCCGCGCGGCGCCACCAAGGAGGAAGACACGGAGGAGGAGGCCAGTGAGGCAGAGCCCCAGGACAGCGCTAGCCCTGATGTTAAGGAGATTCAGCGCTCTATCGATGCCCTCTCTAGCAGGCTCAAGCAGGAGCGGGCCGAGCTGGACAAGAAGTTAATGTCCAACAACCCGGACAAGCTGGATATCGACATGCACCAGGGCATCATCAACCACTTGCAGAGTCAAATGGTGGACAAGCGCCAGGCTCTCAACAAGGCAACGGAGACAAAGAAGGCATCGCAGCCAAAGGCTCCAAAGAAGAAGGCAACCGGTGGCGCTGCCAACTCTGGAGCTAATGCGTCCAAGAAGAGCGGCGGCGCGCAGGCCGGAGCTAAGAAGGCAGCCGGCGGCGGGGCGACTGCAAAGAAACCTGTCAAGAAGAAGCTGAACGAGGAAGAAAAGGAAATTGTCAGCGAGGCCATCGCACGGCTCGAGGCTAATGCTCTCGACAAGGCCATCGCCATCATCAAGAAAGACACCGGCCTCAAGGTGAGCATGTTCCTAGCTGAACGTTTCAGCAGGCTCTTTGTATCTGTTGACTGACCGGTGGATCGACCTAGGAGACCGAGGATGATGAGCTCGAGCTTGACATGGACCAGCTCAGCGATGATGCGCTGGTCAAGCTGTTTGACCTGGTCATCAAGGCCTTCCCATCTTACAAGGAACAACTCAAGAAATACGAACCGGCGCCAGCTCCTGTTCACAGCGCCAGCACCAGCAAGTCGACCAAGCCCAAGAAGAACAAGCCCATGGGCAAGGCTGAGCAGGAGCGCAAGCTTGAGCAGCTGCGAGAGCTCAAGAACTCATACAAGCGCCCCGGAAGTGGTAGTCAGGAGCCGCTGCCGTCGGTCGAGAACAACGACGCGAACCTGACTGCGAATCAGCCTGATGATAGTGATGATGCGAGCTCTTCAGAGGAAGAGTAGCGATCCTCCCCTTCTGTTGTCTCTGTGGAGGAGTGAACTGAAAACGGGAGCGGGTACAATGAAGCCCTCACCTGCGTCAGACAGACGCATGAAGGTGGTGTGCTCCTGAGGAATTATTTATTCTTACGTCTGGTTTCTTTTGCGGTGGCGGTCATGCCCTGCCAGGACCCACGGTCAATATCAGCTGGTGGTTTTTCTTACAAGAACCGCGGTATTGTTGTTGGGGTTGACCAATAGTCCATGCACCACAAAGTATTAAGTTCATCAATACTAAACGGTGCGAATATGGGCGACTAGTTCCTAGGTTGGCAAAGGCCCCCTCCCCCCCCCCCCCTTTTCGCCTAGAGGTGATTACGGCCTTGAGCCTCGCTGGGGCGGGAAACCAGCCTTTTTGAGCAGGTTCAAGATTGGGGGCCCATAGCAGCTCTTTGTTGAGCTTCAGCTAATTATGTCCCTTGGGGACCCTGCATCGGATCAAAAACCTGTCATGATATGTGTACATTACAAACCATGAGCCGGAGGCCGGCAATCAGACGGATAAATGCGATAGGAAGAGAGACTTCCTCCTATTTGACATCTCTGACGGTACCCTTGAGTGGTGAGATGGTTTGATGGTGGGGATCAAAGATTAGGAAATGGAGGCTGGAAAGGGCATTCAGGAGAGGGGTAGAGCGAGAAAGAACCAGTGCCTCTAATAGAAAAACTCATGAAAGATCCTCCACAACGTTCCCATGTGATGTGGGATATACTACAATGTGCTGGGCACCTTGATGTTAAGCCTCAACATCCAATGCCAGGACACACACACCTGTCTATGCACTCGCATGTCGCGGAGACCGTTTTGGAAATGCATTCCTGCGGTGGACGTATCAGGATCAACTGCTTCCCTTTTGTACACTAATCAGATAGATGGGATAAGAGAAGACATGATGATTGCGCTGATGCCTGGTCGATGCAGGACTGAGAAAACGGTGAATTGTGAACCTGGCCGGCGCGCTGTCATTTAAGCCCGAGCCCGTCCCCAACTTTAAGCCCGATCCCTAGTTTTCAGCACAGGAGCTATCAAGATGACAGGTGAAGGGATCGCGTGGACAAACCCGTTACAGAAAAGGCGGAGCTGAAGCTTGAGGGCTTTTCTTTTCTTTTCTTTCCGGAGAGGGGCGGATCTAAGCTTGCTCAGGTCAGCCTTCGCTGTATGGTGATAGGCCGAACGCCATGACGGTATTACAAAGCGCGGTGTGACCAGATTCCGGGAAGAGGGGAGGGAGAGAGATTCTGCTCCTTATTTCGTGATCAAGCGCCATTCAAAACGTGGAGTGACCACAACACACACACACACAGACACACATAAGTCAGGGCTTCGTGGAATATCAATCCCTGGGGAACCCAAACCTCATCCGCCCTGTGCAGATTTGAACCAATTCCGTGACACATACCACCCTCACACTCTGGCTAGACAAGAGAGAGAGAGAGAGACAGAGAGAGAGAGAGAAAGCACCATGCTCGGCCGCGTCCTCTTGACCGTCGACTCCCTCGGCCTCATCCTCGGGGCCTGGCTCGCGGACTACAACTCCGAGTCGCACATCTTCAACCCACGATGGCCGCCACATGCGAAGTGAGAGAGAAAGCAGCCCCATCCCTCTCCACCATTTCCACCTCCTCCTCTTCCCCTCCTCCTTTCGAAGGATGGTTTTGGATTGGGTTGGAGTTGGCTAACAAAGTTCCAAACGCCACTCTCGGCGGACTGACTGTTCTTGCCTACCAGATTCCACTGCGGCCAGACCATTGGCCTGAGCACGGCCCTCGGCGCCGCAACATTGTTCCTGACCTGGCGGCCGCTGCTGGTGCGGTCGACGAGCCCGGCGGTGGCGCGCGACTCGCTCAAGATGGCGGCGTTCACGGGGAGCGTGTACTGGCTGGCGGGGTTGGCGGCGATCCTGTTCCCGGGATCGGACGGGCTGGACCCGGAATTCGGAGGGCCTGGGTTTCCGCAGAGGCCGATCTTTATTGGGCTGGCGGTGTGTGGGCTGGTTGGGTCGTGGTTGGGATAACTGAATGGTAAAATATCTTGGGGCAGCGGTCCTTTTCTCTTTTTTCCCTCCTCCTCCTCCTCCTGGGGTTGCGTTGATTTGGTGGGTTGTTGGTGATGATGGGAGAGGGTCGAGGTGGAGCGTTGAGAGAGAAGTTTGCCTCTTGGCAGGCTGTAGCAGTTGGTTACAGCAGCCGGCACTTGGGAATCGGGCCTAGTAGCACAGCAGGTGCAACCCAAGATCCGATCCAACCCAGGCAGCTAGGGTAGCAACTGCTCCTCAGGGCCTGCCTCGCTCGTTGCACGGTAAAGGAGGAAGGAAAGAATCCCTACTGCTATGGTACATAGTACATACCATGTTGGTATGGATGTTTGGAAATTCCACTCTTCGTTACGATTCCGGCGCCCGCCCAACTATGCCATCTGGTTGGACACCCGGACACCTCCAACAAGATTTGAATCGCTGATCGACATGCATGGTAGGATCCTCGCACGACTTGCACCCAAAAATACTACTGCGCCTCAACTGATGAGCAAGGAACCATAATTTGGGGGGGGGGGGGGTACGCACCAAAGAGTGAGTGGACCGGTTTGCGGGTGTGTGGCGTTGTTCCTTGAGCTTATGATCCCTCAGTCAGCAACCTCTCTGCTGCGAGAGGGAGGGAGTCTCGAAAGGAGGCTGACACGTCTCGTGTCTGCTGCCAAGTCGTTGGAGACTGACTGTTTCTTTTTGTCACCTTTTTTTATTATTATTATTATTATTATTATTATTATTATTATCATATGGCATCCGGCGGCTATCCATCCGAGCAGGTGGCCGTTGATGTTGTCGCCTCTTTCGACAACGCCACAGCCTCAAAAAGAGAAAGGTAAAAGAGTCGGGTATGCTGGGGTGTCGTTCAATGTCATCTTCAGGTATATTGCGGAATGCATGGGTCAGTTAGGGTGTTACGAAACTCACCCCTGAGCCCTCTGAAGGATGGCACTATGACTGTACCTGAAGGCTCTGACCACTGGGTGCTGTTCGTGCTAGAACGGAGGACCCACAGGGTGACGACGCTCATGCGGTGTCATTTCTTCCCATGGAGACCCGCTAACGTCGGGGGGTGGGGGAGCGGCATAATCACTACCACCACACTGCCAGACACTGCCAAGCCGCGGGCCATGGCCAGGGCGACATGGCTAGAGCCAATGTTCCGCTTCCCCCGTCCCCCAAAAAGCTTACGTCTTCGGAGGGTCTGGCATGGCTCGCTCGCTTTCAGAATGCCCCTCTGCCACTGTTCTCGCCTCCCCCTTTCCTCTCTGCCCTAAACCCGCCTCCCTCGGCCCATCCCAGCCGAGCCTCATCGCTTGTTCCTGCTTGGACCGCACATACTGTGGTATCATTGGAGTATCTGCTCATTGACTTCCAAAACAGGGGCCAGAAAGTGGCTTAGGTGCCGGGCTTCCTGGACGGGGTGTTAGAGAATTTGCTCTTCCCCCTGGTTCAATCCCACTCTGTCCTATGTTCGTCACCTTGGGTGCGCGCGCTGGTTGTCGTTTATCGGTGGCCCGCTGTAATCCCCAGATCTCTCAAAGATCTGACATTACTCGCCTAACTTCTAGAACAAGGGGAAAGGACCAAAAACAGAATCCTCCTTTTTCCCTTTCCTTTTCCCTTTTTTCTCTCTCCATCTACAACTCTCGGGTTTTAGACTTGGACCAACGCCCCCCTCCAGACGCCATCACTCGGCCTGTCTCTTGCATTCCCGCCACCCACTTCATCCCTTGCTGGCTTAAGCGAGCACGCGACACCATCTATACTCAGGCACACCTAAGGTCGGGCGACGCACGCCAAGCTCTTGGCGACAGTTCCGAACCCGCCGTCTCGGTACTGCTTGGCAAAGCGCACGCGACACGCCTCTTTGAGGATTGAATTCTGTTTACGAACCTCGAGAGACCGAATGCAATCGTCGCCTCTGGGGTCGTCGTGACGAGAGCGAAAAGAGAGAGAGGAGAGAAGGAGAGAGACGGGTCGCAAGAAAGGGTGGCCTGCGTCTCGTTCCTCCTCCCTACTTATCTTAATCCTTGCGCTCCTGGGACCAGATGCTAAAGCGATCCAGGAGGGACGCCACCATGACCAGCTTAGCGGACAGTGTTCGGGGAAGCATGTGCTTCCAGTCGCTCATGGGCTTCTTCTTCAACAAGGGCGTCAGGGGCGGCCCTCGCGTGTTGCTGAACCTGGCCGCCGTGCTGTTCGCCCTGTTTGTCTTCGTGAAGCTCTTGCCGCAGCGCATGACCCAGAGCGCCCTATCATCGATACCAATATCCTGGTCGGCACTGAGTGGGCAAGCGGATGATGGCAGCGTGCCTGGTGGCCTGAGGATCGTCGTCTTTGGCGAGCTTGACGTCGGGACGCCGGTCGGCGAGGACGAGGAGGTCAAAGGTGCTCAGACATGGACACAAGCCCTGTGCGATCAAGTAAGTCGCCGATTTCTCCGACGTCACAATGTGCATGCAATAAGGCAAGAAGAATAAGAAAAATGACAAGAGAAGAAAAAAACACATCTGCCCAAAAATTTCATTTTTATTGACGATCCTATAGCTTTTGTGCAGTACTCACATCTCCATGGTCCCCTCACCGGATGTGGCCTCCTTCTCTGTCAGCTCCAACGAAATGTATGCCCAGGCTGTCGAGAAGGTCCTCAACGAGACTGCAGACAAAGACGGACCAGGTTCGGACTACTCATACCTGTCAACATACTATCCGCCGCAGTGGAAATCCTCCGACCTCAAGGGCCAGATCGACGCTTTCCTCGCCATGCCCAAGCCGCAGAACCAACCCGGCGAGACGCTCTGGGTCTTCTCATTTGGCCTGTGGGATGTGTTCTCGTTGTCGGCTCTGCCTGTCGCCACCGCCAAAGAGACTGTAGGAAGCATGACCAAGGAGGTGTTCGAGCAGATCGAGCGGCTGCACAGCGCAGCCAAGGACCCCGAATCTATCGCGTACTCTGACATCAACAGCGCCGTCCAGACGCCGGCCGAGGCCCCTGAAGAGGCTGTGGGAGACGGGCCGGCGGAGGATCAGCTCGAGGCAAGAGGCGAGGCAGCAGCCGAGAGCCCGGCTGCCAGGAATCAAGACGTCACAAGCATTGGCAACTCGTTCAAAATCCTCATCCCAAGGATCATGGACCCATCCCTGCTGCCCGGGTGGCACGACGTGCGGCCTCAGCTCCCCGCCGCCCACTCCAAGGCCGAACAGATGCGGAACTCGGCCACGCTGACCAACTCGTGGAACGACGGCATGGTAAAGGGTCTCAGCGACTGGGTCAAGAAGGACAGCTCGAAGCAGGACGACAGCGAGGACAAGAGCCAGGATTTTCATTTCAACGAGAATCAGCAATCTGGCGGACCCACACGCGACGGCTACGCCTACAACCTTGCCGAGTTCGTCGTCAGCCATATCCTCGAGCGCCAGATGCTCAACGCCCACCTTACCGATGGCGATGGCCGCGGCGCCGGCGAGCTAGAGGACGGCTTCCGCGACGTGAGCAACGCCTGCCTGCAGCCCGTCAGCACCGTGGCCGTCGCCGTGTCCCTGCAGAGCGCCATCACTCTCAACATCCCCAACGTGAAAGTCGAGAATGACAAGCAGGTGCCCACCCAGCCGACCCCCGTCGCTGTCGCCGCCAAGAAGCGCGACGGGCTCGACAGGAAGCCTGGGTATGCGTACACGAGCGCCGCGCGGGTGTGCGAGATCCCCAGTGATCACCTCTTCTTCACGCCGTTCGCCCTGTCGCAGCGGGCTATCCAACAGGTGGCGGCCGAGACGGCACAGATGGTCCGAAATGGGGATTCTGTGCGAGCAAAGATGGGGTCCTGAAGACCGGAAACGGATTGACGTGGGCGTGGGCGTGGGCTCGGGCGGTGTTACTTGGGGGTTGTGGGAAGGTGTTGGCGCCTTCGTCTTGGTGAGGCCCTTTCTTCTCCTGTCTGTATTTTACGACTGGCGCATCTTGCATTGGTCGGGGTTGGGGGCGTTCTTTTTGTCTTTGGGTCTTCAACATATGGTAATATATGCGTATACATATGTATATATATACCATTTCATTTACACCCTCCCACACACACAACTGATGCACGCTGTGCACGGTAATCACGTATAGGAGTATTGGAGTTTGAAGTATCTTTGGCCAGAGCGTATGCTCAGCCTATCCTTCTGCCTCCATGTGCCGAGATACGCCCTATTCCTCTCCATCAAGCCATGCGCCATGCGCACCTACCAAGTCAGGGACAGGGGACGTCTGGCCCTCCTGTTGTTCCACCCCTGGCAGGGTCCCATAACGGCAGCAGCAGCGTGTATGTACATGTCCTTAAGAGGGAAGAGCGGATGTGCTTCCTGGGGCCATCTGCCAGCTTGTATGAGTAAGTACTTTGGCTGAGGCTAGGCCGAAATGTATTTGAGAATGGAAATATCTCAAAGTTTTCAGAGCTGCCACTCTTCAGCTAGGTATTTACCTAGGTGAGAAAAATAACTGCACAATGGATTCTCAGCCGTCATTAGCGGACCACAACGCCAAACCCATGCATTGGCCAACTCGGGCAAGTCAGGTGGTAGCGGTGAAGCAATAGTTACCATTAGCCCAAACCTAAGAGAGTGTTTGTCTCTCTTTCCGGCCCATCGGTTCAACGCTGGATCGTCGACAAAGGATGATATCCTGCTAGTCTACCATCGAGACGACGTCTCATATGTGCACCAAGATCTTGTAGTAAATAAGGGCTGCCTGTTGGACTACGGAACCAAAGAGGAAATCGACCCGACCCGATAATCCGGGGAAAGGCGCCAAGAGGCTGAGACATACCTGCTTGGGTACTTAGTCAGACCAGGCTTCAGGCAATCTTCAATATGTTTTGTAGCACGTAGATGAAGAGACTAACATGCTTGAAGGCATAGCAATTAGTAGAGCAGGCAAGCACTATTTAGACGGCATTGACAGTCTAGGGGAGGATTGAGCTTGAGCTTGATTGTTTTCATGCCATGCCCAGCTTGATCGGTTGAGGGGTTGATCACAGCCATGAGACATCTTTTAATCTCTAGCTAGCGATGATACTGTACGGCGGGTAGAGTTAGGTGGTCGTATTACCATTGTGGCACCCAATCATATCAGGTTTTACAAAGAAATACCGACGAGGTTGGAAATGGCTCTTCACATGCAGGTTGTCACGTTTGATGACCAGCAGCGATGCATAGGAGCCCTGGAGGAGACCAAATAATACGTAGATGCCGTAAAGTTGATATGAAATAATAGTAAAAGAGATACATTCGTATCTTCAGAGGCAATGGCGGCCCCTCCAGCCAAACACAATATCACCCATCGTTGATATGCAAAACTCAGACTATGCTGCTCAAGGAGAACCTTATTCGTTCAGCTGAGAAGCCACGAACTAGCCATGTGTGATCCGCCCAACATTGGCGTCGCCTTGTAGTCACACAGATTGTAACAGTGTCTCTTACAAGCCCACGGAGCGTCGGTTCGAGTAAACTAGAAGATCACCACCTCTTCTCACCTACCGTCGACCTTCCCATCTCCTGGTTGGTCAATGGACCGCCAAGGCTGAGCCACTTGCGTAGCAATGACATACATTCTCCCTCTTCTTCTTTTTTTCTCCATTTTTCTTCTTGTTCTCCTGCAACATGAGCAGATGGCGACGGATCTCGAGCCGACAGACTTAACAGGTGAGCCGGTCTTGAAGGTCTACGAGGATCGTGATTGATCGCCGAGAAGGCCGCCCTGCCGCTTCACCAGAAGCCGTGAGCCAAGTGCCGATGGAACAGCCTCGAGAGGGTGCCTATACGCTGGTCTGGGCCATGGTAACCAGCAAATAGAGATTAATAAGTTGTTCACGGTATCTTGGAGTGGCTGCATGAAAAACTATAAAGAAGGCCTCGATGTTCCTCGAGAATTCCTCTTCACCTTACCTTTCTACATCCTCATCCTCTTCTACAATCC
Source organism: Cryphonectria japonica (assembly GCA_014851275.1). NCBI lineage: Eukaryota > Fungi > Ascomycota > Sordariomycetes > Diaporthales > Cryphonectriaceae > Cryphonectria > Cryphonectria japonica. Next base: position 424,887 of record JACWTT010000027.1, on the reverse strand, counting down.
AAACAACCAAGAACAAACTACACCATCCATTTCCAAGCTGCCAGAAGCCTCCTCTCTTCCTCAAAAATGAAGCTGTACGCCGTCATCTCCGCCCTCCTCCTCGCAAGCACTGCCAGTGCTTGTCGCGTCCGCGGAAACACATGCAACCCGGCCATTATCGACTCTAGATGCTGCGCGGGCAACCACTGCGTGAATGGCATCTGCGTCAAGAAGGACTGAGAAAGTAAGCCGTTAATCTAATTACTTGATTCATCCCCTGCAGCAGTTGTTCCGGATCCTGGTTTGCTCACCGAAACACATTCACAGGGGTTCCTTCTTTTTTTTGGGGGGGGGGTAAACAGCCAGCAACCACACAAGACAAGATGAAAAGACTGGCTGGTGAAGGTGGAGGATACATGTGAGCCCTGGCCGTTGTATGGAGTTCCCTTCTTGCGCGTGGGAAGGGTTTCAGCTCGGCCGGTCGAGGGCTGGACTCGCTTGAACAGTGCTTGCTATTATTTGAGGACTAGTACTAGTAACCTGGACGCTCGTTATCAGTAATGATTCTGCTTGCTGCATGTGAACGTGAAACGTGTAATTATCGACGGAGATAAATTACGGCGTTCTTTTGTCTTGTCAACCCTTACTCTCTAAATGTCTAGGGCTATAAAATGCCGAGTAAATGACAACGCTGCTCTAATTATATCTAGTTATATACATATAACAAACAGCCAGCATCATTCTATCCAGGAATCCAAAGTCCTGCCGCGCTCCCATTCAGCCCAAGATCACTCACCCTGACCTCCTTCGTCTGATACTGCCTCGCCAGATCCGGCTCCAAAGCCTCGAGAGGCACCTGAAGGCCCTTCTTATATGGCGTGCCGAAATAGTTCACACCCTCATGCCTCTTGTACCCGTTCTCTCGCCTCTCGCGGCTCTTCAGGTCCTCCTCCTCCTCCTCTTCTTGTTGTTGTTGTTGCTGCTGCACTGCAGCAGGCCAGGACTTGCCCGGCTCGCGCTGTCCCTCCTCTCCCTCTCCGGCTGGGTCAGGGAAGCCCGCAAAGCCACCGCTGTTGTCGCCCTTGAGCTGCAGCCTGACGCCCTGGACGCTCTCGCGGCTGGGGTCGCGGTCTGCAAAGTTATGAGGCACAAACATGACGGCTGAGGCGCTGGTGTGCATCAGGGTGTTGGGGATGTCGCCGGAGTGGGGGACGTGGTGGCTGCCGACGTTGAAGTAAATGACAAGGTCGCCGTCGTCATCAGCATCAGCATCAGCATCATCATCGCCGTAGCCCCTCAGGGCCTCAGAATCGGCTAGTTTGTTGAAGTCGAGGATGGGGTTGAGGGTGTCGAGGTAGTTGAGCGGGTCCGCAGCGCGCGGCTCCTCGTCCTTGCGCCTGAGGACCCAGACGTCTCTCTCGGCCCACCTGGCGCTGGTCCCCAGCGAGGTCGAGTTGGTGATGGTCAGGTGTGGCGTGTTGCCCATGCCCGTGCCGGAGACGATACGGTAGCCTCGCCTCTCGCCCCAGGCGTTCTTCTTGTCAGCCGAGTAGACAATGTAGAACTCGCCCGAGTTCTTGGGCCAGTCGAGGCCCGTCTCGTGGGTCACGGGGTATTCCTTGAGGTGCATCGTGTGGCGCTCTTTGACGTAGGGCTGGTCCCAGGGGTAGCTGATGACGGTGGGCTCGACGGCCAGGCGGACCATGTCGTTGGCGGTGCCGGCGACGTCGAGGTCGGCCTTGAAGCTGATGACGTGGTCGTGCAGGGACGAGGAGAGGGCGTCGTGGACGCGGTGGCCGTACTCGTCGTTGTTCTTGAAGGGGTTGTCGGCGAAGAAGGCGCCGTAGATGTAGCCCGACGCGCGCACCTTGACCTCGATGGCCCCGTCCAGGTAGAAGTTGTAGTCGATGGTGTAGTCGTAGTTGCCCACCGTCGAGACGGAGCGCAGGGTCAGGAAGGTGTTTCTCGAGACCGTCACGGAGTGCTGGGCCGTGTGGCGGGCGAGGAGGTAGTCCGAGGTGAACTCGAACAGACAGATATTGTTGGCCAGCCTCTCCGTCCTGCCGCTGCGGTGGAGCTCCGAGTCGAGGTAGTCTGCATACGCAGGACAGTCGTACCCGGGGACCAGCTCGAAGGCGTTGGTGCCCATGCCGAAAAACGTGTCGAGAAACTCTTGTCCGCCCGCCATCGGATCGTCACCTGCATAGTGGGCCAGCGCCTCCTGCAGGCTGAGCTCGTACATGACGCGCTCTCCCTTGAACCGGATATCAAACAGGCTCACGCCCGTGGCCTGCGTGCTGGTGAAGTAGAACTCGAACCCAAACCACGACACGAACCGTTCTGTCCTGTCCAGCCTGTAGCGAGGGCCCAGGGGTTGGATCGAGACCGGAGGCGGCAGCTCGCGGCCCGCAGGATGCGCATCAAAGTCCTCCGTGTCCGTCCAGGGCCCGTCGACGTTGGGCGCTGTGCGCAGAAACCCGCTGGTGTGGTCTGGGTCCTTCATCGCGCTGCGCAGGTGGTCCACGTCGTCAAACATCTGGCCGTTGTACCACCACTCGCTCACCTTCCACTGGCTGACCTCTTTGCTTGCGTCTACCCTGGCGTAGAGGCCCTGTGGGAGCAGTGTGCGGCCGGAACTTCCCATCCCGGGCCGGAAGAACTGAACCCAGCCCACCACGAGGTCAGCCTCGAGACGCGTGAACCGAGTATAAGCCTGGAGGCCGTCTGGGTCGAGAGGGTCCTTCTTGTTGACCTTGGCCCCGAGCAGCTCTGCCGTGATGTCCGAGACGCTCTCTGCCAGGTCCATGGCGAACTCGCCGCTGCCCACAAAGTCCGCCATCAGGTTGGGCACGGAGCTGCGGCCATTGTGGAAAGGATACGTCAGGAGCTCAGCCCTGGTCCTTTCCTGCCCTTCTTCTCTGCCCGCCGAGACGGGGAGCGGGCCGACGGCGTAATATGTCAGAAAGGGCCCATCGTCAGTGTGGTGCGACAGGACGACCTTGGCCCAGCGACCTGGCCTGTTGGCTTCTTCTTCAAAGAGAAAGGGCACGGCCTGGGTTTTGTTGGGCTGTAGGGTCTCTATGGTGACAATGAAGTTGTCTGTGCCGGACTTTGGGGTTCTTGTGATGTTGAGATCGGCCCATTCTTGAACGAGGAAATTGTATACGTCCTCTGCCTCGTCGGTCTTGAGGTCGGACCAAATATTGGGTCTGGGTGCTTGGAAGTGGTGGTGCTGGTCCTTTGATGTTGCTGCTGGCAATGTGGCGCCGCTGATGTTTTGGGGACTATTATGCCAGTCTGGGAAGACGAGATAGCCAGTGATAAGGACGAAGATGGTGGCAGTGAGGATGAGAGGAGCCCTCCTCCTGCGTTGCTCCATGGTGGAAGAAATTTCCTATGTAAAAAGGAAGAAGAAAAAAAAGGAAAGGTTAAAGATAGCAATAGAAAGGGAGGAAAGGAAAGGAGAGGAAGCAAGAGAGGCAATGAATTGATAAAGGGAATGTTTAGATCGCTTCGAGATGCCCTCCAAGCGGCATGATTTTCATCCGCCCGCACTTGGACACAAATTGTCCGGTCTGATAAGAAACAACAACAATCACCACTGAGGGAGATCCGGGGGGAAACACGCGAGGCCCACTGCATGTGCGGAGAGAGTCCCGAGGTAAACAGATGCTTAGCATATCTCTAAAGCATTTCTACTACTATGGCATTATATGACAAACTTCAGGGCTTGCCACGCGGGCGTCTCACTAGGAAAGCCACGCGGGGGTAGATGCTTTTGCCGATTGGATGTCCGTGCCAGTGAAATTCCCGGCCAGCTCTCTCTCGGGCTTCTTATCTGCACCAACTTAGCCGGACGGAGGAAAGTAATCGAATTGATGTGCTTATGACAAAAGATCTGACACTGTATTTATTCCATGTAATATAACGAGCTGTGACCTCTCTTGTTATGCATTTCGATGAGTGCTGTCTGTTTGTCTCATCGTATGCCACCGGCTTTTCCCCCTCTCACTGACATTCTTGTGTGGAATATTGATGATGACATACTACTCATTTTGAGATTGTAGGGTATACGACAGATGGTATTTTACGTTGTCAATCACCTGCTTGAATCCTCAGATGACTATGAGGCGTTGCAGAAGGCTTTTCGAAAAATATATCAAGCCGCAGTTCTTTTAGCAGCTGGCATTTCATGTCCAAGAGTCATAAATTGACGAGGCTTTGGAGCGGCGTTTGGTTCACGACAAAAGGTCGGCAGCCGGTTCTATATACATATGATGTATACTGGGTCAGAAAGAAACAAGGTAGAAAAAGAAGATAACAAGAAAATAACAAAACAAAAGGAAGTCAGGAAGGGAAACGAAGAAAGAAATAACCTCAATAACGAGAACGAGAAGTGTAGCTACTGTGGTTCAATTTAAGCCTGCTTATGCCGTGTCTGAAAACCACATGACTTCTAAAGTTGTTGGCCTGCATTCCACTGAATCTTGCAGAGAATGTCTCTCATGGCGTAACTAAGAGATTCCATTTCCTTTCTTGTGATTTTCATTTTCGGGTCTACTTCATCTCACATCCAATCTGGATTGTTGAACTACGCCACCATCTTAATATACAAGCTATAGAGACCAAAAGGTACATAGGTACAACAAGGGTTAGGGTTGACCCTGGGATCAGCGCCAGGGTCCCAGGCTTGCGGCTTATCTCCCGCGCACGGGTCCGAAACGTCACACGAGCACTTTCCGTACTCCTTCCTTTTATCACCAACACCAACCTTCCCTCTTCCCTCCAAAGCACTGCCGTCCACATGTTGTTTCCAGCCACAGATATGCCAGAGCCAGGAGTATTGTGAAGAAGAAGTATGAGCCCGTCTTCAACCCCTTCTGGACTCCTTCGACTCCCGATGCCAGGCACTCCAGCATGGCGCGCCAGGATGGCCAGCGTCTTTAGCAGCGCTGATGCTCACGTCGTCCTGGCCTTTTGGCTTTTTGGTGAGTTGTTACTCCTCCTTGAGTGAGCGGACGGACGGAAGGACGATTTCTCGAAGAAGAAAGGGTAATGTAAAGGGGACAAAAGGAAGAAGGGGAGAGGAGAGAGGAGGAGGACAAGGGGGGGGCAAGCTGACCTCTTCGACTACCTTAGGTTTGATCAACAATGTCCTCTACGTGATTATCCTCTCCGCCGCCCAAGACCTAGTAGGCAATCTGCCCAAGGGTGTCGTTCTCCTCGCCGATGTGCTGCCCTCCTTCTTCACCAAGCTCGTCGCCCCCTACTTCATCCACCGGGTGCCATACTCGATCCGAGTCCTCGCCTTCGCCGCTCTCTCGGCCGCAGGCATGCTGCTCATCGCCCTCACCCCGGCCACTCAGTCCGTGGCTGTCAAGCTCGTGGGCGTTGTCTTTGCCAGCCTGAGCAGCGGCGGCGGCGAGCTCAGCTTCCTGGGGCTGACACACTACTATGGACACATGTCCCTGGCCGCATGGGGCAGCGGGACGGGCGGCGCAGGGCTCGCCGGTGCGGGCCTCTACGTGATGCTGACTACCTGGTTTGGCTTCAGCGTCAAGGGGAGCCTGCTGGCCTCTGCCTTCCTGCCCATCATCATGCTGATCAGCTTCTTCGTGATCCTGCCGCAGGGACCTCTGCGCCAGGGGTCGAGGGCTAACAAGGGCTACGAAACGCTGCCGGAACGCGACCTCACCGAGGAAGACGTCGAGGATATGCCGACTGGGAACGCCTCGTCCAGCCTGCTGGCTCCAGGGCCCGCTGTTACTGCTGCGGCGTACTCGGCCCACCCAGAAGACCAGAACCAGACATTTCGAGCCAACCTGAACCGTGCGAGGGTCCTATTCTTTCCCTATATGCTGCCGCTGCTGATGGTCTACATTGCCGAGTATACCATTAACCAGGGTGTCTCGCCCACGCTCTTGTTCCCGCTTCAGTCCTCGCCCTTCTCCGAGCACCGGGATTTCTACCCCTTCTACAATTTCTTGTACCAGCTGGGCGTCTTTATCTCCCGCTCGTCAACTCCCTTCCTGCGCATCCACCACCTCTACCTCCCGTCCGTCCTGCAGGTCGGCAACCTCGCCTTCCTCACCCTGCAGTCCCTCCTGAACTTCCTGCCGTCTGTCTATCTCGTCTTCCTGGTCATCTTCTGGGAAGGGCTGCTCGGCGGTGCTGTCTACGTGAACACATTTGCCGAGATTATGGAAAAGGTTCCACAGGCGGACCGCGAATTCAGTCTCAGTGCCACGTCTGTGAGTGACAGCGCTGGTATCTGTATCGCTGGGTTCGTCGGCATGGCCATGGAGATGTGGCTGTGCGATTGGAACGTGCAGCACGGGAGGGAGTGGTGCCGAAAGATCAGTGTCGGCTGAGATCAGATCGAGATCTGCAGCGTGCCTGTTACCCATACCCGTGTCCATATTCATGAGCCCTTCTTTTTTCTTTGTGGATCTGCATGAGAAGTGCTAGCAGCGCTTCATCTTGCCTCCTGCCGGCTCCAGTTTGGTGTCGCCTGCACTATATGCAGATTTGGTGGCGACCATCCTGGGTGACGCTCCTGCTCGTCATCAAAGGCTTTCTGCACGAGGGCCCATATGCGCTTCACCTCGTTCCGCTTCAACCGCTTCAGAGCCTTGAGCGTTGAGGGCTCGGGCCATCCGTGCTCTTTGAAATCGACAAGGAGCGACAGTATTCTCAGTCGAGGGAACTGCCGGATGAACCTGATGCCTTCCTCCAGCGCGGTCTCGACCCAGCATGGACGCAGACCCCAGTTCATCACCAGGTTCTCCAGGTTGGCATACGTAGTGATTTCAGCCCCGGAGATGTCATCTGAATCAAAGTCAGTGGCAGCACTACAGCATCTGCAGGGAACGATTCGACTTACAACCGCGGGAGATCCATATTGAATCGGTCCGCCAGTTCAAACATACGAAACCGTCTTTGCGCCCGCTCATCTGGACCTGCTGGTATTTGGGAAATGCTGGTATGGGCGTCCTTGCTCTGCATCGTGTGATCATGAGTCTTCTGGACTCGGCACAAGCCTGCAGGACCGAGGGAACCTTTCGTCGGAGACGATACCCAAACACTGCATCCCATGTCCGGGGTACAACCTCTGGCTCTGGCACCGCGGCTTCCCAGATCAGGAAACGAATCTCTCTGGGTAAATTCCCAAATTGAGGGAACGAGAATGTTGACTTTCGAGGTGGTACAATCGCACGGGGGACGAAGAAGTCGCTCGTCAAGCTGCTCTCCTCCTCATTCAAGAAGACATGCAAGATGTCAGGACCAGCATACTCGGTGCCCTCTGCCTTCAGATGGTATTCTGGGTTGTGGCTCAAGGTGCAGCATTGGGCGGTCGACTTGATACCAGCCATGTCGGCTGCATCAGCCTGGCGCCTTCGGGAAAGGCTGGCTTCAGCCATCGATATACTTCAGCGAGCACAGGCAGCGTGAACGCTCCTTGAAATACCAAAGAAGGAAAGCAAGAACCAGTGAGATGACGGGATCTGGGAAGAAATAGGGCGTAAATCAATATGTACCGAGGATGTTGTTTTGGCAGTGGAACCAGGAAATGGGACGTGAAGAATTGAAGAAAACAAAATGTCAGAATAAAAATAATGTTTTGTTTTAGACTGCTGGATACAGTGACGTTGATATGCTAAACCGGCTCGGTCAAACCTGACTCTTTGCAGGCCTGTTTGGAAGGTGGTTTTAAAGCGGGTCGTATGAGCTAGGGGCGAAAAAAGAAAAAAAAAGAGCAGGAAAGAAAAACAGTATATATATTTATATACACATATATCGAGGAGGGGCCCCACCCCACACGGTTTGATAGATAGCTCAGGGTAACATAATATCTGATGCGGTGTGGACGAGCTAGCCTGTTGCTGTTCCTCACAATATTCCATTTCGTCTCACCTGTTGTTCCTTAGCGAGGAGAACTGGAAATTGGAAAGGGGAAGGCTGAAAACCAGAGAGAAGCCTTGATCGCGCTCCTGCCCAGGCGCGCCCAGAAAAGCACAGGGCGTCCCGGTTCCTCCCGGACTTATTCAGTCCTGACATCGAACTGCAGCAAATAATAATAACATTCTGGACTGAGGACCCTTTTTTTTCTTCTTCTTCTTCCTTCTCCCCCACCTGGCTTTGAAACATGATAAGAAGAAAGACAGGAGGAGGGGGAAAAATGGATTCCTGGCCTGGCTCTCGGAGGAGAGGTGGTGCCACTTACATGCGGTTGTGGTGAGTTGCTTATTCGTCCCACGCCTGATCTCGTCGCCTTGTGTGTGAAATGGTTGGTTGCACGCACTGCCACGCTACATGAAATCTGCAGATGCGCTTGGCTTTGTCACTGGGCTGGCTGAATCATTTAGGAGTTTGAGTGGGCGTGGCTGGGCGGTAACCCGGGGCATGGGTGGTGGTGGTTTGTTTTTCCTTTTCTTGCTGGTGAACATTACTTAAGACTAACCAGAATGTTTTGCTGTCGTTGGGTTTCATTGGCATATCGCGCGGGTTGACGGCTGGAGATCCGCAGCTACCTACTTTGCCCGCCACTGTAAACGCTTTTCTCTCTCTCTGCTTCAATTTGTCTACTATGGTATCTGCTGCGCTGTCGAGTGGGCCATAATAAAACCTCGTTTAATATTTGACCTGGGCGGGAGATCCAGAAAGGAAGGAAGGAATCGGCATGTCCGGTTGTTTTAGCTTCGAGTCATTTCGAAAAAAGATTTTTATTTTGGTTGTTCCTTTTGTCTCTCTTCTTACATAGACTCTTAGCACTAAAAAATAAAAAAAGAGAGACGCAGACCATTCTTACTAAGAAGATGGTTATAGATATTTTCAAAAAGGCTTAGCGAAAATATTTCCTGAATCCTCCCGCCGCCGCCGCCGCCGCCGCCTCTGTCGTCATCGTTGTGATAAAAATGGGTAAACAATTTCTCGACAGGGGAAGACGATAGATAGGGCGAGAAGAAGAAAAAATAAAACAAAAAAAATGTCTATGGGTGGGCACGAAATGCATGTGCGGCAGCTCCCGAGACCCTCTTTTTCGGCTCCGCGATCCGTCCGTTCGGAGCTTACGCTGGCAACACAGTGGGCTCATCGCACCTTGTTAAATTTATCGTACTATGTGGAAATTTTTCAAGGTCAGGATCAGGACCACTTCCTCTATTGTGGTGGGCTGGTGTGGCAGACCGCAGGACAGCGGAATGGGCAGGCGGGTCCTGAGTGGCCTTGCAAGTTTGTACAATGGACTGCCCCTTTTGGGTTCTTCTTCAGAGTTCCTATTTTGGAGAACTCTGGGATTGGGCCAAAACACGTTCTTTCCAACTTCTTCTTGTGCCTTCTTGATCTTCTTTTGCTGTCATTTCTTTCTACGTAAGCCCGTTTAGGGGGGGGGGGGGGTCGACGGAGTCACTCTCCAGGAGGGAATGAGACAGAAGTCACGCAACGGCTCTGTATTCATAATTCATGCAAAAAGAAAGAGACAAGAAGAAGAAAAATCGAAGCAAGCCACTGCAGTTGATAGCTCATTCGATGAAGGGCATCTATGCCCCATCCAAAAGCTGGTGGTAGAAAATTGAGCCAGACTGGATGTAGGCTTGGAGCAATGTTCTTCCATCACTGATACTGAATTGATGTAGAAGATGTACAAAAATCTCTTTCTATGTGGTTGCATAGTTGAAGTTGATTCCGCCGACGACTTTACTCAGCCCGTTCTTGTTAACTGTCCTACCTCGACAGCATTCACACCCAGACCAACATCTCTACTATTCCCTCCATTGGTTCATCACAATAGCTGCAAGAATGCCCAAAACTAATAAATCTTTATTGACTGGTGGGCAGACTGCTCCTCCCGCGGTCCTCGTTATGGGGCCTTGATATAAGCTGCTGGTGCGAAACGCCTGCAACAGCCTCTGAAATTGATGAGCATCCTATTTCAAAAGACGAACCATCTTCGGTGGAAGCCGAGCAATACTTGGATAACAAAGCGGTCTTTTCAAAGGCAATTGGCGCTCAGTCTCCTTTTTTTCTTCTTCTTTTCTTTAAAAAAAAAAATGGAGAGCTACGGTGCAGAGGCAGATGCTTGCTGCTGGACTGACTAAGGCAGAGATACTTGAAGTACGTAAGTGAAACACCTGCAGGGGTGGCTTAAGCAACCCCGGCCGGCCAAAGAAAGGGAAGTACTTGCCTACTGCAAGCCATTTCGATGTCGTCAACGGTGCGCCGCAAGGGTCCGAGCCTCGGCCTCAGCTACCCGCGTCTACCATTTCCCATAGATCTTAATTCTCTCCTTCCAAAACTCCGCCACCAGCAACGTGAGAATATCACAGAAACAACCATACCTTCCCTCAAACTTTCCAAGAAACACCACCAGCCAGCCAGCCAGCCAACCCAATCTTCATCCCAAAACCACCAAAAAAAAAGAAGAGACAACAAAATGCCCACCCGCCTCCTCCAACGAACAACAACCTCCGGCATCCTCCGCCACATCCGCCACAACATCCAGCCAACACCACCCGCCTTCCTCGCCCGCGCCGCCTACTCCTCCTCCTCCTCCTTCCAACCCACTCCTTCCCCACCCCGCCTCCCCGCCGACCAACAAGCCGAATTCGAACGCCTCCAGCGCGCCGTGGCCGACCGCTTCGCCGACCCAACGCCCTTACCACACGAGCAACCTTCTTCTCCCCCTTCCTTCTCCCCCGCCACAGCCACCTCGCGGCACACAACCACAACCACAACCACGGCAACACCCCCGCCACACCAATCATCTGCGCCAGCCGCGAACCACCAGCAGCCACAGCCGGCGGAGCTGCCCACAGCCGGCGTATGGCGGGGTGCCAAGCCCGAGTTTGAGGGCGACACGAACCCCAAGACGGGCGAGGTCGGCGGGCCCAAGACGGAGCCGTTGCGGTGGGGGAGTGGTGGAGATTGGAGCTACAATGGGCGGGTTACAGACTTTTAAGAGAGAGAAAGAGAGAGAGAGAGAGAGAGAGAGAGAAAGGAAGAGGGGCGGCGAGTGGAAGATATCCAACCCGTCCATCTCCCCACTCCTGGCTGGGCTGTTGCAGCAAGAGAAGGGGGGGATAAGAGCATGAAATCAACCAGCAGTGCAAGATTTTGGCTGGCCGACTAATAAGACGGTGGCAAGATGGATGCCGAAGCCAGTAGTTTTGGGTTGCGCTGGAGACGGTGCCAGGGGCAAGCCGGGCATCAATCACTATGAATCACCATACAGTTGAAGTTGAACTCGCAATGCCGGTACATCTATCTGTAGCCGTTCATTCATGGCTCGTGCATTTATTATATACACCGACGATGGAATACTCATGTTCCCAAAGCACAAAAACATATATGCTCGCTCATGTATAATATTCTATCCACTACCGTCCAAAAGACAGCAACGCCCAATTAATGTCCTTGATCTTCCGTCCTTGTGCGAATAACCAAACGCAGGTATCTTCTAATCCAATGTTGGAATCCGGTTGTTTTTGTTCGGTAACCCTGTGTCCCAAACGCCTTGTGCAAAAGTATATATATACACACATATATATATATCCTCATGCGCCTTGGATCCAGCTCCGATAATGATGACGATGGTGATGATAACAACCTCATACACCCCGCAAAAGTCAATTCCGATACATTGTTTTCTTTTCCTTCCTCCGCTGCAGACATGATCTGCTGCAGACCATCTTCCAAGCTTGTGTGTCTCGGAGGGCCCTCAGTCATCTGATGGAGGCGTCAGCCGGCTCGCAGCTGAGAGAGGCTCGACCGTCATGGGCACGCTCGCCGTGTCCGCTGCTGCTGCTACTGCTGCTGCTGCCGCCGCCGCCGCCGCCGTGCCATCACTCACATCCCCGATGCCACTATCATCGTCTGTGTTGTTCTGCTCGCCTTGTTGGTCTTCGTGTTCAGCGTGGAGGCCCGACTCCCGCACAGCGTCCTTGGCACCAGTCCTTGCATCTGCTCCTCGGGGGCTCCGGTTCTGTTGGACACTTCCTGCGCGGTCGCTCCCGCTCACTGACTGGTTCTCCTTGTTGCCATCGCTCGCTGGTGTCTTGGTCTTGCCGCTGAGCGACAGGAGCCCGGATGCCGTGTTTGGGTCCAGTCGTACTTCAAACACCTTGGATCTCTCGACCTCCTTCATCGCCTTCCGCATCCGTTCTCGTCTGGCCTGTCCCCTCAGCCGGCTTTGTGCCCCAGCGCCGTTGGTCACAAAGCGGACAGATTCGATCGTGAAGCTGAGCCCATCGTGGCTCGACCTCTGTCCCTTCCGGCCCAGCCGCCCGCCCCACTCCCGACTCTTGATGCCGAACCTTGTCGTGGACGTATACTGCTCCAGTTTTGGCAGGATCATGACCATCACGTGCATGTCTTTGCCCGCCGGCGCTGCGACAGGCCCAGTCCGCAGGGGCTCTTCCAGAAATTCAGGGCTGGGCCGCAGCTCGCCTGGCGCCTTGCCTCGGCCCTTCTTCCCGCCCTTGATCTCCTTGACATCTGCATCGGGCCCTTCATCCAGGCCCAGCATCTCGACGTCGACATCCTCGGGCCATTCACCTCGGATCCACCCGCCGTGGATGCAGGCTGCCACGACATCCGAGTCATCTGTATACACATCCGTCCCCCACACAGCCCGCCGGGACGTGATCTCTGCTCTCGCAGACGGTGTCAGGTGCTGTTTTCCGACCTTGACCATGAGCGTGCTTCCCTCCTTTCCCCTAATGACATCAAGCGGCAGCGGCTTCGGCGTGGACGAGTACGCGTGGCGCGGCGGCCGCCCGGTGCGGGGGTCCTGGATCCGTGCTGGCTGTAGACTTAGCTCGTAAACGAAATCGCCCAGGTGCTCACGAGGCTTGTGAGCGACCGCTTCCAAGACAGCGTCGTTCGATATGATGCGCTTTGTCTTGGGTGGAATGATCACTGCTGGGCCCGGAGGGGGGGCGGCGGCGGCAGGCCTGGTGTTCTGCTGGTCCCTGGTTTGTTCGTGAGCTACAGATCGTGGGGGAGCATGGTGGTGTGTCATGGCGAGGTCCTTCGCAAGAGCGGTGGGGGAAGAGGTCGGCGTGGGGCCTTTGACACTATTAAACAGCGAGACACCGGCCTGCTGGGGTGACATCTGCTCGGGAATGTGATGGTGGTGATGGTGATGGCTAAGCAACGTGTGAGTTTAGTGGGTGGGAGGGCCTATGACACGCAGGGGAGTGGGAAACGTACTGGTGATGGTGATGGTGCGAATGAGTCTTGAGCCGCTTGGCTCTGCCCAGCGGTGTGCTTCTTCCATTGCTCTCTTCCTCGCCCTTGACGTCCTCGTCCTTTGCCTTCCTGCGCTTGTTCCGGGCGGCGGTGTCGCGGCCAGCTTTGGCATCGCTCGTCACCTCCTGAGGCACGTGTTCAAGGTCCTCACGCCTGCCCATGCTGCTGTTGGAATGGGCCAGCTGGGCGCCGGATGCGACGGGGCTGGAGACCCCCAAGCCACCAAGCCCACTTCCGATCCCAGAGAACATGCGACCGAATTCGCTCTTGATGCCCGCCTCCCCAGGTGGTCCTTGGAGCTGGGGTTGGGCGCCCTGGACTGCCTGGGGTAGTGGCGATATGCGGCCCTTTCTGTTGATTTCCTGCTGGATACGCAACAGATTCTGCTGCGGCGCCATGGGGTGTGGCGCGTCCTCTGCTGGTCGAGACCGCGGCGAACCAAAAAGACCTGGATGACCATTGCTATAGGCGACTGAGGGAGGAGGCGGGCCTTCTTCTCCAGGTCGTCGAGGTGGCTGCTGATGCTGTGGAGGGAGCCCGACAGGCCGATGCCGTTCTGGAGATTCGTGAGGGGTAGCTGGGTGGCCCGCGTGTGCTCCTGGTTGCGGATGCCCTGGATGAGAGGATGGTGGGTAGCGCTCGAGAGGGGGCGGCGCATATGACCCAGCAGGATGGCTGTACGGAGGAGCAGAGCTGCGCGGATACTCTGGCTGCCGTGGTGGCGGAGGTCTCGCTTCCTCATAAGCGGGGCCCCGAGGCCCTTCGTACGGTGCTCTCTGCTGCCAGTGTCCCTGCTCACGAGGATCTGCAGGCGGCGGCGGCCTGACGTATTGAGGTGGAAGAGGCACATCCCGCCTTGGCATACCTGGCGGGCCATACTCGGGAGGAGGGTGCATGCCATGTGGCCGTCCAGGATCACTATCAGACATGGTCCTCTCCCTCCTCTCGCGCTCGCGCATATCCATCTCCCTCTGCTCGAATTTCTCCCGTTCAAACCTCTCCCGCTCAAACCTGTCCCGCTCAAACTTCTCTCTTTCGGACATCATTCTCTCGTCATACTTGAGTACGATGGGCCGCTCTGGGTTGTACTCTGTGCCTGGCCCAAGCTCCTCGCGCCTGCCATACATGTCAGGATGCCCAGGCCTTCCGAGCTCCATTGGGCGGGAGGGTGGCGCCTGATATGCCTTGGGCTGACTGCTCGGTCGTGGAGGAGGGGCCGAGCCGCTCGGGACCCTCTGGTAGTCTCTAGAGTGCTCCGCAGGACCCATAGACGGTGGAGGGTGTCGGAAAGTCTGTGGTGTGCCATACCTCTGCATCTCTGGTGTCACGTGCATACTGTGCGGCGAGCCCCCAGGGTTGCGTGTATCTCGAGTGTCGTACATTCTCTGGTGTTGCTCGGGTGTGTGTGGTCGTCGATAGGGACCAAAGTCGGCGGGGCTGGGGTTCATCCTCGGTGATGCGTGCGTGCTCGAGGTATACGGCGGCGCTGACATGCCGGCGGACGTTGAAGGCTGCGGGAACGAGGGCCCAGCGGGTTCACGGGATGGTCCTCCAAGCATATGAGATATCGACATGGAGCTCCCGCCGCCCGCCGTCCTCGGCAGCGACCCAAGAGCAGGCAGCTCACGGCCGCCGGGGAAAGCTGTCGAGGGCCCAACAGATACTGGAGGTGGTCTCGGTGGAGGGAGGCTATATGAAGAGGGCCCTGCTCCCATCTGCATACCAGGACTGGGCCCTGCGCCTTGGCCAGGCTGGGTGGGGGAGCCTGGATGAGGCCCAGGCCGGTTCATGGAAGGCGCAGTGGGCATCGAGGAGGAGCTCTGATGGCGCGAGTGGTTCGAGGGCGCGGACGGGGCCGGGTCATAGGCTCGAGAAGAAGGGAAATAGTGCGGGTCGGAGGTCCTCCTCTGAGGGTGGTCTGACGGGTAAGCAGATCCGCCTGGAGGAGGAGGATGGTGTTGAGGGTGTTGTTGTTGCTGCTGTTGCTG
The DNA here is from genome assembly GCA_014851275.1 of Cryphonectria japonica. Lineage (NCBI taxonomy): Eukaryota > Fungi > Ascomycota > Sordariomycetes > Diaporthales > Cryphonectriaceae > Cryphonectria > Cryphonectria japonica. The sequence continues at coordinate 409,672 of JACWTT010000027.1, read as the reverse complement.
AGAGGAGCCGAATGGGGTCTGCGCAGGGGTGGAGCTGGCCGAAGAGGGCGTGGGAGGAGGAAGGGTCTGTCGGGCATAGAGAGGAGATTGCGCATTTCTTGAGAAGGGTAGGTTGGGCGGCGGCTGTGAATGTCTTGGATCTCGAGGATCCATCTTGCCAGGGGGGGAGGCCGTGAGGCGGTGGTCAAAACTTTTCGAGTATCAAGCTGTTGACGGGGAGTCTGGCAGGGCGGAAACGGTGATGGCAGCGCAAAGGGACGCCCGAGTTCATCACCGAGCGCAACGAATGCTCGTCCTGTATGCACAGCAGCAACAACAATAACAACAGCAGACAGTGCTAAACCGACGTCAAGCACTAGCAGACAAGGTTGGAGGAGGCGTGCGATGTGGTTGGAGATGCGGCGTGGCGGGCGGGTGAGGTGGGCTACTGAAGAAAGCTGGGACTCGGTCGCATGCGGTACGTGATACCGAATTTCTCTCGTCTCGATCGAGTGCGCCGGCGTCTTGGGTGTTGGAGGGTGCACTGAGACCCCCGTTGTTGCAGATGCGCTCGCGTTCGTGTGGGAGGTCGGTGGTTAGAGGACGTCGACAAGGAGGAGGAGGAGGTCGAGAGGTCTTGGAAGCAAAGAAAGATAGCAGACACAGTCTGTGTTTGTGATCCACAGAAGAAAGAAGCGGTAGTGGCATCCGCTGGGGGACCTTGGCACTTGGGAGACCTGGGAAGGGGAAAATATGGGGAAGTTGAAAGGCGACAAGAAGCTGGCCTGGTGGGAAAAGGATGTTGCAGGGGGGTTGGACAGGGTTGGGGCAGGGGCCGAGGGCCCTAGGGAGGGTGGGGACAACAGAGAAGGGCAGGGGCGCTAAATTGGGACATGGATCGTCATCAAGTTTGTGCAGCAAAAGCTACAAACAACACACCAGCTTCTGACCAGCTGTTCATGATGGTAGTCTTCTCTCTCTCTCGTTAAGGAATGAGCATTGGCAGGAGATAAACAGCACGGTATGCAATGAGCATCCAAGATCTGAAGACTCAGGAGTCTGTTTACTTCTTCTTTCCTATTGCCAGCTTGCTTTACGAGAGCAGATAGATACAGCAGACGAGAGAATGATGGATCACGTTTGACAGTTCATGAAGGGTAACCAGCAGAAGCATGAGCTGGAGCAGGGGTGGGGGCCAGCACACGCTAGTCAGGGTCCATGGCCTGGAACGACAGGGATAAGCCCAGTAGATATTGTTTCTCCTTCGAATTTTTGTCCAGTCCAAAACCCCATGACCGTGAAGCTCTGATGCCGTCGCCACAGCGTTTTAGCAACGAATAAAAAGACCGCATCAGAGATATACTGAAGCAATCTGGGTATTCAGTTGTATTTGGCACAGGAAAATGAAACGAGGCAAGAGACAGATGCTGACCAGATAGATCGAACCTTTTTGCTGGATTGCAAGGTAGGCTGTTCATCTTCCAAGGCTATCAGTATCGACAAGAGACAGACCGCCATTCCCGTCACAACGAAGTGGATGGGTGGGTGAGATCATATGCAACGGCAAGCTGCAGATGGTACAGTACCTAAGTGCTCTTCAGGCGAGAAAAGCGGGGGGAGGCGAGAGAGGTTGGTATGGGTAGCAGTACTATAGTAGTAGCAAATAAAATGATCCCCCACCAGGATGCTTTGACAGTTCTGGACAACCCCCATGGAGGGTGAGAGGAAAACCATGAAGGAACTCAAGAAGGGAAGAGGAGAGGAGAAAAGGAGAAAAGCCAAAGCAAAACAGAAAAGGAGCAAAGGGAAAGAGGGAGGTTGGGGTGGAGGGCGACCATATCTCCGTATCCGCATACTGCCATGATAGATTAGAACTCACAGTAAAAGTATACAACACTCCCAGTGCATGACTTGGGCGCCATGAGTTTATATTTGCTATCTGTCAGAGCAGTCATTTTAGTTTTCTTTGTGTTTTCGCAGCACAATGTAGTGTCGAATCTCAAGCCAGGTACCATATATAAAGTTCATAGTCATAGTTTGACGTCTCTCTCATACACACTTCCAGACCCATGTAATATTCTTCTTCCATTCTTTCTACCCAGGACTCAGGACCAAACTGCCGTCTGTCAGCCTACACCTTTATATTTAGGCCCTGAATCAGCCCTCCTGTCATGCATTTCGGCTCCAAGTTAGGTAGTAATCCCGTGCTGCAGGTGCAGAGAGGAAAAGCCCAGATTCCTCTTTCGGGGCTGGACTGCAAGTGTTTTGGGAACTTGCATCGCCCTTTTTCATCGAGGTCACATGCAGGGCTTGGGTGCATCTTCAGCTGCTACCACTGTAGCTGCCTGACTTGCAAGTCGTTTGCCCCCCGCCGCTGGGGCAGTTCCAGTAGACGAACCCCCCCTGTTCACGTCTTCCAAGGGTGGGGTACAATGACCTTGCCATCCCAGCCGCAACCCTGAACCTCATCCATGGGGAGCACTTTCCCCGGCAACGGCAACCTCCGCTATAACCTTCCTCTCATTCTCGTTAAAGAAGTGTCGACTATAGTACCTACCTTGGGTAACACTTTGTACAATAAACTCAACCCAAACTTTGCAGGGACGCCCTGAACAGGTCCTCGCAAACACACCAGAGCCTTTTCTTCCATCTTTTCATTCCCAGGATCTTCAGGAGATCGATCCATATCAGGCACCACTACTCGGATAACACCGGCCCAACAACAGTGATCGTCCAGTCCTGAGCGTGACGCTTCAGTGCTCTTTGTCATGTTTTCATTCGCATTGCAGAAGCAACTTGCTGTCCATCTCCACCTCCATCTGCCGGCTACGTGGAACGCGTCAGTACGGAATGCTGGCTGATGGCTGCTGCAACCTTCTTGGCTGCTGATGTCCTATGGACCTGATCGGCTCACCTCCCAAACGTATCGATTTGTTGTACCTCATACAAAGTTGCATCCAGGGCAAAAGACTGCTTCCAAAATATGAGGCGGCACGAGACCGCACTGCAGCGGACTCTTCTGCAATGCTACATGCAACCACACCATCTTTTCGGGCTCCCATCTGACATCCGCCATCCACCATACACATCTAGCTCCATCTCTGTCTCTGTTTGTGTGTGTGTGTCTACCCCTACCATCCACAAACATCCAGTACCTGTCCCTCATTGGCGGTCGTTACCTTCCCGGCCTCCTTCCACGGGCCTCTCAACTCCAACGCATCCCGACCCCGCTGACCACGATAGGTAGGCTGCTAGTGTACATAGTACTTTCGTGTATCAAAGGCACTGAACAGGGGCCTTGTCTTCCCGCTCTTGGGCCCTGTTGCTTGACTTCAAAACCGGTTTCTCTCCAACCAACTGATGCAGACTACGCGGCGCCATCCCGTGCATGACATTCTCGGGACGAGTCTTCATCGCGTCAGGCGTCTCGTGCGTTTACATGCTCTGGGAAGGTTGTTCGCCATTGGCACGGCAGAGATTTCGATGCCAACAGGGTGCTCACCGGGAGAATGGAAAGGGGGGACGACATGCATTCACTTTATAATGATTATTATTAAAGTCTCAGTCTTCGACTCAGCCCTGGGGAGCCACGCCCGCACTCTCCGCCTGACCCGTTTCATTACGAAGAGTCCATGACTGTATGCATGTATACCCGGTATGGACCGCCACCTAGAGGAGGGCGAAAAAGGAACTGATAGGCTGTGCAATACCAGTTTCAGGTGCCTCCCTTTGATTGGTCATCGTTCTCTCTTCTTCTCCTTTGCTTTTCTCGCGGGGAAGGGAATACGAGTGGAGAGATGGTGTGGAGGGACAAATAAAGAGGAGGGAAAAGTGAAGACCCGGTCATAACTACGTCGCCGCGCATTCTAACCTTCCTGCAGGCCACGTAAAGTGAGAGGGTTGGGCCGCAAAGCAGCGTATTCAAGAGAAGCTTTGATTGCTTATTTTTGCTTCTGATATCTCCGAGAAATCTGAGGCACCACTGCAGGTGGCAAAAGAAGCAAGCCCGCCAGCAGCTAAACGTTGAGTATGCTGGGCCCAGGAAAACAGAAGGGAAAATTAACAAACTGCTTACTGAGGATGAGAGAGATCATCTGCCGTTCCGACTCCCTTCGGCGGACGGCTGATGCCGCCTACCATCAACTTAAATACACTATTGTTCCGAGCGGCGAGGACCGGCCCTCTCCGTGCTATTCTTGGCCTTGACAAAGCAAAAGAGAGACACGAGACTGTCCGCCCACCTCGTGTGTCGCTCGCTTTGTCCAGAGAGGTGGGCTCTGCTCTATATAGCACAAAGACCTTAAACGCACCTCGATTCATAGAGCTTATACGTTCGAGACCTGCGCATATACACCAACATCTTGGGGAGGAGAGCATTGCTTGTCCGTGCAGTGGTATCTCCTTCTGTCCCTCCCTCCCCTCTCCATATAGCCTACATCAAGCCGTTCTGACCGGTTCTATCTTCTCGAACTCTCTTCCTCTGTGTGTGTCCCTCTTTTACTACAGCTTTTGCAGTCCAACAAGCAACTTCACAGTGAACCCACTCACCCCAGAGAAATACATGTGCCTCCTGACCACAATGTGTAGGTCCCCCCCCCTCCCACCTGCTCCGGTACACGCATATCGCCCTCTCTTCATTGTCCATGTCCATGATGGCTTCCTTCTTCTCAACTGGACCGCGGTCATTCAAATGGCTAATAAGAAATCCCCAACCCTAGGCTGCGCCTTCGAGGAACACAAGCGCTGCCAAAAGTGCAGCAAGATCTGGAACCGCGAGTCCCACCACATCGCCTGTGCCAAACCTGTGTGCCGCCGTGACTTTCATCTCCCGAGCATGCCGCCCCTTGTGAATTCCGACACGTGTCTGACGTGTAGGATGGCCAAGAGGCGGGAGCAGGAGGAAATGACGACGAGGCCGGCGTCAACTACGACTACGACGACGACGACGTCAACAACAGTAGCATCAGAGGATGCAGAGATGGACAGGAGTGGTGGCGGCGGCGGTGGCAGCAGCAGCAGGAGAAGTAGAAGCAAGGGCAGCAGCATGGGCCGCAGCATGGGCAGTCGCAAGCTGACGCCGCTGTTCTGGGACTCGGAGATGAATGGGTTCAGTGATGTGTGGAGCTTTAGTGGTGACTCGTCGGAGGATGATGGTTGGGGCGGTGTGCAGTTTTGACATGATCTCCTATGCTGTTTTGAGGCCCATTTGCCTAGTTCCTTTCCTTTGATTTTCTCTTTTTTCCTTTCATTTTGTTCTTCTTTTTCTTTCTTGATGACTTAATCATCTCTCCAACCTTTTCCCGTCATACTAAACGCTTTAATGTAATGAACGAGATGAATTACTTATCTGGACATGTACAGCACAGGCAGTCGTCTAAAAGCATGATTTGTATCAGGTAGCATGATACTATTAGTCAGTACTGCTTAAGAGAGAACTGTTCATTTCCAAAGTATTAGTGTCTTTTTGGATTTGACCCGGAAAGGCAAGCATCTAGACCAAATGTATCATTTGAAGAGTCATGAATTCATCAGATGAAGATCCAGTATCGATGTACCGGAGCAAGAACTATATCGTGATAAACATCATGAGTAAGAGAGGATAATCATTTAGGCATCCCTATATGTGACGAGACATGACACCTGGCTCCTCATAAACAGACGATACCATCCCTCACCATGATACAAACTTCACAATTTCAAATGCGCAGTGCCGTGCTTAGACGCGCAATGAGACTGAAACTGATGCGTTCTCCGACAACATACTTTGGACATGGTCGTCAGAGCAGTCGAATGGGGTCGAGACTGATTTGCCCGTCTTCACAATAATTATTGAGGCTCCAATTGAGGAGTCCGCCATGGCCAATAACGAGGCCAAAACGGCAAGATGGAGTCATTATCTGCTTATTCGAATTATTTGCCTTCTGTTTGAACTTTGGACCCCTGCCCAAGGATTTGACAGGAGCAGTCATGTTTGGCAGACAGTCACTCGGTGTGATTATGCTGCCGATACAAGACGCGGTCAACTGCGCAACTCAGCGGGACAGGCAACAACGGCTGTTTGCAGTTCAGCAAATCACCATGTCGGGCACGACTAAAAGACACAATGTCTTTGTTTGGCTACTGCTGTCGAACTGCCAGACCGCTGTGGGGGGGGGGGGGGGGGCGGGATTCAGAATGCTGCTGCTGTGAGCGCACGCACCCCGTCTGCAGCTGTATCCCGGCTTGGCTTAGATCACCAAATCCTTCCTTCTAGGCCACCCTGTAGAAGAGGATAGTTGGTCCCGGGAGACTGGTACAGCTCCGCACTGCAGCTGAAAGATCCCCCGGAGACAGAGTTTTCGGGTTTGGCCATGTTGGTGCTTGGCGCGGAAGAGCGCATGATGGCGCATCCAACAGAAAAAGAAGAAAAAAGTGTGGAACGTCTTCCAGACACTTATTGGATATCTCGTGGATGAGGCCATGGACATTAGTGCAAGAGCTAGCCATGGCCTCATGACAGACACAACAAATCAAGGCTGCCTAACACCCCGTGTGGAGCAAACTATAGGCTTGGTCTTTTTGATGTTGGTCCCACGTTCCTTCGTTCGCATTATCGTGAAGACCCTCCTGAGAGCCTCGTTGGTTTTCTACCTGGTATGCATGTCAGAGTTTCAAAATATTCCGCCCACAGCCTATCCAACCAATATAGGCAGCTCCTAGGAGCTTAGCTGCTATCGTATAAGCCAGATTATAGTGTTCCAGCAACCAGTCACAGAACCCAGGCAGCCACAAAGCTCGTCATGTATCATAAGACTCCAGTTCTGGCCCACTTCTATGCTGCTGAAGATCTATCCTGTGCCCCAAAGGATTGCTAGGGTGGCTTATGAGGCTCTAGATAGCCTCTCTACAAGACTTCCTCGAAGTCTCTTCCCCTCAACCCCTCAAGAAATTGCCAACATGCACATATTATCGTTGGAACTTCACATGCATTATCAGTTGTGACATCCTCTTCTCCATCTATTGTTTGCATCAGGAGCACTACTCATTATTTGAGTATTTCTGTTCTCTTCCTTGTATCTCCTTATCTCTCTCTGTCTCCTCTTCCGTTCCTCTTTTGGAAACTTCAACACGAGCCCCAGACTCTCATTCTCGACATCTTGGTCACCGTGGCCTCTCTCTTATGTTTTCTCTACTGCTGTAGAGCAAATAGGCGAATATGGCTAGTTTCAACGACATGTCGTCTTCCCTGCTGATGAGCGCCAACGCCACGGTACCACTACAACAAATGGAGGAGTTCCTAGGAAACGTGGTTGGTCTCGGCTGGCTTCAAGGCTTCATATCGCAATGGATCAAGCTCGACATCACCACGATCGCCGCCGCGGTCACCATCCTAGGCACACTCTCTGGCGTTTTCCAATTCCTCCACTCGTTCGCCGTCAAGATCTACTGGTACGTCACGCGGTTCTTCACAGCCTCGGTGTCCATCAACGCGAAGGACAAGCTCAACCGGGAGGTCCTCAACTGGGTGGGCTCGCAGGTCCTCGCGCGGCAGGGCGCCCGAGTAATTACCGCCCGTTCCTCTCAGATCCATTCCGACGCCTTCTTCTACCGCCGCCACACACCGCAGATTGAGCGCATCGACTACGAGGCCGAGAAGCGCAAGCCCATCCAGTATCTCCCGACCTTTGGCAGCACGTGGTTCTGCCACGACGGCAATGTCTTCATCGTCCGGCGCGTCTCAGGGTCGGCTTCGAGTGCGCTGACCTCCTCCTCCTCCACCTTCATGGACAACGTGCCGGATGAGTTTGCTTCTGCCCCTGAGGGCACCGAACCGCTCGTGGTGATGTGTCTGGGCCGTTCTGTCGAGCCTATTAAACGGTTCCTCACCACGTGCCAGAAGTTTGCAGAGGAGCAGCGCGGTGCGTACGTGACGATAAGGGCCTCCAAGTCGCGGTATGACGATGAGTCGTGGGAGACGACGATCCTGCGGCCCATCCGCCCGATCGAGACAATCCATTTTGACGAGGAGACCAAGGCCAGCCTGGTTGCTGATATCAAGTCTTACCTGGACCCTGTCACTCGGAAATTCTATACCGATCGTGGCATCCCGTATCGAAGAGGTATGCAGCTCAGTTTTCTACAGCCCTTTCCAGTACACGACTCATACAAATTTCTCTCTCTATCTCTCTGATCGAATTATTTTGATACTGAAGCATTGTGTGTGCCCTTGTACTATAGGCTATCTACTGCACGGCCCAGCCGGCACCGGGAAGACAAGCCTCTCGATGGCCCTGGCCGGCCTCTTCGGCCTCGAGCTTTACCTCCTCCACCTCCCCAGCGTGCGAGGAGACCATGAACTCGAGAGGCTATTTACTGCTCTGCCCCCACGGTGCTTCATTCTCCTGGAGGACATCGACGCAGTCGGCATCAAGAACCGCGGCAATTTCTCCAAGCGTGGGCATGACGCGCACCATAGCCTCGAGGACGATGACGAAGATGACAATGCGGAGGATGACAACAGCTCGAGGCTGGGAGTCCACAGCTCCCTCTCCCTGTCGGGCCTGCTCAACGTCCTGGACGGCGTGGCCTCGCAGGAAGGCCGCATCGTGCTGATGACGTCCAATTTCGCCGAGCGTCTGGACCGCGCCCTCGTCCGCCCAGGCCGTATCGACAGGATGATTTTTCTCGGCAACATCTCGCAGAGGTCTGCAGAGTTAATGTTCATGCGCATGTACGATGGGGATTCCTTGCTCACCACATCGAACGATGGTGCCCAGGTGGCGAGGGTGAGCGTGGCTGGAGAGGAGGAGCTCAAAAGTCTGGCGCTGCAATTCGGCAGATCTGTCAAACCTAATAAGTTCACACCTGCGCAGTTGCAGGGCTACCTGCTGAATCGCTGCAACGACCCACGAGGCGCGGTGGAAGGGCTGAGCAAGTGGATGGTTGAGGAGGAGGCCTGCATGGAGGAAGCCAAGAAGCGCCTTCAGGAGGCTGCTCGAGCGAGAAGGAAGAGGAAGGAGAGGCAGCTGAGACTGCTGGTTAGCCCACAGCCAGGATTTCCCAGTCCTTATGTGGGAAACGGCGGCGTGCCTGGTTTGCGGGATATGATTCCGACACCGCCTGCCAGTGCCACACTTGCAAGCCGTTGTAGCTGTGGTGGCTCATCCGACCAAGTTGTGGAGGACAAGGAGGCAAAGGAGGGCCAGGAGGAGGAAGCGGCGAGCTTCCTCAATACTCTTGTAATATCTGTTTGACTGGACTCTTCTACCGAGCTCTGCCCTCGGTGTTGACGGTTGCCCTGCAGACCTTGATCAATCCTTGCATCTTCTTTCACTCGTCGAATTCCTATAGAATATTTATGTACGCTGTCAGCTATAAAACCAAAGAATTTCTACGAGTGAATATAAAAGAAAAGTCAGTGTTTCGCTTGTTCCATAATCTCCATCGGACCTCGCAACAAGAGGACATCCATGTCAGCCGCGCCCAAGATAGCAACAAGCTTAAGCGTCTGACATTTCTAGGTTGCACAAACTTTCGCGTCAGAGGGGTAATTGTGACATGCAGCGCGGTAGTGTAAAGACAGTCTATGTCTCAACACACATTTAGGACACAGTCATCCCGGCTCTCGAGAAATAGTCCGCGCAGTGTTGCACTTGAACGGCATCAGAGGCGACTTCACCGATTTTCACAGCGGGCTCGACTGGCACAATATGCTCACACTCGCAGAGCCGGTTCAGTATTCAGAGTCTCTTTCATATAACTACACTATATAACACATTTTTCTCTTAAAACAAGCACGGGCGCATATGCCCTCCACTGGGGGTGTGACAGCTGCGAAAAATGAATAGGAGTTTTTGCTCCTGGCTCATAATGTACCCACTTCATGGATAACTACTTTTCCAATGTTCTGGAAATCAGGTAAATTCCTTAACCCTGAACTTCTTAATGCAACGTCAATGTCTTGAAAGCACAAGCTAAGAGATTTCAATGACAGTTGCCCAGCTCACCACATGTGCACTCTTTCAAACATCTCATAAGAGAAGTAGATAGACACCTGAGAAATGGCTCATGAATACTGAGAGTCACTTGTGTCTAATTATAGTGAATTATCTTAGCCGCCCCTCGACGAGCAAGCGGATATTTTGCTCCAACGAGGGATTCTTCCTCATCCACGCTCAAAGCAAGTATCTGAAACCCTTCCTCATCTTCAGCGCCTCATCCACTGTCGTGCCCTCCATCTCGGCGGTCTGGTGGGCAATATCTTCTGCATCCCAATCGGCCAGCTCACCAAGCTCCAGCTTCTTGTTCAACCGGCTCAAGATCATCCTGAACACCAGACAGCCCATGATCGTCACGCCAAACATGGCTGTGACAATGCCATATGATTTGCGATATCCGTTGGCGCTCAGGTCCCATACGTACGAGCCTGCGATATTACCAAACTGGGAGAAGGCGTTGATGGCGGCGAGGGCGACGGCACGCTTGGCAGGAGGTCGAGGGAACGAGGATGATATCCACGAGTAGAAGACGATGAAGCTGCGGCAGGTAAGGGTTAGCACCGTTGGTGATAATAACCAGCAATCGTGTGTGAGAGGGAGAGAGCGAGAAATGCTATCAAACATACCCTGCATAAGAGCTGGCCTGGAGAAACAAGGCCACATAACGGCCCGCAGTGTTGAGCGTCGACATGGAAATAATGAATCCAATGAGGCCAAATATGATGGGTCCGATGATATGCCAAAACTTCTCGCCGGTCTTATCCGAATGCCATGCGTTGATCAGGGACACGATGCAGGCAAACACCCATGGCGGGGAGCTCAACAATAGAGTTGGAACATAATCATAACCAAGCGTGGCGGTGAGTGTAGGCTGTGTACATTGAACCTGGGTTAGCAGCCTCCTTGTTTTCTTCATAGCAAGGACAAACCACTCACAAAGAAGGCGTTGAAGGACAACCCAATCACGTATGCCATGAGCGTGAACATCATCACCCACACACCGACGTCCTTGAGAGCCAAAACCAGGCCGTCCGTCACGCCCTGGTCCTTGGAGTCGGCATCCGCCTCGCCCACGTCCTCCAGCATGCGGAGCTGCGCAACCTGGCGCTCCTCCTCCGTGAAGCCGCGTGTGTTGTGCGGCAGGTCAGGGAGGATAAAAACGGCCGCGATGGCGATGAGCATGGTGACACCGCCCTCGATCCAGAACAGCCAGCGCCACGCCGCATGGCCGAGCGTGCCCTGCATATTGGAGAGGACACCGGCGCCGACCAGCGCGGAGAAGGCGTTCGAGATGAGATTGCCGCAGAAGAGAACCGCGTTCCTCGTCGTCAGCTCGCGCCGCGTGTACCACTTGGACAGGATGAGCAGGGCGCCAGGGAGAAAGGCCGCCTCGATAAAGCCCAAGAAGAACCGCACCACGACCATGCCCGCGAAGCTGTGCACGGCGCCTGTCACGGTCGACATCATGCCCCAGAGCAGCATGACGATGCTGAGGTACAGCGACGGGCGGGGGATCCGGTTGATGAACATGTTGGAGGGGACCTGCATGAGGATGTAGCCCACGTACAGAATGCTGAGGCAGGTTTCGTATTGTGTGTTGCTGAGGTTCAGGTCTGTCTGGAGGCCCTTGAGGCGTGCAGAGGCGATGTTGTTCCTGTCGAGGTAGTTCATGATGTAGATGAGCACGAACAGCCCGCACCGGGCATCGAGTTTGCGCTTGAGGCTCTTCTCGACGCGCACGCGGTGTTCGGGTGTCATATGGGCCACATTGAGGTTGGACTCTCCGCCATTGCCGGTGGTGTTGTCGCTGTTCTCGGGAGGAGGACTGGGGATGTGCTCGAGGCTCGTGACATTCTGCTTGGGCGACTCAGGGCCGCCTGGAGCGACGCTGGAGATCTCGTCCGGCATCTTGCTGCTTGCCTCGATCGTGAATCCTTTGGGAGATAGACACCAGAACGTCAGAGGGGGGGGGGGGCGAGTCTCTTCTAGTGGCCTTGTGATGGTCGAACAAGAGAGTAGAGGAGGTACGAGGGATATATTATACTTTGACAGGCCCCTCGGGAAAAATTGAAAGGGAATAATTAAAGCCGAAATCGCACAGAGCGATGTGAAAGGACGACAGGACATGGCCAACTTTTTGAACCATCAGCAGTCGATCCACTTTTGCCTCCGCCTCCGCAGCACATAGGAATTGAGCCGGCCGTCTTTAACCCCAGAATGACCCACTCCGGTGGTCAACCCCGTGGAGAGGTGGGATGATCCGTTGCCGTTGCGGGACTAGAGTCTCCCACCGAGACGCAGCTTAGTCGCGGTTTCGCGGTGGATAGAGTGGTTCCTCTTGTCAAGCGTGCATGGTCTTCTTTTGTTTGTAGTCCCTCGGACCATAGAATTTGATGAAGCCGAGAAAAATGGTTCCGCATTGGTCTCGCTATAGTGGAACCTCCTTGAGGAAAGCGTTGGATACGGCATTGGATTATCGTGATCTCGATGTCTGGGGTGCTTAAGCGAACCATGGACTTGCAGTGGGGGTTACCACCTCCAGCAAGGGTAAAGAAGAAAAGGAGAGAGAGAAAGTAAAATATAAAAGACTTAAAACGAAAACTGATGAAGTGTTCATGATGTTGATGAGGGGAAATTCTCAAGTGCAATGTGACTCTGGAAGATACTCTCACTCTATGGTTCAGCCGTTGACCGTGCCCAGGTGATGCTTGCTGCTTGTTCACACAAATGTGATTGCCACTCTACAAATATTTGCCCATTTTAATATCTCTCAAATCATCCTAAGTCTGGCAAAGCAGGTTGTGTTCATTACCGGTTGAATACCAAGCAGGTACCAGGTTGCCCGTCAATCTGTCGCCCAATATATAATATACTGTTGTTGATTCGATTCGGTCGAAAGAGGTAATTAACACCAAGCCGTACCTAGGTATTTTGAGGTTTGTCACTCAACTGACAAGGCTACTTTGTTTTCATATTCTTGTGAGTCAAACCCAGACCAACTGCCATCCCAAGACCAATGTCATAAAATCACAGGCAATTTTCGGAAGTAGTGAGAGAATGATTAATACGATTTACATATGTATGTTCTCTACTTTGCCTCAATATGGCACTGCTTCACTTTGAATTATCTAAGAGCTCCTTAGGTCACCTATTCTCATAGTCAACTTTCACTTGAATTTCCAAGCTTTTCCAGTCTCAAAACCAGATGATCATCTGGCTTTGGTCATTCCAATGGCCTACATACTACCAGATATTACCAAAATCATTCCTATTGTGGTGTGACAACCTTGTATAGAAACCATGTTTACAGTAATGCAGCCACTTTCAGGACGTTATGTACGTGACAGACTGATAGACCCTATGTAGACAACAAGAATTAAATGACCAGAAATTACTCATAAAGAAATAACCTGTCATTATGTGGGCTTCAATCAAGTGAGGACTCAAGACAAGTGAGAAGCCATCAGATGCGCCACGTAGACTGTAGGATGTGGCAGCTTGATTGACTTGGACTTTGGACGGACGTGTCGAGGTCTTGGTCGTCAGTGAACTTGAGCACGACTGAGATGATCACGCTCCTATTGGAAGTTGCCCTGAATTAACGAGAAAGCTCTTGCTAGAGTATTCTACAGCTAATAACTAGATAGACACGCGCTTGTATTTGCTGACAACACGAATTTCGATAAGTGTGCCAGTTTGCTAGAGAGTGGCAGTGATTTGTCTTTGTTTCACTGCTCAGCTTGGTCTGTGTAAGATGAGCTGTAGAACTATAGGAATGAAGGTAGCGTGAAGTTTACACTTGCAAGCGGACTGCCCTTCTTTCTTGAGAAGGACTTATATGGGAAAGTGTGGATGGATGCACTACAGAAAGGAGGGGAAAGGAGAAGAAAACCCGAGGCGGGTGGATGAAGGGAGGGGGGTGGGGGGTGAATCGCTGGCTAGGGACGTAAGTAGGCTATTCAGGCAGAGGGTGCCTGGCGATAGTGGGGGCCAGCGAGTCCCTGGCCCTCGCACATCTTACACAACTGAGTCCTCGATAACGTTAATTCACAAACAATATTTGAGTGTTCAGGGCGCCTCAAGCCAAGGTGTTCTGCCAAAGCCGATCTTGTATCGCCAACACAGTGATGTATTGTTTGGGCAAATGCACTTTACTCCCATCTTTAATATTTCGGATAAGAGGACATGCGCAGGCAAGACAATTCAGTCACATTTACGTACATGAACGATGTGGTCTCGCCAGGTATCCACATTGATATGTTGGCTTGGACTACTGGTGGATGAGCTTGAACAGCTGGCTGACCCATCTTGCTGCTCCATGGACTCGCCGTTCGCAACCAGCTCTGAGGACGAAAGGCGTCTGATGAACCACTATCCTGGGTTTGACTCAGCAAAATCGATACAGCTTCAACATTATTCACGAGCATGTCTCGTAACTTGAATCAGTTGAAATCGACAACAAAAGAGCGCGCAATGGTGCAGAGCGATAATTCTGCGGAGGACTTCAAGGCGGGCAGAACGGAACGAACAACTAGGATGGACTGAAAGTGCGTAATATCTTTGAGAAAGAAACAAGAGTCTCGGGAGAGTCGACGAAATCATCAATAGGTTCGGTTCCTTTGGTTATCGTGGTATCACCTCGTATTATTACTTTAACTACTTACTCAAGTATTCATTATCTCCCGACATGCTGGTTTTATAATGACAACCCTTCTCGTCTCAAGACTCTATCGGCAAATGTTTTCTCAGCTGTGGAGGCCTCCAGAGAATTCTGCTCCAATATATACAGTAAGGTTTGTGCCAGGTTATATAACCCAGGATGGCAAGTTACCTATAAGACATGATCAAGGCTTACTAGTAGCCCTGCAAGTCGGCCCCTTTCTCAAGGACCTGTGCTCGTCCACGTGGATTACATGGTTCACCCAGAATGTTTGCAGCCAAGTTGGGTGCCGTTTTGACAAATATTCTACTGTACACCGCGCAGGACGGGATCAGCTTGCCAGACAAACGATCCGGACATCCACTGCTCGTGTAATGGGAAGCTCCACCACAGAAGAACAAGACACACAGAGAGGCGGGCCGCAATGTACATGACACATTTGGTATTACGTCAAGCCATGCAACTCGTGTCGAAGGCAAGGCTGACTTCCGTTGTACATCCCGATCGCTAGTGTAGACTGCTTTATATCATGATTGCAAGGCGCTTCTTTCATGGTAAAACAACAACTGATAATTTCCAAATAACAACACAGGGACGCATTAATACTTCACTTGACTCACATCTGTAAGTAGCGAGGCTGAACGGTGCTGCAAAGACCCAAATTGCAACCGGCCGGTAATTAAGCCTAACGGTTCTGGAAGAACACGCCCCTGTGATTCCTTACATCGGTTCCGAGTCCCGTCCGCGAAGGTAACCTTCCAGAAAAAAGACGAGACCGGCTTGCCAATCCGTCACTACCGGATGTCCTCTCAGGCCCTGCATGAACTAGGTTTGTGCCCACCCAGGCGCACGCCTCGCCTCGGCTGGCCCCGCTGAAACTTTAACCAGGGCGACTATATGTGGACCGGGAGGGAGATTATAAACAGGTGATTCCTTACTCGGGAAGCTGTCGAGTCGTCGTCGCCCCAAAAAAGTCCCACGTCAAAGCATATGAGTGGGAATGGAATGGAGGAGGCTTTTATGGCTGAAGGATTATTGAATCCTCCTTCTTCTGTCGGGTAACCTTGAATCCTAGTGATTTCTCATCCATTGAATCACAACTGATCCAATTCTGCACGCAAGCAAGTATTTGGGTCGTGCCAAGGTTTGTACAACAGGATTTGCTACTTGTTCAGACTGAGCAAGAAATGATCAATGAAGATCAAACATGTAAGGCACAAAGTCGCACTCTTTCTCTGCCCTTGGAAAGAAAGTGGGTGGCGCAGATAATCTTATACAAGGTCATGGCCCCCAGGGAACGCAAGTCAGGCTGCAATGCCCCGAGCGCAGAAACGGCTGCGAGTTTTCGACGACCTTGCCTGGGCTTTGCTCCTCGAGCCTGACAGTAACCAAAAAATAAAAGTAAAAATCAAAATTAAATGGAAAAGAGGAGAGAAAACAGAAAAGACTTCAGTGCTTCAGTTCCGTTCCTAAGAAATGAACGAGGTGAGTCACTGTTCCGAGGTCCCAGCCGCATACGTGCGTGTATCCTGCCCGGGATGGAAGGATGGAAGGATGGACGAAAGGTTTGTTTACCGGGAGATGGGCTTCAACAAACAATAGTCAGATAGTACATGGGCTTCGACTTTACATACCCGGGCCCTGGTTGAACGGGGTCCCTCGGCCTTGCCCGACGATAAAACTGCTATAATAAGTGGGAAGTGAAACGCAAGGAAGGCCACCATAGTATTTGCTGACGCATACCAATCCCAACCCTTTTTGACGCCCAAGGGCAGATCCTCGGTGCCAAATTCCCAGTTTAGGGGCCGCAGGAACATCTTACTGCCTGGGGAGGGCCCTCCCGAATTTCCCATCGGGCACTAATGTCTGGTGGAGCACGCCCGGGAGAAGAGAACGGACATGGACAGGGTGGCTCCTCTTCCCAGCTCGGGAGGCCACTCTTTGGGGGGAGGGAAATTTACAGACAAGATATATCAAGGGCAATGCGCAGATGAGAGAGGGAGGAGGAAGAAACCTCCTTTCCTTTTTCCTTTTTTCTTTTCCTCACCAGTAATCGGACTGTCTACAGCTCCCTCCTCCTGAGCCACCGCCTGCTCTGCTCTGCCTGGCAAGTAGGTTCTTCCCGGCTGGGCCGACAATCAGGAGGTGTTCTCATCCCTCATCCCGGCGTTCCTCAAATCGCCTCTCCTACGGGAATACCCCTTTCTCTCTTCGTTGGTCTTTCACGCGGAGCAAGATGGCACAGACGACAACATTTGGGGATCTGGAAAAGGCAGCATGCTGTCTTTTGCAGATCATCAAGGACACGCCTGAGCTGGACAAAAATACAAAGGTGGCCATCGCCGGAGACATGGCTGCGCGGAAATATCTTCCTGACTCGAGGCAACAATACGGAGCAGGGGTGAGTTTATATACGGATATGAATCCTTATACACCAAAACTCATCTGCACTTCGAAATACACTGTGGACAAGACACGAACCAAAGCTAACGGAATCACAATGTAGCAAAGCATCGACTTGATCACAAACTCTGGAACTTCTGCGTCTCTCCTGCGGAAGAAACTGCTGCACCACCCCATGTCACCACTGACCGAATCCTCCGACCGGCTTCTCTACTACCAGACGTCTCCCCCGACGTCTCCTCCCCCGTCATCAGCAAGCGCTGCTCGCAGCAGGTCCGCCGGCATAGAGGTGCGCATCACACCCGAGATGCTCTGCCCGTTCCTCCCGGGCGCAGCAAAACTCGTGCACGAGATCACGCCCTCGCCCGACCAGCTCCCTTACATCTCGCTGAACGACCTGATCGTGTTCAAGATGGACGCCTGTGGGCTCCGGGACTCGGCACAGGGCAAGCAGCAGGAGGCGAGGGACGCGGCGGCGCTCCTCGAGGCGGCCACCGAGCACTGCGCCCTCGACCTCAACCAGGACCAGGCACGCGTGGTCGACGAGTGTCTGGCGGACATACTGCGGCACTCGGCGCCCGACAAGCAGAACAAGGCGTGGTGGCAGGCCAGGCTGATGGGCAAGTGTGACCCGGACGCCCGCAAGGAGGCCAAGGAGGTGCTGTCCGATTTGATCCAGAGCATGAGCCTGAACGAGAGCAACAAGCGGTCCTCGGCGGACGAGGCGGCAGCAGACAGCAAGCGGTGGTCCCTCAGCCTGTCCAACCGCACCTCCAGCTCCAGCTCCAAGACGTCCCTCGACTCCATGGCCTCGGGCTTCTCCAGCGCCAGCAGCTTCAGCACGTGCTCCTCGCCCACCACCACCAACGGCACCAACAGCCCGGACTTCCCCAGGTCGCCACACGATCTCACCTGCCCGATCCCCCAGCGGCCGCGCAAGTTCAGCACGTCGCAGCACAGCCCGACCAAAGGGCATGCCAGGAAGAAGTCGACCGCGGACAAGGGAGGGTCGAAGCGCCATAGCCAGATCGTGGGAGGTCTTCCGAGCGGTGGCATCGCGCAGATTGCCCAGCTGCTGGATGATAGTTCCTCTGGTTCTCCTGGCCTCACCTTGACTGCAAGATTCGAGTCTACACCTGAGGTGGACCATGGGTTCTCGAACAATGGTTCTTACTTTTAATATTTTCCTTCCTCCTTTCATTCATTCTTCTCCTTTCGTCTTTACTTCAAAGCCTGCCTTTTCTCTAGCATTGTTCTGTTTTTCCTTTCCTCTCTACTCTCGTTTCAAGGCACACTTTTTCTCTGGATATGATTGACGATTTCGGCGGCGCGATTGTATCTACGGTATCAAAAAGGAGAGAAAAAAGGGCTGGTTTCGAAAAGTTGGGTTTGTTTTTGTTTTTGCATAATGTTTCTATACTAATGCTCTGTACTATTATTGACAAAAAAAGAAAATATATACCCCGGCATAGACATTAGATAGAAATCAGCTAGAGTAGTAGTCTTAGTTCCTGTTTTTCTTTCGACTTAGAAGCTCTCATTACAATCAAAACCTTTTCTTTTGTCGGGTGAGACGATCTTCTTTTTTGCAAGACGGTGATGCTTGGAGGTCGAATTGGATAATAATAATTCCATGTTGAACATTTCTCATTGCTCGCGTCACCCTGCCATCCGTATACAACGTTGAAACCCTGCCCCCCCCCCCAAAGGTCCAACCCTTCGAGTTTTTCTCTCTTTCTCTCTCGCTCACACACACACCCACACCCACAATTAAACCTCCTCAAGAAGTGGCGTATTCTCATCTGGGTTTGTCGTCCCAACGCGCGTAGTTGCCCTTGTACTGGCCTTGACGCGCAACGCCTCCCGAATCTCACCCAGACTCCTGTCCACCCAAGAATCAAACCCAGTCAGGCTGAGCGGGTACATGACCTTGTTTGTAGACGAGGTCATCCACTCGGCCGCCTCAGGGGCCGGCGCCCGCGTCAGGACGTCAAAGTCGGCCGACAGCTCTCTGCAGTACTGCTCCAGCGGCAGGTCGTTCACGTCGCAGCCAAAGGGGTCCTCGATCTCGCGGCCGATCCTCTCGAAGCTGAGCACAATGTAGGCGGCGAACAGGGTGCCGGGGATGGTCAGCCAGCCGAGGAAGTTCCACAGCTGCAGCGGCAGCAGGAGGACGTAGACCCACGTGACCTGGGCGATGGCGATGCTGTAGGCCACGGGGATCGGGGTGTTGGAGATGCGCTCCAGGCCGGCCTGTATTTCGCCCAGGTTGGTGATGCAGCCCATGGCAGCGCCCTGGTGGAGCCCGTCGAGCGTCTTCTGCTCCACCACGTGCTTCATGTAGGTGGACAGGTAGGTCAAGATTTCCAGCGGAAGGTTGCCCAGGTTGTCTGTGGCGTTATCGAGCACAACCCGGGGATCCTCTGCAGACATGGGAATTCCCAGGTATTCAGCGGCACTATATTCACGTTTATTATTCATCAGTGTCAGTCCTGCTGTGGAATTCTTTCCCCTTTGGAAGAAGGAGGTGCAATGAAACAAACATGTAAAAATAAAAAGGCAAGCAAGAAAGGAGACGAGAAGAAAGAAAGAAAGTATATAGAGAGGGGGTTGGAATCATCTTACTATTGCCAGCGGCTCTTCGGCTTGGGTATCAGAGAAGCCTGATCAGCCCTCCCAGCCATGGTGTCCAGGTGAACCACCAGCGGCGCCAGGTCAAGGTACACCGTTGCAGGCTCGAAGCGCAGACGATGCTTCAGAGCCGTGGCGAAGGCATTGAGGAGGTTGATCGCAGAGAGCTTGCCCAGCAGGTCCTCCTTGCCCAGCTCCTCCGACATGCCGTGCCTCTCCTGCACAAAGATCCAGATGAGCCGCGCCATCACCCTCGAGTTGAGCATCAGCGCCGACCAGTACTTGCTCCCGTCGTTGTACCGCTCGTACGCGGTCGAGAAGCGGAACGACAGCGCCAGGCCCACAATGAAACCCAGCACCGTGAGCAGGATCGAGTCGATGCCAAAGTCGTAGACATACTGGCAGATCGACGTGATGGTCGCCGCCCAGACGCCGACAAAGACCAGCGGGGCTGTCAGCTTGGGCAGGACACTCCCGTACAGCCGGAGGCAGAGCGGCCAGCGGCTGAACTGGCGGATGTCCCTCGGGCCCTCGAAGTAGTCGTCTAAGTCCAGCTGGAAGGAGCCCACCGGCTTGACCCCCCGTGGTGCATAAAAGTCATGGTGCTTCCACGTAGGATCACGGCTGGCTCCTGACGGCGTCGCTGGCCCTGCGCTGCTGGTGAAGCTATCACCACGCAGGGTTGGCGCGGCGCTGCTGCGCAGAGTCGTGGATGGTGACATGGTTTTTCAGGTTGCGGCTGAGCTCTTCTTCTTCGTCTTCTTCTTTCTCTCCTCCTCCAGGACTTGTGTTGTTCGGTGATGCTTGACGGTTAGGAGGGGAGAAGAGGGGGGCCCAAGCCCTTGGGGACTCGAGAGCTGAAGGACAACAAACGAAAATTCGGTGCCATCCCGAGGCGCTTTGGCCAACGATCCCATGGGGGCCCGTCTTCGCGTAAATAAAAAAGAAGTAATAGAGATAGATGTGGGTCTTGACAACGCGCTTGTGGACTCAGCGGTGAGCAGGGGCCACGACGATCCTCATTCACCGGATTGATTGGCAGTGCTTGTCTGAAGGATGTTTCTCAAGAGGGCGATATGTAGGCCAGCACTGTTTCCACGTGGCAGCTGGAAGGCTCTGTCTCCTGCAGTGCATCAAGGCGGTCAGCCACCTGTCGTTGTTGCGACTGCGTGGAAGTTCACATGAAACTATCCCGAGTCGGTGTCAACAGGACCCACGTTTTCCTTCCCCTTCCATCAACCCCGGCTTTTCAGCATCCTTTGAGGCCGGGGAAGAATAATCCTTGTCAACACTGGAAATACTAGGTAAAAGCCACAAGACACTCATGGAACAGCAGGAACCGACAAAATTATTGTAATTGTGTTTATCCCTAAATAATACATTCGAAGACTTCAGGCAGGCTACAGCAGTAAATAATTGTCGCCTACGTATAGGGGCTATGGATAGCTCAGAACCGTGTGTGGCCAACTTGCGTTGTATGCTTTCATCAATGACAACGTCATCTTGCCTGCAAAACCCGACTGGTCTCGTTCCTTTCGAATTAGTGACCCAAAAGGTGAAAATAATCTTTTGCAAGACACAATATGAGGCGAGAGGGATTTATCTCTGTGCAGGCTAATTATTAGAATCGATTCGCTAGAACAGCACCTTTCCCCCTCCTGTCTCCAGTGATATCTAGGACAAGGCCATGTTGATATTATTTCTAGGATATCAATAATTGATGACCAGACCATAGTATATACTAGAACCAGAAGGCTGTTCTCTGCTTGTTCTATAGTCTGCTACAACACCCTTGCCATGGCGTGTGAAAGGGTTTCAGTACCATGGAGAGCCTGATTACTGATGGCCATAAGTATTAATCAGCCACATGTAACGGAGAGATACACAATATTATATTGAGAGCCCATACATGCGGGTGTCCTGACTCTAAGGTGATTTCTAGGGACAAGGGTGTTTGCTGTTTCTCTATGCCTATTGCCTGAGATATTCTTCCCGCGGGCAGGTATCGTTGATTCCATACCCTGGTCCTCTGAGATCACATAAAGCCCCATCTGTAAACCCAATTCAAGAAGGAGACGCGACGCCCCCAGTAGCTGCAGAAAGGTGCATGTGTGAGTACGGAGCCGACGCGTTCAAAGTAGCCGTACTACATCCAGTTAAGAATAGTCACAAGGCTGCTGAGTAACAGAATCCATCCAGACCACGAAGTATACACAATACCAACAACAACACGTGCTGCAGACGATTCTTTGCAGCCGCCGCCAGTCGGAACGGCCTTGCTACCGCTTCCGATTGCCACGATATTTGATCCACAATCAGCAGACTGTGCCAGGTGAACCTGCTGGTTATCCCAGTCAAAGACCGCATATGCCGCCCTGAGGAATGGATCCCCGAGGATGTAAGTAGGCGGATCAGTATCGACGCTTGTGTCAGTGACTGCGAGGAAGCAATAATCGAACCCATTCTGGGTTACGTCAGTGAG
This sequence comes from Cryphonectria japonica, assembly GCA_014851275.1. Classification (NCBI taxonomy): domain Eukaryota; kingdom Fungi; phylum Ascomycota; class Sordariomycetes; order Diaporthales; family Cryphonectriaceae; genus Cryphonectria; species Cryphonectria japonica. The sequence continues at coordinate 387,540 of JACWTT010000027.1, read as the reverse complement.
CAGATTCTCATATGTCACCTCAATGGTCTTGCCATCGAAATTGAAATCCAGCCCACCGGCCTGGTCCTTGATGCTGCAGTCTACCAGACAGAAATTGGTCTCGCCCGATGCGATCTCCGTGCCGTTGACATCGTTGCAAATCTGAGACGAGAGGCCCTGGGGAGTGAGTATGTCGCTGGTCCCGCTGTCGAGCACTGCCAGAAAGCTTGCTTGACTGTATTTGCTTGAAGTCGTCGTGTTTGGCTTCGTGATGCCCACAGATTGGACCGTGACATAGTAACTAACACAGAAACGTCAACGAAAAGCCGGGCACAGCTTCCAGTGATTTGGGTTCTTCGACAAAGAAAAGTTAGACATATAATCAAGACTGTAAGAACGAACCCATAGTCAGGAAATGTTTTTTGTCCATTGTCATATGCCGGAGACGTCATCTGGACCGTCTCGAGCGGCAAAGTCTGCAGTGAACCGGAGAATTTCTTTTTATCCAGACCTCCAAAAATGATGGCGCCAGTCGTATTGTCGTAGTTTCTGAGGTCGAGGCTGAACGCACGGCTGGCGATCTGGCCCTGGGAAGCAAGAGAGTCCAAGATCAAGCTGTACGGCTGCTGTGACGAGTTGTATCCGTATGCGGAGTTTGGGCCCATGCCCATAATCCCCAGAGCCGTTGCATTGGTGACATTCGCAACCCCAAATTGCTGCTTTGATATTGTCAGGCCTCCGATATCTATGGTATCGGTGTAGTAGTTTAGTTCGATTGTCGTTGTGTCAGCGTATCCGAAAGTAGTGCCTTCGTTCAGGGCTTCAGATGTGGAGGACGAGGCTGGATCATATCGAGGTATGGACTCGCAGTACTGTGGAGAGGTGGCATCGGAATCTTCACTGCCACTGCTGTCGCCGCCCTCACTGGTTGTCGTATTCGAGCGAGATGCGGTGCTGCAGTCCGGATCGACCCAAAGCTCGGACGAGCCTGTGTCCAACACCACTGAAGTAGACTGTCCTCCGATTGAAATGTTGATCGTGTATGCCTCTTGTAAGTTTGTGAGGTCGATCGAGGCAAATTTGCTGCTTGCTCTCTTCCGGATCATCTGTTGAAGTTCAGGGCGCTGGCCATTTCTTGCCACGGGTACGTGAACGGCTCCGGGGACACGGAAAGCCGTAGCCAAAGGCATGAGTGGGAGCGCAAGAAGCGCAGAGTGGACAAGCAAGAACATGTTCACCAAGACAATGACGTGTATTTCGTAATCGCCGTGAGTTGTAATGATTTTCAAGCTCGATATCTGACGAAGGCGTAAGTGGTACAGTAATTACTTACGAGTGAGCAGGAAGAAGTCAAGAAAACAAGAAGCCTTAAAGTGCTGGCTGAGAGCATTAAGAGATGATGTGCGTCCTGTGTTTGCTGGAACCTTGCCGCCTTCCTGCAGCATACACAATCTCGTATCGGATACTTTCTTACCCTTTTACCCTATTAAGAGGGCATGCATCAGGGGTAATATCGAGTCTCTCACCACTCATACCTGCCGGGCTTAAGCGCCCAAGCAGAGGGCAGGGGCCGACTGCGTACACAAAAGGACAACACTGCCCCAAGATTTTGACAGGTCAGTCAGCGCAGTGCAACTCTGATGCCTGTTTTTTTTGGGTCTGGTTCAGCTAGTGATCCACTGGAGGGTGAATTAGCCCACACAGAGAGCCTCATGTTGATATCGGCGCCTGCGTATCTGTCCGTCTGACATGAAAGCGCCTCATCTCTGCAGCGAGTCTAACCTGTTGGAGATGATAAATTTGAAGGTTGCCAATAACCTTATTTATGCTAAATTTCCAAGCGTAAAAAACGATGAAGCTCTTAAGCTCCATTGTGTTAGTGCTCACTATATCGTTTGCAACGACATACCTGAGCTGCTCATGAGGGTGACTTAGCGAAGGAAGAGTATAAATCATGAGAAGCAAAATTAACATCAAGGTCAATTTCCAAGTCTATGACCCCCCCCCCCTCCTAACCCCTCCCCAGGCTCCCGTCTTGTTCGGGGTAGTGATATGGCAAGTTACCATTGATGCTAACGCTGACAGAGAAGGGGCTGCCCTTGCGATGTGAGTGCTCAGCACTGCTTGTCATTCTCCTCCATGGAGTATGAGTGCAAAGGGACCAACCTTTCAAGTTTTGCTCGAACTCGAGAAATCATGACTTTCTAGTTGCCAATGATTTGTCCTGGAGAAAAGGGAATCTAAAGTGATGCTGGAAAGTACCTTTGCATACGACCGAATCGTTCAATCTTGAGGAAATTGCAAAGAGCAACCAAAAGGTGGGCTCAATGCACAAGGTATAGAAGGAAGGAAACAGTATAAAGGGGGTAATTCAAATCGACCGCAGAAGCAAAGAAGAAGAGAAAATAGGGCGAGAAATATCAAGAAACCAAAGACGATCCTGGAAAGGAAACACAATGAAAATGGAGGACAAATTGAGAAGGTGCCCAGATGGTCTGGTGACGTCTGGTTCTTGGTGGCAACTGCAATGCGACAGCCCTAACCCTGGGGAACTTCAGTGGGCAGCCACTGCAAATTTGAACGTTCTCACTGCTAGTCTCCGCAGCTCACCACCAGCCATCAGCCAGAACAAGCCACGATCTCACTCGCGACGTGCGCCTTTGAGCATCTGGTTACCTCTCGACGCTTGCGGTGCCTCTCGATTTTATTTTCTACGGTCATCACTGAGGTCGTCGTTGTCCGCTCCTTCTTCGTCCTCCCGTCCTGCGCAAAGCATCACGTGCCAATATTTCAACGCCACCAAACGGATTCTGTTGGTCTTCTTGGATAGCAGGAATTTCCTAACGTGTTTGATAAATAAGCACCAAAGACAAATTTGCGCCGTTCTCCGAAGCTTGGTCTCTCATAAGCCCACGCATTTGGAGGCGTTCCCACCATCATGAGTAACGAGGACGAGGTGACGTCCTTGGGAACCGCGACTATCGCACGCATCGACTCGTTGATTAACGAGCTAGAGTCTCTGACCACTGCCTGGAAGCGAAAATTGGAAGCTTCGACCAAGTTGGAACGGCGGGAACAGCCCGACACCATCCCTGGTCTCCATGATTTCATCGTATCCGTCAAGGGAACGAGAAACTCGGTCCAACGCCTCCTCAAGGCACGAGCTGCTACGCAGCAGAGACAAGAGGGCGGCCGCGACGGCTTTGACAGGGAAGAACGGGACAACAAGGATAGGGCGGTGATCCAAGGCTGTGGTCTGGCCCCACACCAGGAGCAGTGGGATGCCATCAAGCGCGCCCGTGGCCTCCTGGCATTCCGCCGCCGACTCGCCGGAAAGTCTGGAGAACTGGGGCCAACAATAGATGCCGTCGTCGAGAATGGGACAGAATGGCTCAAGATCTCGACCGTGACGGAAAAGAAGTTGATCTATCAGATGGCCCAAGAAGGATGGCATCCTGACGACTCATCAGACGATGACGACGAGTCCAACGACAGTGATGACGAGAACAGCGGGATCAGCATTGTAAAGACCACAAAACAGCTCGTTGAGGCTGCTCGGATGCACCGCTGCAATACTCGGATCCCGACGATACGACTGGTGCTGCCGAATCTCACCCTGCGACATGTGGACGCCATCGACAAGATACTCGAGAGAATCCGCAGTCTCGGGCTATCCAAGAAGCAAGAGGGCGATGTCGAGGTTATTGTGGACTGTGCCGATGGTGCGTTTCTGCAGAGGCCCATACCTTCCCTAGATCAGGTGTTCACGGGCTTTTTCTCCGACACCAATCAAGACCGGCTCACTTCGACGGTGAACCTGGAACTCACCATCATCCTCAGCCTCGTTTCCGACATTGCGCATGCGGAGGCCGAGCCGAAAGAATGGTATTCCAGACAGACAATTTCGCACATTGAAGACGAGAACCATGCCCCAGGCGTCCGACTGCAAAATGTATATGCAGCTTTAGGGGAGAGGCGTCTTCAATGCACGCAAGAGGTCGCCAGGGAAGTCCGAAATGTGGTCGATGACTTGGGAACCGAGACCACCAAGACCCGTGCTCTGACATTCTTTGGACGACAGAGTTTGCGGGCCGGCTTCGACATCCCGCGCAGCCACACCGTTGGCAATTCTGAGGGGGGTGGGTCGGATAGAGAGGTCGAACGCCAGAAGCTGGTCGAGCAGCTGCGCGAGCTGTCGAAGTACCCTGTGCCCGATAACTTCCAGCTGCCCATTGAAATCGTTGGCGATGATGAGTTCAACCATAAAGACTACCATGCGCTCATAGATGCTGGTCGGCTTCCCCCGGTGGCGGCGAAGGTGTGGGAAAAGCTTGATAGGTCTTACAACAGGTCCTGCCACCTGTGGGGCTGGCTACAAGACATCACGACGGTCTCTGCAAATAACCTCAACGCTAAGCTGATCGACGCAACTGTTGACAAGGTATGTGGCCGTTGTGAACCTTGTGATCTATGATGCCCTAATCTTGTGTGCTCTATACTTTGGACAAGTCCGCCGCCAGCTGCCCTACCTTTTAAGATTGACAACACCCATCTCGGATTCTGATTACTGAACTCTTCCCATGATGCACAGGAACGTACTAGTGCACTCGAACTCGGCCCTAGATTGTACCTCACTACCCTTGCTATCAGCATCAATACTGCAAAACCTTGCCCCAGCGACAAATGGGACGAGATCAAGGACGCGAAGCACGAGCGGAGAGAAGCCAGAACCAAGGAGGCCAAGCAGATGAAGGCTGCAGGGACTTGGGGCCCCAGCCTGGGTATTCCAGTCAAGTGGGACGAGCGACAGCTGAAGAAGCAGTATGTTCGGCGGAAGAAGAATGGAGGGGAAGGAGGAGGTACCAATGGATCAGGCATATCGACACCATCTACAGCTGAAGAAGTCCAGTGATGAGGGGTGCCTGTCCCACCCATCCTCGATCAATCGAATAAATGCTTACAGGGGCGTCGTCTTCTCCACCAAACAATACTCTCCAATTACGCCATCTGCTCTGCCGACGAAGCCGTGATTAATAACCACATGTCAAAGGAGGACCAAAGTCGGAAACTGCCGTCGTCGGTGGACAGCTTGGCATCTAAGTTGTGGGTGCTTCCTATACTCAAATTCATGCAGTGTGATCTAGACTCTCGCCGCTCTCAGGACTTACGCACGTATGCAGTTGGCAATTCCAAATGCAGCAAATCAGCACTACCGGGGCAGTCTCTTGGGCTAACGGCTCGTTGGCCACCCAAAGCGGCAGGCCGCCGACGCAGCGTGGCGCCACGAAACATCCCGATGTTTCTTCCGCCTCCAGACCCCGCGCAAGTTTTCAAAAGTATCCCTTCCGACTTGCACCCACGAACTCTTTTCTTGCAGCTGTGGGCTCATTGCACTCCAGCCACCTTGACGATGAACTCGACACATCGAGAAAGAGGCCCTCTACTGGACTCTCCAGCTGTGGATAACATCGTCTCCGGACTGCCCCATGTACAAACTCTCTGTGCGCGGTATCGACCGGAGCTCGAGATTCTGTGGGTGCTCCTCACTTATGCTCCTTTCCTCACAAACACCTTCCGTCACACCTCGCCCAAGTTCGCACGCCGTCGAAACTACCCACCTTTACCAATTACTATCCACATCTTCTCTGCGTTCCTGCTGGTCCTGCGCTACCACGCGCGCTATGCCGCCATCCGCACATGGCCTCGCCCGGAGCTTCCAGACTTACTCCTCTTCGCCGCCTTCAACATCTCCTCCTTCTTCATGGAGACTCACCGGGCCCGCGTCCCGCAGAGCGTCCCTGTCGTCAGAGCGGGCTTCCAGGTTTCCATCCTTGTGCATGCGGTCGTCTTTGGCGCCTCGTGGGTTCGGCGTCACAGCGGTAGCGGCGGTGACCAGGTCCTCTTCCGCGCCTCTGTTAAATTTTTGAACTGGTTCGCCTCATTCCGGGCCATCGCCACGCTTCTTGGCTCAGTCGACCCTCGTCTGGCGCAGATGAAAAACGGCTTGGTGAGGTCTGAGGTCACGATGGTCCTGTCCTTGCCTTTGGCTTTGTGGGAGGCTGGGGTGCCGGCTGGGGTGCCTGCGTTCTTGGTTTTGCTGGCAGGTTTCTTGATTATGGAGCGTGCTGTTGCTGAGGCTGTTAACGGGTGAGTATTCTTGTTTTTCTCCTCAAAATATTAGCCAGCTTCTTTCATCAGTTTGTTTCATACTAACCAGTCCCCTTGACAAATTAGGGTGTCTGACAGTAATCCTTTTAAGAGGCTTGTTCTAGCCTCAGGTTATGTAGACTTCAACATTCTCAAGGAGAAGAAACGGAGGTCTGAGGGTGATGGACTCAAGGTTGAGCTATGAAAGAACATCTCCAAACTACAGGATGGCTGTAAATCTCAGAGATAAGGGCGACAGGGACATGGTCAAAGCATTGCTGTACCTCAGTACTGCGCATTAGCAACACGGGCACAAGACTTAGAAACTTATGCATATACATCTTTGGAAGATATTGACTGGAAAAATCTATTTGTTACTTACCTACCTGCGCATTGAGGCTGCTTATCCCTTGTCTTCTTCAGCCTCGTCAACAACGGTGCTGCCTTTGATTGTTCCAGATCTATGTCTCGTCATTCATGCCCTCGAGAATGCCATCTTTTTATGAAATGAATACCGGCCGGAGCACTGACGACAGAAGGCAGCGTGATCGTTTGATGACAACATTGAAGACGTGCATTGTCAAATTAATAGCTGGTTCGCCTAATCCTCAACCTTACATGCTCTTTCTCGCAGAACATGGCGATATGGCTTTTTACATATGTACCCTGAGTCAAGTTTAGTTACAAGCTACAATGAGCTGTGAAGTCTTGACGAGCTTTACGTGTACTACGTCCCAATTCGGAATTATTATTCAACATATATGTATTTAAAGTATTCTTTCATGTGTCAGCGGCCTCGACCCACTTGAGTTGATCAATATCCCCAGATCCAGCCGCACTGCGAGTTTCAGATGGGCACTGAGCAGTCATTTCATAGAATTCGGATTGCGCATAAATCTGGACAACAACAATGCAACGTCAATCAAAAGCGTTCTGAAAAGAGAGCACAATATTTAGAAGCAGGTCAGGCCTTGTGCAAAAGCGCTGATTCCTGGTTCTGCAAGTTGGGAAGACGCATGGTAGGCATAAGACCCCACCAGACCCGAAATCTTATCACGGTAATCCTTTGGGAACACAAGCCCCATCTCCAAAAGCCCGCCATGATGACAAGACATCCTTCAAGATTTGTTAACCCTGGTTTGTTATTATGTTTTTTATTCCTCGAGATTTGTTTCCCCGGAAACAAAGAGGAGTACTTTTAACTGAGGTTTGGCTATCCGCATTTGCAACTAGCAAGGCGATTGAGAAGTGAATGGCCTCGGTGATTTGTCCAAGAACGATATTCCGTTGACGGTCCAGGGAAGACCTGAGTCTCCAGCTCATGGTATATCCAACCTACTCCTCCATGAACCATAATGACTGACTATAATACCTACTTAAGTTTACAAGGGGAAGTGAAATCTTTTCTCCGTCCGTCTGCCTCTTGATTCGAAGCATACCTAGGTAACCCCCATCTCCTGCGATCCTCCCACGAAAGCCAAGTCACACACCACACCACCATGCCGGATCGCCGGGTGCATAAAGATAACCTTCTGACAAGGTGTGAACCACTAAGCAATCCAAGCATACACCCACATGGGAGAAACCAACAAACAAGATGAACAGGAAAATTAGCAAATCTATCTTTGTCATCCCCGCACGACCTCTTGTCTCGGGCCGCCTGCAGTGGGATGGGACAACCCCAGGCACCTTACCAGTTCAGCCCCCGGCACCCTACAAGAATAGCAAGGAAGAAGGAAAGGAATCCCTGGGCCCGTGGTCTCTTCTGAGCTGACATAACACTAAACAAACGGGCGGCGCCCGCCAGGACCTATGAAAAAAACAAACAATAATCATATGTAAGTCAGCAGCAGGGGTTCAACTTAGCACAGTAGCATGCTTACTTACCACGGCAGGTAAGGTGTTGAACAAGAACCAGCGGATCAGTTGGTGGTGGGCATTGCCCCCCCCCCCCCCCTTGTTTGGCCAAGCGAGCGGGCCGTTCCAACGCATGTCAGCCCAGGGCCAGTAAACCAGCAATCCACAGGCAAGGTTTCATACACTGCCGTCAGTACGTACAGAGGAAGAGAGAGAGAGAGATTTAAAGTAGTCCACTAGTAAGGCGGCGGCCTGGGGCCCGGAAGCCCGGGTCGGCCTGTTTCGTCCGCTGGGCCTGGAACTGGCTGCAAGAGCACCCAGCAAATCTCACTCCCAATTAAGAACAGTTAGGGAAGGAAATGAAAGGAAAGAAAAAACAACTAGTAAACAAAACATTCTTCGGTGCGTTTCTATTTTTTGTTTTCCCGTTTGGGACCCGCCCCGCGGCCGGAGAGGGAAACAAAGGCCAAGACATTACTTTAAACTCGGCCGCCGTCCACGTCTTCCCACTCGGATCGGAGGAGATAGATGTCTTGGCTTTTTTATTATGATACAGTGTACGTTCTCTTTTGTTTTTGTTTTGCATCTTTTCTCATTTCACTTCCAATCGTTCTACCTTTGGGAAAGGGATTGATTGTCAGGAAAGGGGTAATAGAAGGTCTGCTTTGCTAATCGGCATTTGCTTGCGCCTTCGAAATAATCGAGCTGGGGAATTGGTCGTCGGATTTCTCTCTCTTTTGTTTTTTTCTTCCTTATTTCTTTTTCTTTTGTTTCTCTTTTCCCTTTTTGTCTTGTCTCTTTCTTCAGCCAGGCGCTGTTGTAAATGACTTCTGGAGATTAATCTCTTAATTTCTGAATGATCAATTTTTAAATTTCTAAATCGCACCCCAGACGGACGAGGCCGGCTACCCAGCAAAAACCAAAAAAAAAAAAAAACCAACATATCCTCATCTCACACAATCCGATATATATTCGATTCACCCAAACCACACCAAACGAATTAAAAATGGCCTTCCGACTAAACACCTTCCCACAATTCTCTCTCCTCCCCGCTGAGCTTCAGCTGCAGATCTGGGAATCTGCCGCAGCCACCCAGCCAAGCATGTACATGCACATGTTTGACGTCCGCGCGCCCTCATCACCACCGCCGCCGCCGACAACCACCTCCGCTGTCAACAACCCCCTGACCAGGAGAATCTCCTCGCACCGTCGGTCCCGAAGCCGGTGCTCCTCCTCCGGCAAGGTCCGCAAGCCCTCCGCCTCGCCGCCCCGCAAGCTCAACAACAACATGGCCGCCGCCGCCGCAGCCATGGAGCAGGAGCAGCAACCAGAGGCGGGAGCGGGCGTGTCGATCCACCCCTTCGACATGGCGCCCGATGCAGCTGCCCACATGGCCCTCCCCGGCGCGCGGCCTTTCACCTCCGATCCAAGCATGTACAAGTTCAGCAACGCCCTACGCGCCACCTGCACCGACGCCGCGGGCGCCGTCGCTAGGGCCCAGGCCGCCGTACCAGTCTCCGACCGTGCAGTCGTCGAGCTGCCTGGAGGCGGGAGGATCGCCTACAACAACGCAGCTGACGTGCTGCACCTGCGTTTCCTCACCGCTCCTGTCACGAGCTTCAAGGAGCCAGACTCCGATTCCGCCATGGACATCGACACGCCGCCGCTCACCAACACTGCTGGTTCCGCGCCCCTGAGCGCCATCTTCCGGTCCTGCTGGTCGCGGGAGCTCGCGGCGGCCCTGCACGGCGCGCGGCGCGTGGCCATCGATGTGTCGCAAATCTGGCCCGAGCTGGCGGAGCAGCAGCACAGGCTGGTGCAGGATGTCGTCTTTTTGGTTTGCACGCTGCAGAACGACCTCGAGGTGCTGTACTTGGTCGATTACAGTGCAGGGCGTTACCCACGTGCGGGTGCGGGGATAGCAAAGGAGCTGATGAGCAGGGAAGGCGGTCTGTACCGGGCTCTCCACGGTTGCGCTGGAGGAGAGACAGAAGGAGGAGGCTGGTGGGAGCGCGAGGTGCAGCGAAAGGGGGACGTGATCCACGGCGTGAACAGGGTGTGGCGCGAGGTGTTTGATCTCGAGAAGCTGGGTTGGCACGAGCGCCACCCGGCTTTCGTGTTTGCGGAGATGTTTGGCGAGGTGGTGAGACTGCAGCAGGGGAACTGGTTTGGAGAGGGACAGAAGCAGGCCGCGTTTAAGGGGGTGAGGGTGCTTGTCGCTGAGGATGAGTAGCTCCAGAGGGTCCAACGTGTGGGCGTAATCAGCATAGCGAGCGAGCGTGTTTGATTTAGCATCTTGTGATTTTGGGAAATCTGCATGCACTGGGAACTTGGTTTTGGGTTTAAAAAGAGAAAAGCATAGCATGGCGTAAGGTACTTATGGGCAGCAACTAGAGGAAAAACAAAAGGGAAACAAGCGGGGGGAGATTCAGGACTGACAGTAATTCTATTGAAGACAAACTCTCATCAAGTGGTTCAAAGACCAGAGGCAGTCGTGAACAAACATGCCAAAATTTGAACGAGCCTGGGAAGTGAGACATATCTTCAACAACATTGCTTCAGAGACTGTGATATCACCATGTGTGCAATTCTCTTCAACAGTGATTTTCTGTATCACCAATGGCTACTCGCTGTTTCATACTACACCTCAAGCGTAACCATTGGCAACCAGCCACTCCTTCAAAACCGCAGCGTCTCTCTCCTGGTATGCTGCGCGGCCCCGCACCTTGTCCTTCGTTGCCTCCAGCGTTCGGTTAAACGCCGTAGTGTCCTTGCCCTTGAAGAACTCCTCGATTTCCTCCAGGTCCTTGTACGAGGTAAACTTGCTCAAAGAGACGTTGATGAAACGGTCCACAACAATAGGGTTCCCGCCAATCTTCTGGTCGATCTGGTTCCAGTTCTCCTTGATGAACTTCCAAAGTAGTGGCCGAGCGACACGGTTGCTGGCCAGACCACCAGAGAGGAAGTGCATGTCGCCAGCCGGAATGCAGTCCGAGGCTGGTGCGGGCGGCGAGATGTTGAATAAGAGCGGTAGCAGCGTGGAAGTAATGACGGATTCATCCGTGCAGGTGCCGAGAACGCCCAGGCACACATCCTTGCTGTCCACTGCGGGAGCCGTATACCACTCATTCTTGAGGAAAGCAGTGGTTCCGGCCGGATCGGACTTGAGAGCGACGCGATACACCGGGCTCCGTAGGTCAGCGTGCAGACGGTTGTCCTTAGGAGAGGTAGAGTATGCAGCGAAACGCTTGAGGGCCTCCTCGGTAACGCTGAAGAGAGTTAGTCGATCAGATTATTAGTCAAGTGGATGAGCTCAAGTCAAGATGCTTACCCCGGGTGCCCGTTGACACCAGCTGCGAGGAGGAGTCGCTTCCGCAGGAGGCCGCTGTTGAAGTCCTCGCCGGCAGGGAACTCCCAGCCCACCTTGCTCAGGGCGTTGTCGATCAGGCGCAGCGTGAATTTCTCCAAACCCTTCTTGATGGCCTGGTCGTCGTCGAAGATGGATTTGACCAGGTTGATAGAATCGAGAGCCTGGCTCAGGACGCGGAAGTGGGTCTCATTGTTAAGGCCCTGAATGAAGGACAGCAGAGCGGGTGTCGTGCCGTAGCCGGAGAACGCAAGATCGGCCGCCGATCCAGTAATGGATATCTTGTCTTCGGTGCTCAGGCGGTCGAGCTGGTTGCCAAGCTTCTGCAGCCTCGCCGGCGGATAGTTGACTCGGTAGAAGGCGGGTGCATTCTTGTTGATTACGTAGAATTCATCATCGACATCACGGATGGTGTCTTCCTTGGTCGTCAGGGCAAGGGACTGGACGCCTTGCGCACCGGTCTTGCCCTCGAATGCGAGGGGAACCCACCAGGTCGTGGTGTCGTCCTGGGGCTTGACATCACCAGTGGACAAGAAACGCGACTGCTTGATGGTGATCTGACCAGGCTCTTCAGCCACGGTCAGGACAGGGAAGCCTATCTTCTCGATCCACGGCTTCATCAGGGTTGTAACATCCACGCCTGAGGCTTCACTCAGGGCCTCCCAGAGGGCCTGCGTCTTCGCATTGCTGTAAGGGTGCTTCTTGAGGTAGATGGATACGCCCTTCATAAAAGTCTTGACTCCGAGATGATTGGCAAGCATGCGGATGACGGAGCATCCCTTCAGGTAGCTGATGGCATCAAAGACCTGGTTGATGTCCAGCGCGTCACGTACGAGGACTTGGATCGGGTGGGAAGAGCGCAGGCCGTCCAGCTTCAGGGCTGTCTCGTAGCCCTCGTTGATGAACTGGGGCCACACCTCCCAATCCGGATGCAGATGGTCTGTGGCGAGCCAGCCAGCCCAAGTGGCAAAGCCCTCGTTCAGCCACAGCTCATCCCACCAGTCCATGGTCACGAGGTTGCCGAACCACTGGTGGGCAAGTTCATGTGCCACAACATAAGCGATACGGTTACGGAAGCGAGAGTCGGATTTCTCCTCGTCAAACAGGATAGCCGTGATGCGGTAGGTGACAAGACCCCAGTTCTCCATCGCACCGTGTGTGAATTCGTGGACGGCCAGGATATCACTCTTGGGCAGCGGGTAGTCGATATCGAAGGCCTCGGAGAAGAAATCAATAATCTTGGGCGCATGCCACAGGGCCCAGCTACCCTGCTCCTTCAGGCCGCGGGTGGTGTAGACGCGGACGGGGAGCTGCTTGCCATTGTACCGACGGTCGGTGAAGGCCTCGACGTACTCAAAGTCGCCGACGGCCCAAGCAAACAGGTAGGTGCTCATGATGGGCGTCGTCTCGAATTTCACCTGCTTCTTCCCGGACCCTACGGGCACGGTGTCCTTGACAGGCATATTGCTGAGGGCGACCTGGTCATCAGGGATCTCGATGGCGAGGTCGAAGGTGGCCTTCAGGTTCGGCTCGTCAAAGCAGGGGAAGGCACGCCGAGCATCTGTGCTCTCGAATTGGGTGCTCAGCATGTAGTGCCACTCATCATCCCGCGGGACAGAGGACGCAGCCGGGACAGCGGGCTTGTACTGAGACCGGTAGAAGCCTGCCATGTCATGGTTGACGATACCCTGGAACTTGATGGTAAGGGCGGCCTTGGACACTGGCAGCTCTGCATCGAAGAGAATAGTGGCGCGTTGGGCCTTGGCGTCATACTGGAAGTTGGACGTCGTGTAGGAGGTGGTGGACTTGCCGGACTCAACCTCAACCGTTGCGGTCTCGAGGGTCAGCTCAAGGACATTGAGGACAACCTCCTTGGTGGGCTTGACGAAGTTGCCAGTAATGCTTCAGGTAATAGTGAGCTTCCACTCTCTCCTTTGCCTTTATCCAAACTGACCAGGTCTTGCAGCGCAGGTGACTCGGGAGACATGATGAGAGTCTAACATAGACAAACACACACACACACAGAGAAAGAGAGAGGAGAATAATCGACCTACGTCACGATACCGTTGTAGGTCCAATCTTTGAACTCGAGGCTATCCAAAGCTAGGTCATAGTGACCAACCTTGAAATAGTCTGGTAGTAAGTTCCGGTCAGTCATGGCTGCGCTGCTGGCGGTGAGGTGGGTTTGCGTTGAGGAGCTTCCAGCGAGGATGTTTTCTGCAGGAGCAGCAGCAGAAGCAGCAAGGGTACAAGTTGCGTGTCCCCGCGTTTGGTGGAACTGTGGCGGCAGTGGGAAGAAGTGTGGAGCTGCAGCTGGAGCTTGGGCAGGAGAAGCTCGAACTAGAGCTAGAGCTGCTGGCAGGCCGCGGGAAAGAGCTACCAGAGCTGTAGCTAGGGCGCCACCGCTGGTACTTATACTGGAAAGCCTTGTACCACCACCAGCACGGGCGACCCGAAAAGGGCTCGAGAACGGCAGGCTGAGGAATAGCTGACCCTGCAAATAGTTACGATCATGTGATCCAGAAGCAGGGCTGTCAATGCTGCTCCTTCTTGCGTCCGAGTGGTGTGCACGCAGGCGTGGACAGGGCGATCTCAGGCCCTGGATGGCCCGGCCAACGAGCTTTGCCGGAGATACAGTAGTAGCAGCGGCAGCAGCATAGGTTGTTCCTGCTGCCAGTCGTAGTGACGACGACGAGGCGACCTTTGCGTGGGACAGACAGCGGGGGAGAAAGGCCTCCATCGCCCCTCCCAGAGATCACCTGTCCTCCAAGACCAGCTAGTCCTGTACGTTGGCTGCGAGAAGAGGAGGGAAAGAACGACCTGCCGTATTCAGGAGGTCACAAGAGGCGCTGTTATGGCAGGTAGCCGGTCTTCTCCAGGTTGTATGGAGTGGGAGGAGGAGGAGTTGGTCGACGAGGTTGTAGGTTGTCTCAATGCCTTGTTTCCAAGCACGTCTACGGCGGCGGCAGTCACCTGCTACTCGACGCGTTCAACCGGCTGATGAGCTGCTGCAGTTCCTGTCTCGGGTTTCTCCCACACGAACGCGGGATGCCCCAGTAGCCAGAAGAGATCATCGTGATCGGCACGCAATGCGCCAACTGCTCTCAAGGTCAAGGTTGTATATTTGGGTAGCAAGTAGGCGGGCCAGCGGGTCGGTCCTCCCAACCTAAGTCGGTTCGCGGGCTAGGCCCGAATGAGTTGGACGATAACGTCCCTTCGAGACAAGATCCCATACAGTTTTTGACTCTTGTTTACTGTTATTCCGTCAAAGTTGAGAGCATTCGTAAAAAGGACGAGTGACCAGTCTTGCTTCAGTCTCATCAATCACCATCTTGTTGTCAAGTCTTGGAAGAGAATGGTAAATTGCACACCACGCCGATTGGCTCGTTGGCTCGTTGGCCGTGACTCGTCTATTCGGTCTTCTCCTGTCTTCCTGTGTGGTTTCTCTCTCCTTCCCCTCCGCCTTGACTCGTCTTACTATTGCAACACTACGCAGCAGTGCACAATCGGCCCCAAAACATGTTGTGTTGGTTTTGCGCTTCTTACGTGCTCAAGTACATAGTATTGTGGCATGCATGGGCAAGCCAGTCCAGGGCAATCAAATTGGAGGATGAGGCCGACATAATCGTTGGAGATGGATTTCCCTGAGGGTGGACTCAGACCCCCTGCAACGAGGTGGAAATCCCATGCAGGCCATTAACTCAGGGCTGTTTTGATGTGGAGTCTAGCCATTCTGGTTCCCTTGTAAATGGACCAACAGAACTGGTGACTGCATTTGTCATGGGGGAGGCAAAAAGGTGGAGAGAGGAGGACTCGACTGGGTTTGAAGGTGTGCTTGCTGTGTTATGTCAAGGGAGGCGAGGAGTAGTAGGAGGCAGGAGTGTGTGTAGTGGGTGATTGGGGTAAAAGTAGGCGACCACTCCAGAACAGCAGCAGCACTACAGTATTACCACAGTACTTAGGTACTTCTCCATAGTGCAACGTTCCCCAGCCTTCTCTCCCCATCCACAAGCATCCGTAAGCAGCTACTTGCTTTGCCCAAAGTTGACTCAGGGATTTTCGGGATGGACAAACGCAGACACAGTCAAATGGGAGACTCTTGAGGGAAAATTCAGAATCAAAATAAGATAAAATCAGTATACACTGCATTGTTTTCTTTCTTTGTTGCTTCGTTTTGCCCCTTCGGCTACGCAGTATAAACAGCCTGGACGTGATCGACGGAAGAGAGACCAGTGCGGGACAAGCAAGGCCTGAGGCGCGCGGGTTTCATCCTTCGGCTGGCACGCCCATGCCCATGCAACCGCCGTACCCAAAGTACTCTGACGCCAACCTGCGCATCCTCCTCCTCCTCCTCCCTCTCTATCCAAGGGAGACCAGACAAGACACTCCTCCGTCACGCCCAGTCTCCAACCACCCATTATCCTCGTCATCCACCGCTTCGCCTCCTCGACGGTGTTTCCTTCCTGCCTCCCCTGCGCGCGACCGCAACGATCCTTTCCCCACGACCTCTGCATCTCCTGCACCGTCGAAACGCCCACCACGATCGTTACCCGTCATTATCCCCGTCTTTCACCAACAACAGACCCCGTGACCGTGTCTTCATCCCTCACTCAAAGTCCTACAAACTCCCATTCCCTACTCTACCCGGGACGAGACGGGACGAGACGATATTATTACCTGGTCGGCTCCTCGACCTGTCGTCCCTGTGTGCAAGCAAGCTTCAACCGATTCCTCATCACCTAGAACATCATCGGACAGATACGAGCTCTGATCACCACACGGTCGTCCCGTCGACCGACTGGCTTCTCGAATGCCGCAAAATATTCATCCGACCAGAGCGATATCCTAATTACACATAATTTCTTTTGCCCAGCATGCGACGACCCTCGGTAGACCTCGCCGAACCGTCGCGCAATCTCGAGGAGTCTGTCGGTGCCCCTGCTCCAGACTCGTTCGATCCGGAGACATCCGACTCGCTAGCTTTAGAGACCGACTTCACGCAGACCCTCGATCTTCATGAGGACGGCGGCGACCCCCAGTCGCTCCCTCGCGCCTTCACGCCTCCTCCACACCTCGCCGCTCGCTTTTACCGTCCCTCTCAGAACAGGCGGAAAGACTCGGCTGCCTCCTCGCGACGAAACTCGGTATGCTCTGTGCCCTCCTTGTCATCGTCCCATGGCGCCGCCCAGCTGCACAGCGGGCCCCAGAGCAAGCATATTGCCAACCACCAGCGGAGGGATGCCATATTGAAAGACCGCCAGAAGCGCCTAGCCGACCGCGCTGCCCACGTCGAGAAGGTTCGACTGCGCGCTGCGAGGGCCAAGGAGCGCACCATCTCCCTCTCGGAGGAGAGAGCGATTGCTGCCAAGGAGGCCCGCGAGCGTAATCTCAACCAGATTGCCGCAGCCTGTGCCGAGGAGGTCAAGAGGGCCAAGGCCATAGCCGAGAGCACCAAGGGCAAACGTGAGCTGGAACTCCAAAAGTTGCGCCAGCAGATGGAGGAGCGACAGGCCGAGGCCGAGCGACGCCGCGAAGAGCTGAGGAGACAGCCCCAGAGGGCCAGAGGCTCCAGCCTCGACAGCAAGAAGTCCGTCGAGGTATTGTCCCCTGTGGGAGAGGTCAGCACGCCAGAGCCAAGGCCGCTCGCCGAGGATGCTGCCGTCTGTAGGTTGCAGACCTGGTGGCGCGCCACGACGAAGAGACAGGCAGTCAACGCCTTCTCTCACCTAGGCCTGACGCTCGATGAGTTCCGGGACAAACACTACGACGCGGCGACGGAACTGATCCAGGACCAGCGCGTCATGCTGGCGACAGCCCGCATCCTTGCCATCTGTGGCCTAGAGAAGGGAAAAGCTGACTCTGTCGCCCAGATGGGCACCGTACGGCTCTTTCTCAGTGCCTTCTTGATCTTGGGCCACCCTTCACAGGTTCTCAGCAACACATACGACCTGAGCGAACAAGATCAGGTCTCTTCCTCCTCCTCCTCCTCCCCCCCCTCCTCTTCCTCGCCGCTCCGCCTGAGGGATGACCTGGCCAACCCGCTGGTACAGGAGCTAGTGGGAAAGGCCAAGGACCTCCTCATCACGTTCGAAAACATAGTATCGCGGCTGACAAGTCTAAACAACTACACCGTTCCGCCGGCGCTGGCTGGCGCGCTGCCTACTGCGCATGCCTCCTTCGAGAGGGCCTTTCTCAACTGGCAGACGCGCGACAAATCCGCTCTGATTGACGGAATGTTGAAGCAGCTAGTGGAACTCGATGCCCTCATCGACCACGTCAGGGAGACCAGCGTGCCCGCTGCAGTGGAGGAGTACAAGGAAGCAGTCGCACCCAACCAACAGATGTTTGTTGTTAGGATCAAGAAAGTCTTGGGCCCGGAGAAGGGCCTGAGAGTTATTCGGCATGCCCTCTTCCAAGCTCGTAAGGCGAGGGCTACGAAGAAGAAACAGAGGGCAGACATGAGACCGCGTGCTGTGGAGGAGTCTATGACAGCCGAGTCTGTAATGGCAGAACTGGCACCCGGTGAGCAGCAAACCACCGCCACTGCCACCACCAGCTCAACCTCCTCCACCATCAGGGAGTCTGTTGCGCAGCCGGTTGGGGCTTCTGCCAGCTCGTCGCCCACCTCGTCGAACAGATCAAGCGCGCCGCAGATGGCTCCTCAGGCCAATCTTTTACCCGACAACCGCGTCGTGATGCACGAGCTGGCCATCAACAAGGAGTACCGCACAAGCGCACAAGACTTTGTTGACGCCGAATCCAAGGCACTCAAGCCCTACCTGGATGGAATGCGCGCAACCATGAATGGAGACGCCTTGTCGCGCGAGATTCACTTTTGCCAGCTCATCAACGTCGCTGCACACATTCAACAAAAGCTGCTGCGACTCGTCCACCCCTCAAATCCCCTCCACAACGTCGTTATGGACTTGCTGGACATCGAGCAATTCAAACAGACATTTCGGAACGGGTCGTTCTCGTACGAGAATTTCTTCTCCTCCATGGCCAACCTGTTGCCGAAGCTGTGTGCTCCGGTGCGAGACGAGCAGGTCAAGGACCTGGCCGAGAACAAGCTCGTCCAAGGCAGCTATGTTGAGCGCCTAGAAGCACTCATCCTCTTCATCGACGTCATGCTGAGCGACTTTGCCAATCTCCTCCTACACATGGCCACGCCCAGGCTGCTGCGATCGGCGGCCCAGTACGAAGCCAAGGCCTTTGCAAGTGCTATTCAGCGGGGTGAGCACGGCTTGTTTGCAGCCGAGACGGCATGGCGGGCAGCGAGGAGCAAAGTTGTGGCCGAGGCGGCAAGGCGCGACTCTGAAAACACAACAAGCCAACCCAAGAACCGGCCTACTGCCGACAAGATCTATTCACACATGCTGGTTGGCATCTTCACCCAGACCAGCCATATCCGCTACGGACAGATCCCCGAGATGCTGCAGCTTGACTTCAAGCGGATCCACAAGTACGGCGACCTCACGCGCAACATGGTTACAGCTGGCGGCATCCTTTTGCAGTGCAAGAACCTTCTCAAGCGCGACGTCCGTGCGCCGTGGAAGACGGAGGCAACGCGTATCATGACCGTGCTGGACACGGCCGAGTCGGAGGAGGCTGCGGTCAACGGTGTGATGGCTGCTCTGGAGGCGGGACGATCGATGCCTCCTGCCGTCAAGACACACCTCCGCGGCTTCGTGCAGAACCTGATCGCTGCGCATTGGCAGATGGTCAGTGCAACCCAACCCGAGGCCAGCACGACGTGGGACCCGACGGGCCATGACCCAAGCCAGCCCGTCCTCCGACTGCTGCTCAAGCGCCTGCGGGATCATCTCGTTGCTCACCTGACGGCGGGCAGCAGGAAGGCGACAAACGCGGCGGGCGAGAAGCTTGCAAGCTCTGGCCTCGGGGAGTTTATGGACCGAGTGCGGAGCATGACCGATGAGATGACCAAAGTCGGCGCCGTAGACCGGGAGGCACACCGTCCCTGGTGGGAGCAAATTGCAGAGAAGATCGAGTCTGAGAACGCTGGGGGCGATGTTACTATGGTCGGGAATGCCGGACCTGCATAAAAGCTCAACTCTTCCTCTCTCTTTCTCTCTCTCTCTTTTGGTCAGAGGAGGAGAAGCTACGAAGTTCATGAAAGCGCGCATATACACTTGAGACGCAACAACGGTCGGGAATACTTTTGGTTTCAAAGGAACTTTTTCTTACGTGTTCACAAATATGGGCGGCGGACTGGTCAACGGATGGGTCATGAATTTGGGTTCACTCACAGTGGCAGTGAGAATAACTGGGCGTTACGTGGCTTTTGCTCATGGTCTCTGGGTCTGGTTCTGGTTTTGTTTTTGATTTGGTTGCCTCGCACTGGGCTATGGACCATCATCATTGATCACCAGCACCAGCGTTTCTTGGTTTTGTGCAATTTTTCATCCAGCTCTGGTCTTGTTCTGTTTCTCTTTTCGTGTATGCAGCGTTTGTGTTGCCGGCGGTAATAGCTATTCTATCTGAATCAATACAATACCCAGACTCTACTGTAGGCAGCATTTACCGGGACCTGTCAGGGTTGCCTCTCATCCATTACTCATCCATTGTCCCTCCTGTGAAATCATGGCGGCCGGCACGAGGATCACTCAGTGTCATGCTCCATCTTCTGCAAAATACTCCATGGACTCTGAGCTGACAATCATCTTGGCTGTCATGGAGGATTGAATATTCTTGAATATTTTCCAGTATGCTCGGGCGCTTTTTCAATGGCAAGATTCTCTCGTCTTGGGGCGAATGATCCTCGGCACGGTGGCTCATTCAAGTCGCAACCCGCCCACGACACTTCCCCCGGCCCGGCGCCCTTTTCTCCCCGAGCAGCTAAACCCCTCCAACTCCCCCCCCCCCCCAAAACCACCAACCTCCAAATGAGCACCCCATGCTTGACATGCAAGGCTACCCCGCCATGTTATTGGAGTAACTCGATCACACTCCTCTGATTGGGGGGGAAAGAAGAAACAAAACAGCTCAGCCTCGTCTAAGCAAAGCATCGCATGAAGAAAAGAAAGAAAAAAACACGAGAGAAATAACAACCAAAAGAAAACAGGGAATGCAAAACACATACACGCGTTGGTAAAAAGGCAAGCAAACCTAAATCCGCAGCACAGACCATCCATCACGCAACAAAAAGGCATCTTATCAAAACTGGATACCCACCGATCTCTCTCTCTCTCCTCTCACATTTTCTCTCTTGCCCGTCTTGCATGTGCGTTACGCTTTTTGCTTAAAAATGCGTCTCTGGGGCGGGTTGTGTGGATACACATTACGATTCGTCCCCCCCCCCCCTTCTCTTGGCCCACTGCGAAATCGGAAGGCCAGAGAAAGGCTCAGGCTTGACACGGCAGGGTGGATTCGATTTGCTCACATTTTATTAAGCCTTTTTTTTTCTCTCTCTCTTTGCCTTCCTTGTCCACTTTGATGTGTCAAGAGGGAAAAGGTGTTTTCTCGGAGGTTCTGTCACGATCCGGTCTGCCTATTGCGTTATCTAATCTTGCATTATCTCGACAGTTTTCTCCGCCGTCCGTATATCCTGTCGCCTCGCTCTCTTTTCCTGTTTGTTTCTTTTGTGTTTTTTTTGTTCTTGTCTTTTCTCAACCTTGCCCACTCCTAATCACCACACGCGTCGTCGCTTTGGTCTTCTCTTTTCATCTCTCTCAACAGCAAAAGAGCATCTCCTTCACATCCTCGTCCCATTTTCACCCCCCAATATCCATTCATAATGGCCACCAAGGCATTTGTTCAGAAGCCCGCCCCGGCATTCACGGCCACTACTGTCCTTGAGACTGGCGAGTTCAAGGAGGTTTCCCTCTCTGACTACAAGGGTCAATGGTGAGTTGTCCAGTCAAAGCACAGCATCTGTTTTTCTGGCCCTTCCTTCTACTCTACCTGCCCCTTGACCACACCCTTCTCATCCATTCATCTCACCTGATCCCCCCTTCCCTCACATCATGCTGTTGCTACTGGCTCGAGACATCTACTCCACCATGTCATCCTCATTGCCCTCCTCCTTCTTCAACTCCCCCTTCTCCAAACACACCTCCATACAAACAATCCAAAATGTCTTGTCCTGGGACCGAGAGTGGACAACGAAAAGTTGATCCACCACCACCTTTTTAACTCATTCTTCTCTTTCTTACCCAACAAAATAGGGTCGTCCTCCTCTTCTACCCCATGGACTTCACCTTTGTCTGCCCCACCGAGATCCTGGCCTACAGCGACGCCCTCCCCCGTTTCCAGAAGCTCAACACCACCGTCCTGGGCGTGTCCACGGACAGCCACTTCACCCACCTGGCCTGGCGCGAGCGGCCCCGCAAGCAGGGCGGGCTGGGCGAGGACCTCAAGCTCCCCCTGGTGGCCGACAAGAACTTCAAGATCTCGCGCGACTACGGCGTGCTGATCGAGGAGGAGGGCATCGCCCTGCGCGGCCTCTTCATCATCGACCCCAAGGGCGTCCTCCGCCAGATCACCGTCAACGACCTTCCCGTCGGCCGCAACGTCGACGAGACCCTCCGCCTGGTCGAGGCCTTCCAGTTCACCGACGAGCACGGCGAGGTCTGCCCTGCCGGCTGGCAGTCCGGCGGCGAGACCATGAAGGCTGACCCCAAGGGCAGCCTGGAGTACTTCTCCAAGGCCGCTGGTAAGTCCTCGAGGCCCCTGAGCGGGGGCGGCGGCGATGAGTACCACCCGTCGTCCCCTATTGCGAAGCGTCCGCGTATTGAGTAAGAGGTTCTTTTCGAACGACAACAGGCAACTAGAAGATGATTATGAGAGAGAGAAAGAGAGAGAAATGGGAAAAGAGAGAGAACCAAATCTCACACACACGTGCACACACAAACACACGACACCTTCCGCGAAACAACACCCTCCCCTTCTTGGATGAGAGACAGCAACAGGAGTAAAAGATTCAGGTGGAGGGTGAGAGAGGAGAGAAGAGGAAGGAGGGATGAAGGGAACCATCGGATGGATATACTTTTTTTTCTTCCCCCTCCTCCCGACCCCATAGACTGGACTGATGAGGATAATGAGCATCTGTGGGTTTGAACACATACAATCGGCGTTTTCCTTTAGACAGGGAGACGCATTGTAAAGTTAGACCATAGAAGCTAGAGCTGAATTTTATGTCCAGGTCGTTCGACTTGGAACATTGCCCCTCAAACGTCGAGCTAGGTGTTATACATACCTCCTTGCTTTCCTCTCATTCCTATCATTTTGTGTTGATTATGATCAAAGGTAGGGCTGTGACGTGCCTTTTCCTTTGATAGGCTGCACTCCAAGAGGGCTTTGGCTTGAACCTGGAGGCCATAATGACGGGGATCCTCAGTTTTTAGGCTCCCTTTCTTGGGTGTCGTCTCCCAACACCGAGCCTTCAGCACCTCTCCTCTTGTCTCGCTGTCGTACCACTACAACAACTTGTTCATACCCCGCGCCCTTGGCAGTTAGAAGGCTCACGAGCTCACATTCCGCATCATCGACAAGCGGGATGTGGACGTGAGGACTCACCAGCGCTCCTCGTCAACTAGTAGCGGAACCGGGCCGGCGCGCACGATGCTCACGCACCCTTTGAAAGTTGATTGGCGTCTGCTCCCTCCCCCTTCCAGTCAGAAACTGTAGCGAACGTCATATTCACAATTTGGCTGAGTTGGTCTGGGCATGGAAACAATCAAGACGAAAGACTGGGAGCCAAGAAACAGCATAACATGGAAGTGCCAATCATTGCGTGGGTCAACTCGTGAGGACGTTGTTTCGAAAACATTAAACGTGGGTTCAGGATCCTTGGGTTTCATGGCCAAACCCCTCCTTCCCCCTGTTAAATGGGAGACTTCATTAGGGGCATCAAGTTCAGGGATCACAGTGGCCACTACAGTGGGTATAGTTGTAGATCTCGGAAGGATCTCTACAGCGCTAGCCCCTCGGGAGTGGCGTAAGCTACCGTAGTAGCGGCCATTCACTGTTGCAGCCCTAGAGCCAGACACTGGCAGGCTGGTTCGGTGCTGTGGGGTCTGCCCAGAGGAAGCAACAACTTGTTCAGCCAGGGCTTGTCCAGCGCGCCTAGAGCAGGTCGTCATGACCATATTGAGAAGGCGAAAATAAAGGAAGCTCTATACGTAACAGTCGAGGCCATAGTTCTTATGATGACCTGGAATCATAGATCTCCAATCATATGCTTCCACATACTTCTCCACGACACAGAATGGTTGGGATATCAAAACATATTCTCTGCACTCAGCCGGGAAACCCCAAGACGGGCAAATGGAAGATACACGTCAGACACCACCACTGGAACCCATAGCAAAAGAACATCAGAATTCTGTAGAAATTGCATGCCTCCTCTCCATGTCTCTGCACAGAAAGAACATAGTTTCCTTATTGGTGCGCAATGAGACAAGTCCGGCGCGGTGCATCCTCCCTCGGAGCAAGAAGAAGGCGGTAGGTGGATGGCCCCCCACGATCGCACAGGTTACCCTATGTAGCCATACAATAAGTCTATAACTACATCTGGACCGGCAGAGCGGCAAGACCAGAACAAAAAAGAAGATGACGATAAAATTCCATGGACTTTTATTTGTTCGGTGGCCGACAACTATGATATCACCTGCCCCTTTCAGCCACATCTATACGTGTCGCCAGAAACCCAACGTCACTACGATACATGTATTATTCTGGAAATATAGACCATATATCCCAAGAAAGTTCGCTTCAATCCTAAGACATTAGATGAACCGTAGTGCTGGTAACTAGCTTTTGTCTCCCCTTCAGCTGTGTAAGTAGACTCTTCCACCGCAAGATGTACAGCCACGCCAGCCGCCTCCTCCTCCTGGCTGCCCTCGCCACGAGCGCAGTCACCGCCGCCTCGACCAACTGCACAACCTCGGGCGCCCACATCATCGTCACCCGCGAGAGCGGCGCGCCCTCGGGCACCAGCGCCATGAACATCATCGCCCTGGGCATCGAGGGCCAGTGTGCCGGGTCCGACATCGCCGAGACCCCCTACCCGGCCGAGCTGAGCCCCTACGAGCCGTCCGAGGCCGAAGGGGTCGGGAACCTTACCGAGCTGGTTCTCGACTACCAGGCCGAGTGCCCGGATTCCAAGATTGTGTTGTTGGGTTACTCTCAAGTATGAATACCCATCGGGCTCGTTTCTTTCCTCCCCTTTCTCTCTTCCTCCTATTTCGCTGCGCGCTTTCGTTTGGCATGAGATAGACTTTGTCAATGGGCTAGTTAGAAAGAAAACGAAAAGAGGAAGAAGAAGAAAGAAGAAGGAAAAAGGAACAAAGTAGACCTCCTCTGAGAAAAAAATGGGCACTGATGAAATACTTCCTTGAATCAAAACAGGGCGCACAAGTCACCGCTGACTTCCTCTGCGGGACTTCAGAGGAGGGCTGGCCAGCAACCGAAGCCTACGCCTCCACCGTGACAGACAACCGTAAGCTGAAGGGAAAACCCCCTCCTCTTTCTTACTATCAATATTATGCGTTTTCTTTTCTAACAAGAGCGCGCACATCCTACTCCCCACCAAAAAAAGTCGCCGCTGTCGTCTTGTTCGGTGATCCGAGTTTCGTCAAGGGCCTCTCGTGGGACCGCGGGACGGCTAACAACACGAGCTATTTCCCGCGCCAAAACAACACGGCCTGTGACCCTGTTGCTGCTCAGAGTGGGAAACCCTCTCCGTCTTTTTTTTCTTTCTTTTTTTCAAAGTATATTGCTTTGTATACATGTGCGTTGTGCATATGATGCCTGTGGCAAGAGCATGCTGACTTAGTCCTTACCTCTCGGCGATGGTGTCCAGTCGTGTCATACTGCGACTACAACGACCTTTACTGTGATGATGGCACGAGCATTGAGGTCCATGCGTCCTATGTGGAGAGATACCATACTGAGGCGATTGATTTTGTGGTTGAGCAGCTGGGTGGTTGCTAGGCGCTGGGCAGTGTACGGATCGGGCCTTGGAAATTTGGTAGTAAAAGAATCGGTTTATTGTGAACATTGTTGCCGACCAATGAGGGATGCATGTGATAATTATATGGACATCCGTTCTGTGCACAAGCAGACGAGTGAGCTTCGTAAAGTGTTTAACAAACATCAAACGCTGGAGATTGACATTTCACTTGAGGTAAGCATTCTGATCAGGCAAATCAGCTTCTTCCTAACTACATGCGCTTCGCTATAGTAATCACCGAAATATTGAACGCCCCATGAGAACCACATATTCTAGTAACCGAAGTGCTGCTTTCGTGACGCCGAATCCCCGCCATCTACCATACCCATAACCTTAGCCTTGACCGTGACCGTGACCGTTACCAGTGGATGTGACCGTGTGAACCACTTAATGCGCCTATGAAAATCCGACCTCTTCATCCCGTGCGGAGAGGTCCGGGGGTATTCCATCATAGGAAATAATTTTCCAGCTTGCGTTGAAGAACAAAGCTATATCAACTCAAAACTCCTCGAGAGTGTCCATCACATCCCGTCGACTGTTGCTGGGTCTCAATAAAACCGGACTGACCATGCAAATTAGACTTGATAGAGTCCATGACACTAATGCAGTCAAATTGGGTGCACCGACTCTGCCAGGGCCGAATCTTGAGTGCCCTGCGCCTAGCAGACCTCGAGCTCGTTTCTGGCTTGCGTACGTCTCCTCTTGGGTGTCCTTGGCGACAGCGGAGGTGAGGCGACCCGGACTCCAAGCCTGGCTGCCGCCAGGGCAGGAGAGGACGGAGGTTCTCTACCAGGAGAGCCACCGGTGATAGAGTCGAAACTGGTGTGGAAGACTTCTGAGAAGGTCTCCCTGCGCCGCTTCAGACTGCCGAGGCGCACCTCGCGTTCCAACTCCGACTCCCAGGTTTCCATCTCATCCTCTGCGAAGTCAGAAAGTTCCTCGTCAACAAGATCAGCGCCCAGGGCTTGAGCAAGTCTCTCCTTGAGGCCCAAAACAGGCCAGATAGGCACTCTTGTGACCTCCACCTGAAGGCCGCCGTTGTGAAGAGCATCAGCGCTTGGTGCTTTAGTTGGCTCGGCGAAGCGCTCGAGGAAGGCGGCCGTCACAACTGTGCTGTAGACAATGAACTCTGCGGAGCTGTTATCCTGCGACAGAATCCTGACGGGTACATCTCTGAAGACGGGCCGTGGTTGTACGCTGTCCGCAGAAATTGTAGATCCCTGTGAGGACTTCTGTGAGGATGCCCGGGATGACACCGCGGTGGTGCCCCGCGCATAACAATGTGATTGCGCTATGGCAAGCATAATGGCGACCAGGTAGGAGTCGTGGTCACCGTTCTCGGGCACAAGTTTCTTAGACCGCAGTCGTTGGAGATTGAGGACTGGGGTGTTCATCTGATCGCCATTTGCCGGCCCAGGCACAACACGATACAAGTTGTTACGCACCATAGTCAGATGCGTTCTGTTGACAAAGGCGAGTACAGGCCGGCTCGGTTGTTGGCCAGAAGAAGAGGAGCACCTCCTCCAATCCCTGATCCGGCCCTCGTTGTTGTCTTCGCTGCTGCTGCTGCTACCTGGGATCTGCCCATAGAAACTCGAAGGTTTCGTTGCCGCACTGTCAAACGAGGCATCGAGGCTGTCGGGTTGCTGCCATAAGACGGTGACACGCACAGCGCGTTTCAGAGCGTGATCGCCAAAACGGCATTCGAGATCCACGTTGCTCTTCGCCTTGGACAAGGCAGCGGGGAAGAAGGTGCGCAGAACCCGTTTGATCGAATGCGCAGTGAAGCAGCCGAGTTTGGGGCTGAGGACGGCAGTGAGGTCTTTGCTGAGCTCCGTCGCGATCCTACTCGGGCGGAGTGGCAGCTTAGACATGGAGCTGAGGTCAGGGACGGGTTTCTGTACGGGATCGCAATCGACAAAGTTGACACCGAGCAACCGAGTGTGTGTATCGCTCCAACAGATTGGGGTGATGAATAGCGACTCGCCACAGTGATCGTGCATGATATCGTAGAGAGAGCCCGGCGCAGGACGGACAATACGCGCTATGCGCCCTCTTTTCCTGGGCCTTGCATTCTCAGGTGGTGAAATAGGCGTCGCCGGTGTCTGTTGGATCGAGAGCTGCATACTGTCGTCTGTCACGTCGGGCATTTCTGCGACGGCCTCCTGCGATGGAGAAGGCGTTATTGGCATGGTCGAGGCCGCGCCCTTGTGCTGTGTCGGGGCCATGCTGTTGTATCTTGAGTTGAACAGCTGGCCTAAGAGAGGGCTGTGGTTGAATAACGAACTATGAGCGACGTGTTTGTCAGTGCTGAAAATCTGAAGTGGTCCCTATTTGTATGTCGTGAAGGTCGCGTTGCAGTGAATGCTGCGCAGGGACCAAACATGTGCAGCCAAAAGCGAAATGAGGATGGGCTATACGCACTCGAGGATCTGCATCAAGGAAGCCTCCCTTGACGGGATGCCGAATTTCTGAATGTACGCACTAATGGAGTGAGGGGCAAGACTAGACCGTCTGCGTGTTTGGCGATAATAGATAAGTCGTGATAAGGTTGAGGCGAGGGACGGTCGCGGGTGTAGATGCGATGCGGAATTGAGTGGAGACTGGAATGTTGACGTGACGCGACCGGACTTGTAACCCAGCAACTCACAACTCTTTGTTCCTCAAATAGAACGCAAGCTCGCAAGCTCGGAAACCTGGAGACGACTGTTATGCCAGAGGTGAGATCTGCATACAGCAGAGAATAACAAGCACGAGGAAGAGTACAGGGAACAAGAAGAGGTGTGTGAGAGGGTCGAGACATAGGTCGCGCAAGAGTTAGGGTCACCAAAACAGGCGGCCTGGACAGACCCAGGCTGGACTGGGGGTTGGGGGCTTTTAATCACGGCCAGAAAGAGAGAGAGAGAGAAAGCACACAGACGGGCTTGGCGGCGGTGGCCACTCGGTTCACAAAGGAGGCCTGGCTCAGGCTTGCCAGGCGTGCAGGGGAACAAACAGGAGAGGAGGGAATGGGAATGCGACCCGGGAGGGACGAAAACCTTGGAATGACACGCAAAAGCAAGTCGTCCGGGGTGCCAGGCCAATTGGGGGCGAATGTCTCATGCGCGCTCTGGCCCCACTTGTCCACCTGGCCACCTTCGTCCCACCCTCCAACTTCGGAATGCTTGACTGCAACCCGACGCGAAACATGACACCAGAGCACGTGACTCCAGGCAGCACCAGCCCCCTCCATCCCCCCTTCCCTGTCCGAAATGTGGCTCTTCCTTGTCCATCCTGGCAGGACAGCGTTTGCTGTATTCTTGTTGCTGACTCAGAACAAGTAGAAAAGCGCTTTAACCCAAGAAGGTTAGTACAGTCTCCGGCCTGAGAGAGACGTCACCTAACTCACAGCTGGTCAAGAGTCGACTCAGGGGAAGAGGAAAGCAGTAGGCAAAGCATCACAGCCCCTCCAGACGGAACCCTTGTCAACAACCACCTCGCCATCTCCTCTCGACTTTCTCAACCCATTGAACCAGAGCTCACCCATAACAGCTCGCCTGGTGGGCGCGTAATTCATAATGCCTGTGAGTTCCCAAGTACCTGCCTACCAACATCACTTTGTTTCTCCCCTCCTTCCCCCTCCTTCGGGCTCACCAGATGACTCCAACTCGAAGCTCCCACCCAACTCGTCACCTTCGCTCACGACACCGCCACAAAGACTCACCTGCTGACCCTCCCAACCTCCTCTTCCTTCTAGGCCTACAACTCCATCTTCAACGCCGACCCTAATGTGCCGCGTCTGATCGGCAACTTTCCCCTCCTCCCCCTGCGCACCAAGACCCGTGGGCCTGCCTACACCCTTCCCCTGCCAAACCCGCCGCTACCGCCCAACGAGTCCCCCGACCCGGAGTCTGAGAGCTACGATGTCCTGGACGAGGTTCTGTCACTGTTCAGGGCCAACACATTTTTCCGCAACTTCGAGATTCAGGGCACGGCCGACAGGCTGCTCATCTATGGCATCCTCTTCGTGTCGGAGTGTCTGACCAAGATTAAGCCGAGCGCCGACGTGCGGACGGCCGGCAAGGATGTCATGAACCTGGCGCTGGATACCAATTTCGCCGTTCCCGGCGACCCTGCGTTCCCTCTCAATCAGGTAATGTTTTGCTGCCGCCGCCCGCCTTGAGGCATATGTGTGGTTGTGGTCCGTAACAAAAGAAACGAGGAACTGGTTGGCTGACTATTGGCGGTATTGGGTTGGGGAAATAGATGTACGAGCCTCCCCGCGACAGGCAGGATGCTGAGCAGCTGCGCCAGTACATGTCCCAGCTGCGCCAGGAGCTGGCTACGAGGTTACTGGCGAGGGTGTACGCGGACGGTGACGAGAAGCCCAGCAAGTGGTGGCTGAGCTTCACGAAGAGGAAGTTTATGGGCAAGGCTCTGTGAGCGGAAAAGGTTGTGTCAGAGAGGATAAAATCCCGGTCCCTTTTGGCTTTGAGAAGAGCGTTCGTATCTTGATATAGACTTCCACACGATCCCCACGAAGCGTGTGGTCCTTGAGCGTCTTAGCCAGCTGAGAGTAGCCTCGGGGCACCTTAGAATGAAGAGAGAACAGTACTTTTGGGATGTTGCGGCTTACACGATCTGGTTAAAGATCATGTCAAGCTCCTTTGGCCAAGAAAGCCCATCCGCATGCTTCGGGTAAAGTGAATGGCTATGTCACTGGGGATAAGACTCATATGAAGGTTGGCAGGCATTAGCATTTTCTCGCTTGCTATCTATAGCATAGTGTACGTGTGCGTGTCTACAAGTCATGCTCAGAGAACTGAATAGGGGTATCATTATTTCTATGAAAGCTTCCCTCTCCTATGAGAACCATGCCTCGACGACTCAAGGTGATCTGGTATTGGTGACCCGGCCAAACATAGACACACCAATGTCAACTATCAGGTTTCAAACGCAGCAGTGGCAGGTGTACCAGCCTCGGCAGGAGTCCCCCCCTCGGCCGTGCTCGCCCCGGTTCTCCTCTTCTGAAACTTGCCCCTCGCCGCAATCTTGCCCTTGGCAGGCTTCGCCCGCCAGGCTGTGAACACAAATCCCTCGGCACCTCCGCGGGTTGTCATCACGGGATGTGTCCTGCCGGGCAAGACCTGCCACTTCTTCGCCCTGCTGTTGTGCAGCTGCACGCCCAGAAGGAGCTGGGGGTTGAGGGGGAACTCCTCCGTGCCCTCCCACCGCTCGAGCTGCTCTGGCGTCTTGCCGCCGGTGTCAGGGCTTCCGACGAAGGCAGCTCGCCGGGCCACGCTAAAGCAGTCGACGAGTTTGGCGAGCGGTTCTATGTGCGGGCTGT
The DNA here is from genome assembly GCA_014851275.1 of Cryphonectria japonica. Classification (NCBI taxonomy): domain Eukaryota; kingdom Fungi; phylum Ascomycota; class Sordariomycetes; order Diaporthales; family Cryphonectriaceae; genus Cryphonectria; species Cryphonectria japonica. Next base: position 356,892 of record JACWTT010000027.1, on the reverse strand, counting down.
AGATGGCGACGGGTGCGCCGCCGTCGAGGAGCGGGAGAAGGGGCCGCAGCACCGAGATAGGATCCATAGTGCTTGCTATCACGAGTCCACTGAAGCCGCCTGCCCGCGCAGTATCGACCACGTACCGTGTGCGCGCCCAGCGCCGTCGCTTACGGTGGAAGTTCCCGCGGCGGTTGGGTTTCCAGGCTGAGACCTCCTCGGCTGAGTTCGTCGGGGGCTCGGTAGTGTAGACGGAGTCGAGTTCAGGCTCTAGCAGTTGGAGCCAGGTGAGAGAGAGGAGGTGGTTGAGGAGTGGATGTGGCGGATGGTTCGGATTCGTGCTGTCATATTGCCAGTAGTTGAGATGGGTGAGATTGGGCTGGCCATTGGTATGGACCAGGGTCATGGTGTTGGTGGAACTGTAAGGGATGTGAAAGTCGGATTTTCGAGTTGGTGGTTGTCGGCGTTTCTTGGAGGAGGGCTCTGTGCCGTCAAAAGAGTGCACTTGCGATATCACCTCTCCAGGCTCCTTCGGGTTTCCTGCGTGGTCACGCTTGCCTAACGGAACAGTCTCCTTGGCATCAATCTCGGGCTGTGTAACACCGTTTGAGCGCTCTTCCGCGCCTTTCTCTGCGCTCTTGGCGTCGCCCGGGTATAGGACTCCCATCCTCTCGGCCAATGCTGCCACGAGTAGACCGCCTGTGTCATCTACGACCAGGTATCTCGTTCCCTCAGCTTGCCTTGGCTTTCGCGCATTCTCCATCTCCATCTCCTCTGTCTCTTCCTTGGGAGGTATCTCGTCCAGTGCCGCATGATCCACTCCACTGAAATGAACATTTGCCCAGCAGCCGACGAGCCCGATCATCTCCTCCTTCATCTCCATAATCTTACTCCCGTCCCTCTCGCCCATCCAAAAGTTTCCGAAATTGTTCACGTCCACTGGCAAGACCGTAAACCTTCTCAGAAACTTCTTCTCCTTCAGCAGCTTGTACTTGGCCATACTGAAAGTTGTCTTTTGGTCCATGCCCGTATGTGCCAGCATGAGCTTTGCAATCAGGTCCTGGCCCGAGTCCGTGCCGTCTCGCTTCAGCGCCTCAATCTCCTCCCACGTCAGCGTCTGCCTCGCGTTGTCGTCGATGATCTCGCGGTTGGACCGGACGACTACAGCTCCGGTCTCGCTGTCCACCAGGCTGTATTCGACACCATCTGTTGCTGATATTATGTTGTCCTCGGGAGCGGCGCTGTCTTGTCGAGAGGATGTGGACTCTTCGGCTATTACGTCGGCGTGGAGCTCGGAGGCGGGCACAATACGGAGGCGTGCAAAGGAATTGCTTAATGCATCTTTGTCCTGGAGCTCGTAGGTAAGATGGTAAGGTCGTCTTATGATGAGGTTGCTTGGGAAACAGCCATATCTGCCCAGGGAAAGCGTTCTGAGAGCCGGGCAGGTCAGCTCGCTGTCATTCCTCCTTGCAACAGTGGGAGGATACTATCTGGTTAAACTAGCTGGGGGCCTCATACGTATTTGGGGTGATCTGAAGGAGTCGCGTGCTCCCATTGGGAAGCCGGAGAATGACCCAGGCATGGGGCTCAATTAGAGAGTGCGTGCCCATCGTTTCAGTACTTGGTATTGAGAAGGACGCCTCTCGTCGGTTGTCTGCTTCCAGAAATCGATAAAGAAAAAAAGTTCGCTGACGAAAAATTTGGGAGCGGTTGTTCAGTGGGGTTGAGGTTCGAAGCCAGGTCCCTGCATTCCCCCACACTGAAGTGAGACCCCAGTAAGTCCTGCGGGGTCAGCGTCTAACACGCCCCAAAAGCTCCGCAGCAGCGTCTGCCTAGGCTACCTAGCTGCTCGGTAGTAAGTAGTAATTACTGCAAAGTACAGTATAAAAGTAATACAAGGCTACCGCAATCACGTAAAGCCTCGCCTAATAAGCAGCTCGAACAGTATAACAACCCTTGTTGGTTCTCTTTTTCAAAAGTGATGCTCAAACCAGAGGATAAAGAAGCAATTTCATAGATAGTCGAACGCTATTTTGTTTCATATTGGTTTTGATATCAATGCAGACAATTGCACAACGGTTTTGCAGCGCTCTCAACGTTTATATTCCACACAAACAACGTCTCTTGATACAGTATTTTGATGCATATCGTTGATAATATGCAAAGAGTAAATCCAGCAAATGGTTGTACAAAATCACGGTGGGAAACCTGCCCTCTCCACACTGAACGGGTTATTCCATTTCCATTGAGGAACGGGGTAGGACGTCAACATCGTGGCTCTGGTCTCGTTCACTGAGATTGTCAGCACTGTAGTATCCGTGAGGAAGACATTGATGCAAAATACTCACTTCATCATGAGAGCTGCCCTCCATATCCTCGACAGATCTACCATGAGCCTGGCCAAGATGGGAACTAACCTCTTCGGACTTCTTCTTGCCTTTGCCTTTGCCAGGTCTCTTGGCCGGACCCTTCGCGGCATCTGCAGTCTGCTTCCGATTGTTCAGAACGTAATTGGATGCGATAAAATCATGATCTGAAGCTTCATCTTTCTCACTCGCGTTCCAGTAAACTAAAAGTCAACATGTTAAAAGCCGAACCAGACAATACTAAGTCCAAGTCACCTCTGAGTGGATGGCAACGCAAGTAGATTAGTACACTTACCCCTACACGCGAATCCTCGGATGATATCTTCCTCAGTGTATCTGACCTTCGGCTCGTGACATTTAAATCTCTTGTCGTTAAAGTGCTTCAGGGCTAGATTATCCTGAAATGGATGCTGTATGAATCGTGTTGGGTTGTTGATACCATTCTGCTTACTCAAATTGCATCTAACGACATACCATCCAGGTCCACACCTCTCGTCAACAAAGGCGTAGTCCGCTGACTCGATATCGAAAAAGTCAAGTGCATTCGTCTCTTGGGCCAGACCGGTGTTGCTTGGGCTAGCAGTGGGCTGCGCGGAAATCTTGGGTCTCTTTGACGAGGACCCGGATGCGTGCTCCGGTTCTTCCACAGAACTGCTGTTCAAGGGCCGTTTTCCGTTTGCACGTTGACTTCCTGTGGAACCTGGATCATCTCGTGAGGCCGTCAGTGCGACGTCTCTTCGGATATCAGAAGGCCCGCCTCCATTTGTCATCCCAGTCACGATTGGTGTAATCGCTGTCATTGGCGCTTCAGGGGCGCAGCCTCCAGCACGAGCTGGAGGCGGCGGACCCATGTTGATGATTGGCTCGAAACGAGCTGCAGATGTGGTTGGGGATGTTTCCATGGCCAGAGGCATAGTGAAGGATCGGGCATCTGTGTTGTCATCCTCGTTGACGTCGTCATTGGTGGCGACTGTCAAGTCTGTAGTGCGAAGACGAGTCGAGGACTGATACTCCTCGAGTACCTTGAGAAGCCAGGGCTCCTTTTCGTTAATGAAGCCGTTGACCAAATTCTCGGCTGCCTCCGCATTCGTTTTCTCGGTCATGATCCTGCGTAGACGGGTCCTTCTGAAAATGACCGCATCGAGCGCATCTTTCAGGTCAGAAAAGCATGCAAGGAACTCATTACTCAGAACGGGCTTCCAGTCTCTTCTCGTCGCGGTGACATCAACATAAGAAGAGATTGTGCATTCTTCGGACACCTGCAGCAGCTGGCACACTTCAGCGTCGGTCTTGTTGTCAACTTTGCTGTTAGACGCCATTTGGACGATCTCAAGTTTCCTCGTAGTCTGCTTAGGAAATTCAGGGAACTTCCACGACTTGTGAAAAGTTTCTTGTGCACTTAGAGAAATGACTATGTGCGTCTTCCTGAAAGATCTGATCAGGAACGGCAAACTTGATCGACTTTTGCAAGAGAGCGGAGAGCAAGATGAGAGTAGCTTGAGATACCGTGCGTTTTTTTTTCTGGCAAGAAGGGAAGCGGTCTACGTCCGGCTTTTTATAATGCGGACTGACCCTAGCCAAACCTTAGGTCGAGTAGGTGAGGAGATGAGGGTCGGCATGTGAGTGTAAAAATGCCATTCAGCAACGGTGAAAAGATTGAGGGTGGGAAACCACTCAGATTGGCTGAACCACGACACAGCCTGCCTCAGCCGCGCCAGGCGACAGATAATGGAACCCTTCCAAACACATGAAACAAGAACAGCCTGCATACAAAAGGACCAAGTGGACGCCGACTGTCTTCAGCTCTCATGCCAGTCCATGATTCAAGCTCTAGGTCCCGCAGCTTTCCAGTTCGAGATCGTACATCAAGCATGCTCCTGGAATGACGTCTGGATAGAACTAGAATCGTGTGCATGGTAAAATTGCAATGGACAAGCACCCCAAGAGCCCAAGGAGCTTCATGTACACCCTCCCAGAAAGGCAAACCAGGGAGTCGTGCCTACTTACTTGTACAGGCGTATATATATAGTACTAAGCGGCCTCTTCACTTGCAACCCATCTTGCATTAATCCTTGCACGCCTTGGGCAGCTTTCATGGCCGTTACTTTTTCCAAGATCGTGCGGTACACCGCCTGCCAGACAAATGCCCAGGTGGTTCCTGGTGTCGTGAATGCAAGCAGAAGCGCCGTTATCACATATGGACGAGCCAATCACACCACAGAGCTGAGCAGCCAACCAATCAACGCACTTGAATTTTTGTGCTCTTGAAACCAACGTGCATATCCAGCCACACAGCCTCCCCTTCGCTTCCAGAGTGTCGGTAACCTCCAGTGCTCCAACAGGTTTAGACTGCCAGCTGCTGCCTAACAATCAGAGGCCTCCTCGAGTAGGCCTTTGGTCGATTATCAAGGATGTTCTTGTTTTCATCCTGGTTTTTTCGATCGGGTGTCCAGCTCCTACCAGGAGCCGATGTAACATTATGATGATAAAATACCTTTGCTTTTATAAATAAACAATAACAGATGAAACTTTGTGCGAGACTTGAAGCGAGAATATGTGCGAGATTTTTTGCGATTGGCTAGAATATGCATTTGCTTTTTCTATCCGAATTATTAATTACTTGGTTTTTATACTTTCGTAAAGCATGCAAACCAACAGGCTGAAAATTCCGCCCTTGCAAAGTCCTCAAAAGGTCACAAAGTGCTTAAGCACTTAGGTAAGGACTTACATTATCCACTACATCGAGAGACTTATACGCAGGCAATTATCCAGATGCATTCACAATTAGGGGAACTTTGGTCATCCTTGCAAGGCAGACTGTTGCAAATTGACATACTACTCAATAGACGATGCCTGTGAATCGTAATCGTACACGTATGTACACTTTTAGGAGAAGATAGTCCAACCTCTTTTTTCCCTCGGCCGCAAGGCCTCTCGAGTTCGGGTGATTATTCCCATATGCAATCTTTGAGATGCCTTATGACCTTCCTAGTCACACCGACGCAAGCTTAGTCATACAACTAACATGAGTACAAAGGACACAGCCTTGTGGAACCAGGGCACGAGGCAGGCCATTTACAGGTCAGCCTCGTCCATGTTCCGCACGAACAAACTATACCACTGCACGCCCTTGACGTGTGCCCGCATGCTGACTCGCTCGTCCACGGTGTGAATACCAGCGAGGCCGTCATCCTGCTCCTCATCATAACCAGGGCCGTACCGGTAAATGTTGTTTGTTAGGTCCCAGTAATATCTCGTATCTAAGATTAGGGGTAAAAGTCAGCATTATTACCACAATGTCAGAATTCAAGGCCTGCTGATCTTTACATACCTGTGTTGCCAGTCGACAATGCCGGTGCCATGATCAAATCCTCTCCATAGAGAGCACGTGTGGTTCCCGACAAGATGGACCATGCACTTGTCTCACCATCATAGGTGAAGGGGGAAACAGGAGCAGGCTCAAGAGTCGAGTGGAACGCAACCTTGAGCGTGATGGAGCTGGGCGTCTCTCCCTCACCCTCTGGGAAGGCATGCAGAGTGAGGTTGAACTTCTTGGCCACATGCGCCGCGACCTCAGTGATGTGCGTCTTGACATCTGAAGTATGGCCGCCGACATTGACGCGGTGGTTGACGGTGAGAACCGTCCGCTCCGGCAGGGCGTTGATCTTAGCACCGCCGCTAATGAGATCTGCCGCCTGAGACGTCGTGAACAAGTACTTGAAAGGCTCTGAGATCTTGGCCGCCTCCAGCGCCAACCTGTCCTTCTTGTGACACACGGCAGCATCTCCGGAAGTGCGATGCCGCAGCTCCTTCTTCACCTTGTGTGGGAAGTCGGGCGCAAACGCAGCGCCACACTGCAGCAGGCCCAGCGTGGGATTCTCATCGTAGATGCGCGGCTCGTAGGTATTGGCCTCGAGGTGCGTAATCAGTTCGCCCATGACACCGATGCCGTTGTGTTTCGGGGGCACGGAGGAGTGGCCGCCGGGCATTCGGACGATGACATCGACGTCAATGTACCCTTTCTCTGCAACTGCAGGCACGGCGAAGACGGTTCCGAACTGCTTCACCAGGCCTGAGCCCTCATCGACAATGATAGCCGCTCCGTCCTTGCCATACTTGGCCAGAACGGCCTCCGCGAGATGACCAGCGCCTTCGGAACCCGAGATCTCCTCATCGAAGCCGAATGACAGCACCACGGTCCTCTTGGGCTTAAATCCAGCGTCAATCAACAACTCGACCGCTTCCAGAATCCCGATCAGGTTGTTCTTGCAGTCAGAGGAACCACGGCCCCACAAAAAGCTGCCGTCAAACTGGCCGCTCCACGGTGGATATGTCCACTGCTCGATGGTCGACAGCTCGACAGGGACGGTATCCTGATGCGCCATGAACACGGTCGGCTTGAGACTTGCCTCCGATCCCTCCCAGGTGAAAAACAACCCGTGGGTGTTGACCTTTTCCAGCTGCAGCGTGCTGTAGACAAGCGGGAATGTCTTCTCCAGATACAGCGAGAGGTCGTAGAAGACGTCCCAGCGCGCGTCGTCGCTGATGGCGCCCATGGTGTCGTACGACTGCGTCGGGATCTGCACGGCGCCGGCCAGACGGGGCACGCTGGCGTTGAGGAACTGGGGGGAGGCGAGGTATTCATCCATCGAGTCCAGAGCGGCAGTCTTCTGGCCTGGGAAGAGGGGATCGACCTGACGGCATTGCTGGGCAAAGTCTGTTCGATGGTGCGGGCGGTGGAATGGGAAAAATGCGCCCACAAAGGACATTGTCCAGCATAGCCGCAGGAGGGCGATGGCAGCGAGCGCCGTCCATAGCCTTGGCCACTTGGAACGCGACTCCGCCGATGAGGTCGTCGACTTCATGTGGCGCGCCTCTATGGGGCTCTCACCCTCGAGCAAGGGCAGCTTTTCGTTGGAAACCATTTTCTTTTTGAGGTTGTGAGTTTTCCTTTCCCACTGTCGTCAACGACAGAATAAAATGTTGAGGAGGAAGGAAGAAGGAGGGGAAATAAAATGGGTTCAACGGGTAAGACGCAGGGAATATAATCCGGGTGGAGTTCATACTAGCCGGGAACATACTATGCTATGATAACATCGCCGCAGTTGTCGACAGCAAACAAGGATGTTTTGTTGCCGCTTTCTCTCCGCTATCGCTCCTTGATGCTACCGCACTGCCACTGCGGGGATTGGTATCTCAATGAACTGATGGAGCAGCTTTCATACTAATGTCATGTTGCTTGGCAAATGCTTGATCTGCTATACAAGCCTCGAACCAGGATTTTATTTACTTTTGCACCTGAACAATACATACCGTACGTTACAGAATTCCTGCTGACATCAGACTTGCACTAATAAATAAATGCTGATTTGAGAAATCAATACACAAGTTCAAGCAAAGCTTGTTTGTAAAAAGTATCATTGCAAAGATGCATTCGGGCCGTGTTGGTAAGAGAAGTAACCAATTTGATTCGTAAGTTGTACCGCTCAAGCACAAAGGTACTTAAGTATTTAAGCATAAAGCAATGTAAAGCCTAGCTGATTGTGCTGCCAGAAGAAAGATTACAGAGTCATACTCGAGCAAACCTTCAATGCTGCAGTATGACTTGATCTGTCTTATACACACACAATCAGTCAGTCATCCATGAATAATTGTTTCGAAGTGAACTTGCGTTGAAGATTGAAGAGGAGACAGATGTAGAGCTGGCCACATGCACAGCTACTACTGTTGTCAGTGAATACCTGGACTGTATTAAAGAAGAAGAAAAAAAACACAAGTAGTTATTATTGAGGTTTCATCAATGGATTGAGACATTACTGTAGTCACTGCAATCCCTTCCAGACTATGCATTTTGACAGACTTCACATCCATGAAGCGCACTTCAGTAGCAATTTCTCATCTTTTGTCGACTATTTGCATATCGATCAATGCCCCCGAGTGCTATGAGAATCAACACAGTAATCACAGCCTTTGAATCATGACAGGCTTTTCGACTGTACATAGGAGTGATTCAGTGCCCCAGGACCTCCTGGAGGATAAGCACTCTCTTCCCTTTCGTCCCCCTCTCTCCTCTTTTGTTGTAATGAACAATTATATCTGAGCCAAGATGCCCTGACGCTCGTATTCTCTGCCGTCATCCCCCCCCCCCCGGCCGGCCCCTTTCAAACTTGTCCAAGCGTTGCTATTTGATCAAAAGCAGACTGGCACCTTGCTGCCATTGAACTTCTTTGGCGTACAAGTCAAGAAGCCAAGAGAACCTAACCATCTCGCCAACCATTTGGTTCCTGAAACAGCCCAGAAGGCTCAACCCTGGGGCCCCTGTCACCGCCACCCTCAATCGCACCATATCTCCGCTCACTCTCTTGTTCAGCCTCTCCAACCTCTTCATCCACCTCCTGGATCTGTGCAGCATGATCAGTCAGTAGCGGTCGAGAGGCAGACCCAGCTCCGGAACCACGGCCCCGCGCCCAGTGCCGTGATAGAATATCACCCCACGAGGATCCCGAACTCCGTCCAGCAAACCGCCTCGCGAGGACAATACTCAAGACCTACCACAAAAAAGGTCAGCATAATGATTATTTCACATAAGAAGGCATTTGCGCGCGCACGAGCGAGCGAGAGAGGCAGGGGAAACACTCTTACCTGCAACAGGCCCACAGCAACCACCACCCCAAAATCTACCCCCGCGCTCCTCCGCAGCGCATCAGCCCACGGCCCACGACAGGCCAATGCGCGGTCGAACCGCGCAGCACACTCAATAGCCGCCGGCGGGAACGGCCACGCCATGTCGTGCACGCTACGGAAGCCGCAGCACTGAAAGGCCTCCTGAATGGCGCGAACGGAGCCGGCGTCCTTGGCGCGGAAGAGGTGCTGCCATCGCGTGGACAGTTCGCAATCCCTCACGGCGCTTGGCGCGATGTCTGTAGCAAACAAAGTCGCGAGAGCTGTTGTGAGAATGGCCTGGAGCACCTGTAGGACTATGGGGCCGGTAACTTTAAAGAGGGCAGGGTTGCTGGGAGCGCCGCGACTGGACTGGCGCGCGAGGTAGGGTAGGGCGAGGACGTTGCCAGCTGCGAGGAAAGGTACGAGGATCGTGAGGAAGGTGAGGGCTGGTGAGAGCGGGAGGGAGAGGGTGACGCTGTTGACGTGCTCATAACTGTAAGAAGATGGCTGTCAGTTTCTTTTGGAGCACCATTGAAGTTGGCTGCGGACGATGCCCTCACATGGCGACTGCCACAAGGGCAAGAATGATCTAATCGATGGAGTAAGCCCAGGCTCATCGAACCTCGTGAAATTCATCGGCTGGACTTACAAGGAAGAAAATGGGGATAAGTGGCGTCATGTTGGTCTCTTCAGCTTGTAATATTTTGTTGCTTTCGATGTCAATAGCTGCTATAGTTTAAGGCGTTGTGAGGCCGACAGGTCTCAATTTTTGCTGCGCCGAAGCAAAGCTCGTGGAAGGTGGGGAAAGGTTGAATGCTGAGGCGTTTGAGAGTAAGTACTTAGGTATACTTATGATGTAAGTTTGTTGCAGTGTGTCTCTGAAAATCAGCCCTGTTATGCAGGAGGCCCTCCACACGCGTTCCTTTAAGGAAGTACTATAGTAAGTACCTAAAAGAGATGCACACCGACTCGCTGCAGGCAACCAATAGCAGTGCGTTTCTTTGACATATTGAGCAAATTCAAGACACCCGAGGAACAAACACCTGATGTACCATTTCTGGTGTGCTCATTTCACGATCCTCTCTCCATCTCCACGCGGAACCCGCGGTTTGTCAAACGTGTCACAACAAGCCCATTGTCGCCAGGATCTGCATTTAGCTCGAAAACAAAGTCATCGATGCTGTCAAACCCATAAGGAAACCTGTCCATGTTGGCCCAAGTCTGACAGCTCTGCCCAGGCCAGGCGAACTGCGCATCGTTTTCTGCAGCGGACTCGGCAGTTCCAATATCGAAGACTGCTCGCCACGCCCAGATGGCCTGGGTATCATTCACTTCTGCCTGGAGGTCTGTAGGATACAGGCGTGGCCGCACAGGCGTCCCAGATCCTGCGATCGCGGAGGATGCATACAGATCACCTACATCGTAGCCGCGGACGACCCACTTGGAGATGTTCAGGCCTGGACCGTCATCTACTAAGAGCGTAATGCTTGAACCAGATGATGCATCTGTGAACGTGCCTGTCATCCCCGTTGCGGCTACCTCGTCCTTGCCGGCCTGCTCGATCGCCGGAAGCAAGATGGCGAGAAGCTGGGAAAGGATCGAGAAGCTCAACTGGAAGTCTGCCTCGGATCCTGCGGTCAGGATGGTGACAATCAAGTCGTAGTCAGGAATCAGACAGAGCTTCGAGTGGTAGTCTCCAATATCGCCGCCTTTGGTGTATAGCTCTATGAGTCGATTGTCGGCTGTCTGTGAAAAGCACAAATATGAAATTTAGTCAGCCGGTGTACGCCGTCGAGACACTGCTATTTCGCCTCACACTGCTCACCAAATTTGTGGTCCGAAGAATTTCCCACGGGGCTCCCATACTTCTTCCAAGGGTCGAAGTCGACGAGACCGGTTTCAACCATTTTCTTGTTCCGGATGAGCCGAGAAGACTGCCGTTGAGAATCGCCGAGCCTAATGTGATCAAGTCGTTTGGAGTAGAGTAGAAGCCCCCAACGCTGGTTAATGAGCAGTCAGCAAAACCAGCAAGAAGCTCGATCGAGGATGCTTCTACTTCTTACGGCGTGTCCCATCCCAAATCAACACCCCACCAGTCCTCCTCAACACCTTCGCTGGGAATGAAGGCTTGTGACGGCGAAGGCGGAGGGGCCCCGACGGTGGTATTCACCAGGCCCAAAGGTCCTAGGATGGTCTCCTGGACATAGTTGCTATAAGTCATGTTCGAGACCTTCTCGAGCACGAAGGCCAATATGACGAACCCTAGATTCGAGTACATCGGCGTAATGAAAGGTGCGTAGACGGGATGATGCTTGCCAAAATCCTGGAAGAACTCAGAGTCAGAACAAGGCGGCAGGCCATACAAGCCCTGACACCTTGGGGTAGAATTGCTTCCAAGCGCAGGAAAGCCGAGGGATGTCCAAACTTCTGGAATGTTGGCCAGGTCGAGCATCACTACTCGCCGTCAGTATTGGGCAATAAGAAGTACCTCGACCCAAGTGCTTTGGTAATTGCTTGACTTACGATCTAGCCCAATCCCAGATACATGCGAAGCCAAAGCTCCGATGGTGATGTCGTCCCAGTTCACTGTAGTCACAGCATTGCTCGCCTCACCGGCAGCTTGAAGACCCCGAAGTTCCGGGATATAGTCCGTCACGATATCGTCCATTTTGATGCCCACCTCGAGGATACTGAGGGCTGTGAAAATTTTCGAGATACTTCCTACACGATAAACCGTGTTGCCATCCACATGCGTGGTCGAGTTGGCCTGCCGGACAGGGGGTGTGTAGTGCAGGTCGACTAGATGACCAGGTTCGTGTACTGACCTGACAGAGACGGAAACGGCTGAGCCTGTGAAGGGGGAGGTGAGAGTTGAGAAATACCCTTCGAACCGAGACACGGCGGACTGAACTGGTCCACTCGACGAGGGGTTTGTGGGCGCTGGCAGGACGGAGCCAAAGGGTGGACAGTGGCCATCGAGCCCGCCCAGAACAATACCCAGGAGGCAGAACATGAACAGGAGCTTTGGCAGCTCAAGGCTGAATTCTTGGCTTCGCATGGTGGAAAAGTAGTGGGCAACACACAGGATGATGTTTGAGGTGACGTGAGGTGAAGTGTTGAAGAAGGAAGAGGCCGTTGATGGCAAGAACTACTTGCCTCTGGACCTCCCTCCTGAATATCCAGAAAAGGCAGGCACGACTCGACTCCAGGACTGAGACAATCTGCTTGCCATCGGTGCCACCACGGCTGATGTCAAACTTATTACCGCACTGATGTTTACACTTGCCGTTGTTTTGCTTAGCGAGATCATCTCACAAAACTGGCACCTCTCCTTGCAGTGGCACAGGATGCCGCAAACAATCATGAGCGCAGAATCGTTTCGAGACCAACGTTATATTGTATTCTTCTCAAGTGACTCAAGCGGATCTTGCGTCAGAACCAAACCACGCCGGCCCCAACATGATGTATGTGGCCAAAGGACTAACTCAGATGACACCATAGTCTGTGGTGTGTTGTCTGCTGGAAATTCAGACAGCACCAGGAGAGTGTAGCGTAGAAGACGTCGACAGTAGGATTCTCGAGACGCTGTATTGTCACTGAATCTTGTACGGATTCAATCTGGCCCTCTTTGGAGCCTCAATGTGCCTACAACTGTTTGTCCTGGGGAAATCAAAGATCTTCTGCATTCAAGTCAGTCCCTGGTCATGAAGAGTGGGATCATGCCGTTGCCATGCCCCAGCCTCCGCCCCCGCCGTGACGCAGAAGAGTCATGCAGGAGTCCCGGCAGATGACGTCCCAGCAGGCCGCCCGAGTGTCATTGGCAAGATGGCGATGCCACTGCCAAAGTGAGTCAGTGCATTCACTGTGGCTTGTAGCGTGTTGTTGTTTTCTGTAAAGGGGCCATCCAAATGATACAAAAGGCTGCGTCCGAAAAGGTTTGAACAAGTCCTAATGATTTTCTTCTTATCTAGAAATTTTCATTGCGTCAGGTTTCATCAGAATCGTGGTGTTATCGAATGTGTGGTGCAGGCAGGCTCGTTATGATGACAGGCTTTCGAGATGGATACAGTGGACGTTGCATTATGCATTTGTGGTGGGGATATCTTGGGACACGTGTGGTGGCGCTTCTCGCTCTTAATTGTACCCTGTCCTGCCTGTCACGACGGTGAACCCTAAAATCCAGGGTCCAGGCTGCCCAGGTGTGGGTTAGGGCTCTGGAATTAGGGCCTGGGTTGAGCCTGAAAGTGGGTTCCGTTGGGCCTAAAACACCTGGTCCTGCTACTGCCTACCAGAGGAGACGGGCACCTGAGCACATCGCTGTGGTGACGGCAGCGTAGAGTGGAGTCCTCTAACCACTGAGGAGGAAACAGTAGATGAGCGGGCTTCGGAGTTATGCTTTTGATGACCCCATCTCTATCCTCATCTCCAACCTCCATGTTTGCAAGAGTCGACCTCGATCGACGCCCTCGACTTCTGACCGTCGAGATCAGCAACACTCCTGACAATCTCGATGTTTGAATCTTCGGAATCGCATCTTTCGCTTACCCATCCGTGCGCGTGTGCAGCACACTTCTAGAGCTCGAGCGCTCATTCAGAACGGCAGCCTGTTCATTGTATTTGTGCTATTCATTATCGACCTGCTGGTTGTCGCAATTTGGGAAGGTACAGGTTGCCTGAATCCAAAGTCTGAGCAACAAACAGATATCACCGCAGGCTCGAAGTTCTGTGACACGACTAGTTATTGAACAAGAATTCAAGGACGACCCAAATCGTTGAGGCGGCCTGACACGGGCCCAGCATCAGCTCCCGTCTGCGAGGCTTCCAAAAGCCAGACTCGATCTTCGTTCCTGTGGTCACTTCCGAAACCCCTTGGCCCATCAATCTACTACGAAACATCGGGACCACGGGCGTGTAGTGCTCAAGAAGGCAGAGGAAAACTTCACAATGCAGGCACCGGGCCCCTCGCAGCGCTCTTTGCGACGGTCCCCAGGTGCTGAGCCTGGACCTCCTCCAAATGTCCCCGTACGGTCCATCTCGCCAGCTGTTGGCCTCCCATCAAGCGTGCAGCCCCGATCATCAACAGCCTCGTCAAGGTCAAATCATTCGAGTCACAGCAATGAAAGAAATAGTGGGAATCCTAAACGGCCGGGTGTGAGTTGGCCCCTTCTTCCCCTATCCTTTCCCCAACGTACCAGCTTGCGTATGTCTGTTTGCTTCTTTTTCATGCGATCATGCGTGCAGCCGGCGCGACGGGACAAGCATAAATAGACCTCGCAGCCCATCCTTCAAAGTCATCTCAATCGCTTTGCACATCTGTCTACTCCCTTGGAGAAACTCGAACGCACATGCTGACGTTAGCGACCATGCCTCAGACTTCATCCAGTGGAAGTGCCTCCTCCGTTCCCCTATCTCAGATCGAAAAGAGCGTGACTCACCTCCTCGTCGCCACGAAACAACTTCTCGAGACTTTGACACAATGGTCGCGCGGCCAGGCCACAGACACGCAGGTGTCGGACGTCTACGTCAGGTTGGGCTACGAGTTCAATATGGCGTGCCGCGCCTTCACAGCCATCAACGTCGACACGTCAGACCTTGGAAACGTCCCTGAGCTCCTCCGAAATATTCTTGAAGCTACGCTGAGCCAAGAGGCAAGCACCGAGAGCCTGGAGAAGTACCTCCCACGAATAAGAGATATCATCATCAATTTGTTGCACGGCCTGAAGAGGAAACAACAAAAATTACGGCAAAAATCATCACGGGATAAAGAGAATGGCGGCGAGCCCTCCCTCGGGCGCGTGACGAGCACAACCACCAATGGGACCAACTCGGGCCTGTCCAATCTGATAGCTGAGGGTCTGGACAATGGCTTCCGGCCGACTAGCCGTCTTGGGGCGGATGAGGGCCCGAGCAGGGGAAGTGGCTCTCCTCGCAGGTATCAGTCTCAGCGAGACGATACTCGTGTGACTGTCGCTTCCGAAAAGTCTTCGCTGTCGAGCGATACGATGCAGAATCTCCCAGTCGTTCCCCCGTACCCACCTGAAGAGTCCATGCCGGCTGCTACCCGCCCCGAGGAGCTCGACTCGTTCCCGCCGCCGCCGCCTCCCCCCAAGTCTACTCAAAGTGCCTTGGCGGCACTGCAAAGAGGAGGAGATTTGGAGCGTCGGGCCTCGCGAAGATATTCCGCCTATCAGATCTCGAAGCATCTGGGCAGCGGCGCCAATGGCGTGCCCATGCTGCCCTCGCAGAACACACCGATACCCAATCGTGGGAGGGGTGAAGTGAGGGAGTCGTTGCGAGCGGTTCAAATACGGGAAACATTACGAAAGGACAAGAAGAACGAAGGCTCGAGCGGCCACAAGGCCACAACATCCGAATCGCCAGTACGCGTGCCGAGCCGAGTCTCTGAAGATAAGGATGAGTTGTCAAGGCTGGAAAGCCCCGCAGCGACGCAGCCGCCTGAAGAACAATATAGGCCAAGTGCAACCTTGAACGGTCCCCTACCGGACGTTGTTCCTAGTATCGCCACGGGAGAAGAGGATGTTACGGCAAAGGCCGAACCCCAGACGGAGCCGGCGCCCGTTTTGGAGAAGCCCGCAACACCAACAGCGGAAAAGCAGGCCTCGAGCTTCATGCTTGACTCGTCACCTCCGGGCACACCCTCCAAGGACCTCACGCTGTTCCTGCAGTACAAGTCCAAGGTCAAGAAATTTGTGCTACCAGGTGGACACAGCGAGCTGTCGATCGGGCGGTTGCAGCTCGCGTTTATCGAGAAATTCTCTTGGAATACCCACGCCAACGGCGCGGATCTGCCCGAGATTTACATTCAGGATCCCGTGTCCGGGGTACGGCACGAGCTTGAGGATCTGTCGGACATCAAGGATCGGACAGTGTTGGCCCTGAACGTGGAGGCGCTGGACGAAATCAAGAAGCACGTTGACGATGGGTTAGGATCCATCAAGCATCTCATCGAGACTGTGAAGGTCAATGTCGACGAGCAGACCGCAGCTCTGCAACGGGTCTCGGAGCGTCAATCGGAAGCTGCCAAGGAGATTGCGCGACTCGCAGCTGCGCCTCCCACGCCGCCATCCGACTCGCCCAGGTCCACCAGTGTTGGTCCGGGGCGCAAGCTGAAGGGCGGCCAGTCAGGCGAGATCCAAGGCCTGCGTAGAGATCTCGCGGTGCTCCGGCAGACCTATACTAACTTCCAGGCCGAGGTGGAGGACTCGATGAACACACTACGCAATAAGGCAAATTCGGTCAAGGCTGCCGCCGCCAAGGCTTCCCTTCCTGACGTGGAAGGAGGTTCCGGTTATGCTTACGTGTCCAAGGGCCGGAAGCAGCTCAACACCGACTCGGATCGCCTTGTCAACAAGGTCGATGATCTCCAGGATCTGGTGGAGGATCTCCGCAAGGATGTGGTGCACCGCGGTGTGCGCCCACGTCCTCGACAGCTCGAGACCGTGGCCAAGGATATACAGGGGGCTATGAAGGAGCTCAAGAAGATGGAAGATTACATGAAGCGCGAGAAGCCCGTGTGGACCAAGATCTGGGAGAAGGAGCTCGAGGACGTATGCAACGGCCGTGACGAGGTGAAGCTGATGGAAGACCTGATGGCAGACCTGCAGGATGATCTCGAGAAGGCCAGCGAGACATTCGCCCTCGTGGAGCAGGCCACCAAGGAGCAGATGAAGGATGTCAATGCCGGCAGCACCAGTCCCACTATCAGCCGCCAGTTCTCCCGAGGTCTGACCCACATTGCCACCAACATAAGCGTGGACCCCAGCGAAGCCAAGGAGGGAGTCCTGGGCGAGGTGCGGGCCCTACAGCCCAACCACGAGAACCGCATGGAGGCTATTGAGAGGGCAGAAAAGCTCCGCCAGAAAGAGCTCGCGACACGCAGCGAGAATCCGATCAAGAAGGAGCTCGTCTCCTTTGTGGCAGAGGGCAAGCTCAAGAAGAGCGGCGGCTTCGAAGAGGTCGAAAGGGCCCGCACGGCAAAGGACGACATGATCCGGAAGCAAGTCTGGGAGAGAATGAACGGGGTCGTGGCTGACGATGCTGGCGGCGAGGCAGAATACCCCGAGGCGGACGACTTTGACGATGCCGAGATGGCAGAGGATGATGAAGAAGGAGAAGAAGGCGTTGAAGAGGAGACGGGCGTCGAAGATGCCGAGGAGCACGAGGCGCACGCTGAAGCAGAGGCTGAGGAGAAGCCAGCTGCTTGAGTTGCCAAATTTCCAAAGACTATGCCGCAGGCTTGGCGATTGCAGCAGGCTCCTCGTCAACCAAAGGGTCTCCTCACCTGATGAGAATGTGGAGACGAAATGGGAAGGAAGTGGTTTCTTTCTTTTTCAGCACTTCACTCACGAGCACGGCGTTTCATACTATTTTATCCTGGTCTGCTTTCTTTACCCTTTTTTCTTTTACGCTCTTCATTCATGCTCCGGAATGTTCTGTTTCTAATGTCTACACCAACACCTCAACACACCATCACTATCTTCTGTTTTATACCTATATCACCCATATTATCATTGGCGCCGGCGGGCTGTTCAGTTTTACTACACCCTTACGTGGGGAGGACCCCTCTACGACTTCGTTTTCTATTTTACTTTATTTTTTGGATCGGAAATTGTGTATAGCAGCGCCTGCCATTGCGTTTCCTGGGCTTGGATTAATCGTTTGGATCCATGCTAAGGCTAAGGAACGGGTGGATGTTCGACATGACACGGGGATAATTTTCAATTCATGTTCTCCCACATGCTCCGTTCCCTGAACGAGTGACTAGTCCACACATCATTTTCATCATGCGTGACAGATCCGATAAATCACTACTAGATTGCGAGCATGGGTACCAAGGATTCTGTCGGACGTCTCCAATACATCTATCTTAAGTAGACCCGGCGCAACTCGAACGAGAGCGGCAAACATTACGGGGTGGGCTCGGCGGAGTATAGGATGCGAAACCTCTGGGCAACGCACGCACAAGAACAGTCCGTGAAACCTGTCCATCAACTAACTGCACAGAGCTCCTGGGCACGGTGAACACGAATATACTAGGCATTAGTACCTGAGCACGGCCTCCCTCGGACAACGTTCCTGGCCGAGGGAGGAGGAGGAGGACCAGACCGATGCTCTCTCTGTGTATGTGTCTGTGCCGGAAGGCTTGGCGTAAGTTTCTCTGTAAGTTTCTCTGGGCACCGGTGTCCGCCAGTAATGTCCGAAGGGACCGTGGCGAAAGGATGAGAACCGAGACTCGGTGTCTCAAGCCAGGAGGCTTTGTAGTTAGGGTTGGGTATATAACATTGTCACCTCGATCCTCGACCGGGATTTATTCGAGGGGTTCATGTTTGATGGTCCGCTCTACTATCACACTCATTGTTCTAGTCAACCTCACCGAGAGTTTATTACTGCTATCGTTACTGTTTAACATTCCAACGCACTTTTAAGCCTCAAGAATCTCCTTCGAGATGGCCCCCGGTCTGACGGAAGAGCACTTGAAGCTCCCAGCCTCCTCGGCCAAGACCAAAGTCCTCAACTCCACGACGGCCAAGGGCCAACCGGACAATAGCAACACCGTCCCCGTCACCAGTGGCAAACGCTCTGTCGAGGATGTTGTAACGGAAGATGGACCCGCCATGGTGAAAAAGGGGAAATATGATGCTATTCCTGGCCCTCTTGGTCTGGCGTCGGCTTCGCTTGAGGGCAAGGTGGCGCTGGTCACTGGTGCAGGTGAGTTTTAAGCCTCTCTTTGCCTCCTTTTCTATCTCTCTTGTTCCTCGCACCACCCTGCTTCATCATTTCTGCAACATGGTCCTTTTGTCTATCGAAATTCTCCCCGTCGATTATGTCAATGCCGTTGAGGGGGGCCGAGTCGGACTCCGGGGTGGGGATATCCGGTTCGCCGCTGGGCCGGGCAGGACATCCTTACCGACGGGCTTGGCAGATAGATGGATGGCTTTCAACGTTCACTTCACGCCCAAACAAAGAAAAGCCACATATGAAGTGTTTTGATGAACTGAAGAAACATTTCCCGCACCAGGTCGTGGCATAGGCCGCGAGATGGCCCTCGAGCTCGGCCGCCGTGGCGCCAAGGTCATCGTGAACTACGCCAGCAGCCTCTCCTCCGCCGAGGAAGTAGTATCCGCAATCAAGTCCACAGGCTCCGACGCCACGGCCATCCAGGCCGACGTGTCCGATGTGGACCAGATCGTGCGCCTCTTCGCCGAGGCCCGCCAGGCCTGGGGCCGGCTCGACGTGGTGTGCTCCAACTCGGGCGTGGTCTCGTTCGGGCACGTGGGCGACGTGACTCCTGAGGAGTTTGACCGCGTCTTTGGCGTCAACACGCGAGGCCAGTTCTTTGTGGCCCGCGAGGCGTACCGGACACTCGAGGTCGGCGGGCGGCTGATCCTCATGGGGAGCATCACGGGCCAGGCCAAGGCGGTGCCGCAGCATGCGGTGTATTCGGGGAGCAAAGGGGCGATCGAGACGTTTGTGCGGTGCATGGCTGTGGATTTTGGGGATAAGAAGATCACGGTGAATGCGATTGCGCCTGGGGGGATCAAGACGGATATGTATCATGCGGTTTGTCGGGAGTATATTCCTCAGGGGGATGGGCTGGATGATGAGGGGGTCGATGAGGTAAAGTACAGTCCTTTCTTTTTGCTTTTTCTTCTCTCTCCTTATCTTCTTTCCTTTTCCTCCCCTCCGCCTTGCATCCATATTTTCAAAGGTCCAGAGACAGACTGAGAGAGACAGTGAGAGCTGACATTTTTTCTGTTGCAGTTTGCTGCTGGCTGGTCCCCCATGCACCGTGTTGGTCTTCCCATCGACATTGCCCGGGTCGTCTGCTTCCTCGCATCGCAAGATGGTGAGTGGATCAACGGTAAGGTCCTCGGTATTGATGGTGCTGCTTGTATGTAAGTGTAGATATATCGGGGCGGGTGTGGTATAGAAGAGAGTGTCAGATTTCGATATTACACATTCTTTTTCCTACCTAAGTTACCTCAGGAAACACAGTATGGAAGTAGAGGCTGCTCTTTTCTCACATACAAAGGGTGACGAGGCTGCCCGCTGCCCGTACACCCAAGACACAAAAGACCCCCAGCACCACCAGCAAGCCCTCGGCAAAGACACGCTGCCCTCTGCGCACCCCGGTGCCGCAGAGTGCTCGGCACATTGCCCCAGGCACATACAACGTGTGTGAACCGACCAGCAGCGTACCGAAGCCAGTAGTCGGCCAAGAGCAACTCCGTGAGGCCGTCGTCGTTGCCGCCCATTATTGTTGTCGCCAAACGCTTCTTCAGATCCACAGGAGACGTCGCCCGGAGGCCCCATAGGTTGAAGATGCAGATTGCCCCGAACCCGTCCCGGCGCGCGAAGGCCATACACCGCCTGGTCGTCGGGTCGTCGGCCTGCGCGTCAGCGGTGCTTGGGTTCAACATGACGAAGGCGAGGGTGGGAAGGGCTGGGTCCCAGATTCGGGTGAGCCACCAGCGGTATTGTTGGCAGGGAGAGATGTAGGCATCTCTGGCTACTCTTTCTGGCTGCCGTATTGTTGGGGTTCTCTCACTGGGGTTCTCTTCTCCTTGTCTTTCTTGGGTAATTGTCCCTGGTGCCTCCTCGATCCAGGTATCGAGTCCTGCAAGCGGCATCGCTCTTTCGTCCATGTCCAGAGCAGCACGCAGGTGGAGTGATAAGTATTAATAGAATAGTAGAAAGAACCAGTGTTGACAAGTGCTATGAGGATCTGGGATAGAATACTTTACTCCACAGGCAAGAGCATCTGTGCAGATGCCTGCGCACGTACAAGACGTCAAGTTTGGTGCAATGTACTTGTCTCGTAGATTTACACTATACTTACAATAGGAGTGACGCTGAACACTGACTTGGAGGCCTAAAAGCGGGGCCACGGAGAAGGGCCAGTGGCTGTTGAGTAAGTGCTTAGTTGCTCAGGGGTTCCAAGGCAGGCGCATTCCACAGGCTATGTACCCCTGCAAGCTCCAGCATAGGCCGGCCAGCTTCTGCTGGTTAGGGTTAAGCCTAGCCCGTATACCAGCTCCTTCGTCTCCTCGTTATCTCCTCTTCATGACCTAGAATGTCAGAAACTCGGAGCTGAGCCTACATGAGCCCCGCAAGAATGGCGGGATCCTTGGAAACCCAGCTGGCAGACAACGTTGCTAACAGTAAATAATATGTGTAGCATTGGAACAGCAGACGCTCTGTTGATTCCCTTGCCCTATGGTCAACTTGGACCCAACGTCTTCTTTCCATCGTACAAGAAGGGATTCTTGTCGGGATGACTTTCGTGACCTTGTCAGGCAGTGACAAGATGTACTCGACCCAAGCACTCTTCGTACAGGCGATTCTTGTTCTCCTTCTTCTGGTTCTTGGTCGTTTCTTCTACCGGCTGTACAGGGTCAGGACGCTGTTCAGAGACGCAGCCCGCAAACATGGCGTCGTAAGTACACACCGAAATCAATACCTGGTTTGAGGGGGAAAGTAATCATGATATGACTGACACGATAGTATGGATAGCGAATACCACCACATTCATTCTGGTTCGGACACCTGGCAATCATGGGAAAGACAATCATGAAGTATCCCCCTGATCTACTCCCAATGATCATCCCCAAGCTCCTCGCCGACGAGTACCCAGAAGTCGTCTCGCAAGGACTTATTTATATGGATTCCTGGCCCTTTGCGTACCCAATGGTGGCCGTCTTCAACCCAGACATGATCGCCCAGTTCACTCAGGATGTTTCCCTGCCAAAACACCCGACAATGGCCATGGAGTTCACGCCTTTTACTGGGTGCAAAGACCTTCTGAACCTCGAGGGGAAGGAGTGGAGGATGTGGAGGTCCATCTTCAACCCAGGCTTCTCCGTCAAGAACCTGATGGCCCTTATCCCTTCCTTTCTGGAGGAGATTGATGTGTTCAGAGACTGGCTGTTGGAGGTGGCCGACTCGGATCAAGTCGTGCCTCTGGACGACCAGGCCAGTGCCCTCGCCACCGATGTTATAGGCCGAGCAACACTGTAAGCAATTCAAGAACCTCCTCGGAACTGCCTGGAGAGGACTTGGGTCTCTCTTTTGATCCAGAAAGTTACTAATTTTCTCCTCCCCCCTTGCTTTTCGTTTCTTAAGAGGTATACGACTGGATTGCCAAGTGCGCAAGAATATTCTTTTTGAAACCTTGAAAAGGCAAATCAAGCAACTCATCATCGACGGAAGCCCAGCAAGCATCTTGAAGCAGATCAATCCCTTCAGGCCCTTTCACATGCGCCAGAACAACCGCGTGATGCAAGACTTCCTCAAACCACTCATCCAGGAGGCTGTGATCAAGCACAACAACCGGGAGGGCGGTGGCTCGTCTGCCGGGAAAGAGGAGCCTAAGACGATCATGTCGCTCGCTGTCAAGGCCTATGCCAGCGAGGCACAACAGACCCCAGCCAAAGGCACAACAACCCAGGTAGATGCAACTTTTGTGGACTTCGCCATAGCCCAGTTCAAAATCTTCATCCTGGCCGGCCACGACACAACATCCTCCGCACTGTCCTTCGCATACCACCTCCTCGGCAAACACCCAGCGGCCCTCAGGACCATCCGCACCGAGCACGACAGCGTCTTCGGCCAGGACCCAAGCCAGGCCAGAGCCGCCCTCGCCGCCAATCCACAGCTCCTCAACCAGCTCCCCTACACCTCCGCCGTGATCAAGGAATCCCTGCGCCTCTACCCACCCGTTGCCACGGTCCGCATGGGGTCCGACGATTTCTTCCTCGTCCATCCAGAGACGGGCCAACGGTTCCCGACCACAGAAATGATGCTCCTCAGCTGCCACATAGCCGCACACCGCGATCCAGACTTCTGGCCCCGCCCGGACGAGTTCGTGCCCGAGCGCTGGCTGGCACGCGAGGGCGATCCTTTGCACGTCCGTAAGAACGCCTTTCGCCCCTTCGAGCTGGGGCCACGCGGCTGCATTGGTCAGGAGCTCGCGCAGCTCGAGCTGCGCGCCATCCTAGCCATGACAATCCGGGAATTTGAGATTCGGAGTGTCTATGCTGAGGACGACCCTGAGTGGATGGGAGATAAGTGTTATCCATCCTGTGTTCCGGGAGAGTTCTCGACGGGGCATCCGAAGAAGTCTTTGCCTGTAAGGGTGACGAGACGGGTTTTCTCGCCTGAGAGGGAAGCTTGATGCTTTGTGAGAGTCGAATTATACAGAGATGCAATCGCCCTGTACAACCTAAAATCACACACATATTGATCATATTTCCGTAATCAACCCAGATTTGTGATTGCCATTGAACAAATTGATAACCCTTTATCCATACTTTCTCGGTCTCGTGACCTCAGTCGTGGGCCCAACTACTCCCTCTTCTTCTCATTGGCGAATACTCGAAAGCATCGACTCCAGCTCGTCTTGACGCTTCAGAGCATCCTCAAAAGTAGCATATCTACTCACCTCCCCGTCCGCGAACGCCTCATACAGCGCCCCAATATTCCTCGCCGGCATTGGGAGACTCTCCTGCCACGCCTCCCACCTCCACTCGACAGGCTGCACCGTGTCGGTCGCCCTGTCATGCAGCTGGATCAGAAACTCCCCTCCTACGCCAGTGTGCGGCCACACGGGTGCCGTAAGCCGCACGCTGCCTTTCTCACCGCTGATAACCCATGACAGGGCTGGTTCTTCGGACCCGGGAAAGGTGGCGCCGCTGCGCCAGGTGGCCAGAAGGGTTGCATCTTCTCTGACGACTGGGGAAGCTGGGATGGCGGCGGTCAGGGCGAGCAGGTCGGGCACGTTGGTCGGGAGTTGCTCGAGAGTGTTTCCTGCTGTGTCTACAACTCGGACGGTTGGTCGTTGAATCTGCAGTACGGCGTGAATGTCTGTCACATCCTTGAAAATAGACCGAACAGCATCCCATTCTGAAGACGGTGGAAGTAAGTACCGAGTATGATTATCTGACGTCCGAGATAAGGGGGGTGTGTCTTCCTCGAGAAACTCCATGAATAATACTTACGATGCCCAAACCAGATAGTAAAGGGATTCCCGCCATACTTGGTATCCGTAAAGTGCCTCGCGGCAACAGGAACTGTCCCCTCCTCAAAGGGCGACGCTCCCTTCTTGCCATTCATCCTAAACTCGCTGTTAACCACCTTCCCAACCGCGCCGCCCTCCACAATCTCCTTGACCTTGAGGATATACGGCGCCAGCCTCGCCTGCGTCCCCACCGCCGTGCGACTCCCGCTCTCCCTCGCCAGCCCCCTCAGCTCCCGCGCCACCTCCGCATTCTCAGCCAGCGGCCACTCCACCAGCACGTCCTTGCCGGCCTCCAAGCTGGGCTTGATGGCATCGCGGTGCTTGAAGCAGCTGATGGAGCTGACGACCAGGTCGACGTCAGGATCTGCGGCGAGGTCCGACGCAGAGGTGTAGGCGCGCACGTCCCGCGGGCTGGGGAGGTGGAAGGTCTCCGCGGCGAGGCGGGCCGTTTCTGGGCTGGAGTTGAGGAGGCCGATGATCTGGAAGCGGGCTTGGCCTCGGGCGGAGAGGAGGTAGGGGAGGTGGGCTTCTTTGGCCCAGCCTGATTTGGAGTTGGCGGAGAGGCCGATGAGGGCTACGCGGATGGGGGCCATGGTTTGTTTTGGGGTGTTTGGTGCTTTGGGAGGTTGGGGTGTCACTCCAGGGTAATATTCAGGTGTTCTGTTGATGAACGTATAATTCTACGAGGCTGGGTTTTAAATACTTTATATCTCTGACTGTAACTTACTGGTTGATTCGAGTGAGGATGTGGTCATCCCTCACAGGGTTTCGACGCAGTGACTTGAAAACGTCTCTTTTGATCATTGCACACATTGTCATGGTTGCTATAATATTGACTCTTCCTTACGGCAGCATAGGGGCCTATAGCTGTGCCTCCATGAATCTGAGCTGCCACAGCAAACCAAAGGGTCATAGTTCCCCCGCTGCTGTTAGAGTTCCTCCGAGGAATATGTCAGCAACGAGTAGGCATCAACCAATATCGCTGCACACACCCTGTCAAGATACACTCGCATCCCTGACCTAGCATAGAGCCACAGAGGGACGAACGCAATCATTGGAATCCCCTGTCCCCCGGCGCAAGGAGAACTTGGTGTACCGAAAGGCCGAAATCAATCCTACGCTCGGTGTTGGCTGACAAACGGGAATTTGCAGACAACGGTTCGGATACGTCAGCAGCCTTGTAGGGTCGCTATATTTAAGTACGACACTAAATGCAGGTCTGGATTGTATATACCGCTGCAACAGTTTACGACGTTGTGCATGTGAGAGATTTTGAACGCATTGTTCAGGCATGTGGTCAGAACCGTCGAATTTGTCTTCTTCAGATTCAGGACAAGTCGATGCTGAAGATTATGTATGAATTCGTGTATGTACTACATATGCCATTGGTCTTTGTTTACTTTCTGTTTCTTTTTCTTATCAAGGCTATATCGTGCAAATCAATCACTTTGACGAAATGTAGAACTACCTACTAGATACTTGAGTCTGTTGCATGAATTCGGCACAAGTTATTTTAGTAATAAGAGGTGAGACTGATTGTATTGGTCGTCTCTAAACTGACCATGAGATCGTGGATGCGCCTCGAGCTTCTCTTACAATGACAATATATTCGCCGTGTGAAAATCACTTGACAATCGAATTTCACATTATCCAAGTCTCCTGCTCAAACGTGGTGTAGAATACTGTGTGATTACCACCTGCTTGTAAGTTTCCGCGATCCCATCAGCCGTACTTCCAGCTACCTAGGTAGGCACTAAAAGAATGGAGGGTCTCTGCATGGTGACGAGCAGAACTTACTCTGCATTTTCACATCTCAACAGTGAATCACTCTATAGCTATCTCTCATTGTTATCCCAATGACTCCCAATAAAAACCAATGTACAATAACCGGAAAACGCAATAACCCTGATTAGTATGTCTATAAGCAGCAGTTGTGGTGATTAAATCCGGAAGCTAGACGTGGGGAAGATATCAAAGGTAACCAGAGTGCAATGACATGTTTTCTTGTAATAATTTCAGCTTCTAGGGACGATAGAGTCAGGGACACATTCTAACCTGAAAGACTCTCTCTCTCTGTCTTAAGACTCTTCCTCATGGTTCTACGCTGTTCGTTCGGGCACGCCCGTTCAGAGGAGGGGGGGGGGGCTTGCTTTTCCTACAGAAGTGATTCGGCGTTGTGAGTGACTGGAGTGACTGACCTTATACCATGAATGCATTCGTACCTGGACACTGTTACAACTGTCGTCCATTGTGTTCGAGGAAAAGCAGTGCAACAGAGGTCAAGCAATCATCAGCCAGAGTTCATATATATTCTCTCGCCCTTTTACTCCTGTGTAAGTCTCACGACAGCCAACCTACATGCAATATAAGCCCAACACATCATTTCCCCATCCAAACATGCCACGATATCCATACTGCCCTTGTCACAGGTGCGAACACAAGTCCGCCTATTCCAGACGCTGCATCTCCAACCACTGCCTAATATGCGCCCAGAAGAGCGCCGACCACATCCAACGAAGACACTCCCGCGCAAGGGAGGACATCGAGGCTGACTTCGACAGAATGGCCAGCGAGTACAGAGAGTTCGACGACTGCCTGCATCCCTTCACCGAGACATTGGAACGGTTCAACCGGTGCGAGCAGCGGTTCCTGGCAACAAGCCCCTCGTCTCGGACCCGTCGGCGGGAATCCAACATTGCTCTGCATGATGCGGAGGGAACGTAGGTTGTTGTCACTCCCCTTCTCATCACTAACTAAAGTCCCCATTGAGCACTTGAGTCTTTTGGACCTTCCAAGGACAAAATTTATCTGACTGAAGGAAACCAAAACAACGTCTAGTCTCTTTAGTCGAGCGACAGATGTGATGATAACGTACATACACCTGAAAAGTAAGATGTTCTGCTTCACTTTCTGAACCATCATCTGCGAGGTGCCAACTAACACTTCCGAATCTAAGAGGAGGAACGCGCCCAAGAAAAACTGAAGAGACTGCTCCCTGACGAGCCAACAGCACTCGAGGGATACAAAGCAAAGAGGAACTTTGGCCAAGTAGATATCCTCGAGCCTGAAGAGGAGGAGTGGAAGCCTTATGGTGCAGGGCAAGCATACTGGTCTTTCGAACCCGAGGAGAAGCTAGATTCCGAACATGACCATGGAACTTCTGTCTGATTCCGAATTGGGGTTTCTCAATCAGAGGGTCCGTGGTAGCACTTTTCTGGGAGAGAAAAACAAGCAACAAGAGAAAAAGAGGCAGGAGATGACTTCATAACATTAGAGATACCCAAGTAGGCTTGACTGGACGTCTCCTCAGACAGGATCACTTTCTTGCGAACGAGGCATCAAGATCCATTTGATTCCTGCCACAAAAGGCATTAAATTTGACATTAATTGAGATAGATAACATGCCCAAAGTCCATTAGTCACAACGCAAGCCACGCCGTCCCAAACGCCGATGCTCTATAATTTTCTCAAAAGGTCCAAGAATCGAGTCCATGGCACCATTGGACCTGTACAACACTCGTGCGCCGGGGTTGTCGACATTTTGAAATACAGAGATCCTTTATTTGACGCCCCCGCCCCCCCAAACCAACTCCACGTGATGTGAACATCTTCCGATATCGAATTACGCATTTCTTCGTGGCCTGTAGGGCTCGTACCATGCCGGCTGATCAGATGCTGCGGGTGGCTGGTCGGCTCCAGAGTAGCGAGAACTTGGCGACTCCAGCTCTGCCGGTGATGTGACTGATATCGTGGGCATCTCGGCTGGGGGGATGGCCAACGATGTTTGTGTGGAGTCGGCCAGCATCTCGTAGATTTCTTCTTGCGGAGGGACCTGGTGGGCATTCTGCAATCGCGCATTCGCCTTGACAGCCTCCAGCGCACCTGGCGACCATGGAACCGCCGCGCCGTCAGATGTCGTGAGCCAGGTGTTTTGAGTCCTTGGTGTGTCTATTGTGGACGTTGCGTTGTCTAGCTCGGACGGCCCGTAGGATACGTGACCCGGGTGCTGGCTTGGAAAGGTGCTTGATTCATATGCACTGCCGAGTGGACTGTTTTGAGAATTGGCCATCATAGGATGTACCTCATCGTAGTGGTGCCGTCGTTTTCGATAGCGAACGATGAAGACGGCGGCTACGGCCAGGATCGCCACTCCTGCTACCGAAGCTCCGGCGATGATGCCGATCTTGGCCCCAGATGAGATACCACTCTGGCCCGCTGTTGAACTTGCGGTCGATGTTGGTGGTGTTGCTGCTGATGAGGAGGACGATGATGTGGCAGTCGGCGTGCTACTCGACTTGCTCGAAGTGATGCCTGAAGCAAAGGCCATCCATTGTGATAACGATACACTGAGGGGCGTGCCTGAAACTCTGCAGTTTGATTGCAGTACTGTCTGTAAGGTATCGCGTTAATTATCTGGCCATTTCGCGTATAATTGCCCTGTCTCGAGACTCTGAAGCCGCTGCCTCAAAACCTCTACCACTGCTCGCAGCCCTGGGAGGGTTGTTTTCCGTCCTGTCTTGTATAGCATTTTAGGAACTCCATATCTTCAGAACACTTACAAAAGCACTGGTCATATCTGCTGAGTCCTCTTGTGCTATGCACTTGGCAGAATTGGTAACGAAATCGCCCCCATTGCTACAAAGACATTGGTTCATGACTTGGGATGTAGCGCCATCGCAGCCACTGCTATTGGAGGCCTGGTACAGACATGACTGTGTGCCGGAGGGGTATCCATCGAAATTGTTCTGGAATTGTGCGATACAGGGTCTGACGATCGTGAGGAGGACAACGAGGACGAGGGGAAGGGTGAGGTTTGGGGAGGCGAATAATGACCTCCGTTGCGAGACCATCGTGAGTGTGGGGCCGGGGGGGGGGGGTCCTCCCAAGTTGGGCTGCTCGCTACAATTTGTCGACGACAGGGGCTTTAATCCTCGGCGTGGGGTTGAAGGTTGTTTAAACACGAGGTTATTCAGTGGGCCCTCTCTATGAAACGTCGGGCCCAAGCTGCAAGCAGCGGTCAACCAAGGCGCTGGCTGTGAGCCCTGATTGCAAGAAAGTATACCCAGACAGACAGCTTTTTTTGGCCCTTGGGGACTTTTGTTTATCAATCTTGACTTTGGGCTGGACAACTAGGGCCTCGATTGGTGCGTCAACATCCTTCGCGATGATTTTGATGGTCCTCGATCGTTCTGTCGCTCAATTCCGGCTGTTGAGTGGCCCGGGAAAGTCGCTGTCAATGGGATTGATGTCGACTGGCCCAATGTTGAGGAAAGGAGCGGTATCGAAGTTTTAGGAAAGAAAAAAGAAAACAGATCAAAGAGATCGAAACGAAATCCTGAAAGCCACAAGCGGGACGTGTTCATATTAAAAGAAGCAAGGAAAACTCCCTGGACAATGAGCACTAAAGCTTGTGGCTCGTACCAAGGCGGCCGGGCGGATTGCGGCTGTGTTCTCTCTCTGACCCGTCATCTTGGGAAAGCTCGGATCCCTGGCTTAGGTGGGACCTGACATGAGCCAAGCCTTGAAGATCAAAGAAAAAAGAAAATTCTGATCAAATTCAATTGTTCAGGAGAAAGTAGAAAGGAGAAGGGAAAGGGCCCTATCCTACTAGTTGGAACGAACGAACTTAACACGCTGAGGGGGGCTCCACAGCAAATACGGTCGGAAGACAGGCCGTACCTTGCGTGATGCTTGGATCATGACTTAATAGTAGCAGCAACGTCGTTGACCTCATCAAGAACGCTCTTTTTGGGCTGCAAGTGCGTTCCAGCAAGCCCCTCTACACTTTGTGGTCGATAATCAGTTCGACCGCCATAGCAATGCACACGGAGTAGTAGAATAAAAGGGCACTCTGCATAGGACTGCTCTGCGGAAACGAAATCGCGACCTTGATACGGCGACCTCCCGTCCAATCACTGCGTTCTGGAGAGGGCACCGCAGCAGCTCAAGCGAGACGGCCGACGATATGCCGAGGGTCCTGGCTGTTAAGAGGTGTGTAGCAGCCTAGAAATCTGGGGTGCTGTGGTGTAGTGTAGGCAGGTAATGTGGCTTGGATATTTCCGACGATGCGGTCAAGGATCGGTAGGAAGACACTTGACTGGTGGCAGATCTGGCTCATGGCTGGGAGGCCAAATGCCTGGAGAAGAGCCCGGGCCTCTGACCACTACTGGAAGGACCGCTAATAGTACGTACTACGTAGCACGGAGGGAGTTAGTGTAACTGGCACGAACGGCAGTGGCCAACCACCCGCTATAGTAGGCTACTTTAAACAAGCTAGGCACTTACTTACTGCACTGGTAGCACCATACATAGCATGTAAGCATGTACTATGGAAATAGTATACACTACGGATCAGTAGGTATTGCTAAATTTGGCAGTTGCTCACATCCTTGCCTCTTGCCTCTGTAGGCTTGACTGACCTCTGCTGTCTCACTGTGGCCTGCGTGCCCTCCTAGGCATAGACAGGCCTCTCTTCCTCTCGCGCCTCTGCCACAGTCTTGGCCTCAACGTCAGCCTCAGCCTCTCTGTGCCTTCGCTTCAGGAGCGTTACGTATCGATGCCTTTCACTTCGTCCTCATCTTTACGAGTTCTTAGCGAGTCGACCTTTTGATCGACATGGAGACAGTTGGCCGTTCTCCTAGGCTATCGAGGCTGGTTGATTGGTCGTCCCTCACGGCCCGCCTCCGCTGTGTCACGATAGCCGCAGCCCTGTCGAGAAACGTTGCAGTTTATTCCCGCCCCAACAAGACGCTCTATCGATTCGAGATCTCCAGTGGGGCGATTTTAATTGGCGAGCGATGCCAACCATAGTCAACAAACGGCTGATAGTCTCTATACGAGCGGCACATTCACAACATTACTTCTTCTGGCGCACATTATCTGCTCTCCTAGTCCTGAGTTTTTGTCCACGACATTACATCCTATTGACGAGTTACTGATAGGGTGCGACCAGACACGCACGGCAATCTCGACAGTCACCACGTGCCACGGCATGCTCCCAATCGCAGTGGACCGCGAGATTCGTCAGTTGCTCCCGGGCCGACCGCCGCAACGGCATCCATGTGGTGCTGCGAAGCGCTATGGAACAACGGCATGGGCGATGGTGTGGGGCGGGGATCAGGGGTATGTGCCCTCCCCTCTGTGTCTGTGCTATTTCATCGTGGGTCGCTTATCAGAAGGTTTCACGCATTAGTCCGAGAGTCTGGAGAAGATGCCGGTTGCCACGATGCCAAGAATCATGTTATCGACTGCAGCTGCAGCAGCAGTATCCAGGTGGAGGAAACATGCCTGTTTCAGAGGCACTCAGGGACGACGTCCAGCACGTAGTCTCGACAGCCAGGCCGGACGATCCACTGGCGCCCGTCCGTCTCATGGCTGGCTTGTCCTTGGCGACATGCTGGAGACAAAATGGCGGCTTGCTGTCCCAATGGTGTCTTGACCCGTGTGCGTGCTGTCCGTCTAGATTCCGAGCCAAGGCGGACCTCCTCTTGCATCTACTGCTTGCTGTATGTACTCGTCCCGAGCGGAACTGGACGCTCAGCATGACCAGTCAGACCAATCGTCCCGAAGAAGCAGAAGCCAACCCCCGTACAGTTACGCTAATGCGTGCCATCCATGCTACAAGTGGATCGGCACCAGTGGTCATTCCCACCTTTGTCGCGTCGATCACCGGTGCCGCGCCGACAGTCACCACCCTTCGCAAATTCAGTCACCAATTTCGTCAATTCCTCCTGCCGCACCTCTCTCGGTTGCTGTCACTACATGCACCTCCTACAGGCCGTCCGTGTCCAGACCGCCACTCCGTACCATAAAAGCCAATTCCCAAAAGGTCCCTGCAGACTGTAACCCTGCTGGATATATTGGGGTTCTCTTTCTCTTTCCTGTCTCTTCAAGTCTCGATCTGCCTGCGATGAGTTTGTTGAGATCCTGTTGATCTCTTCTTGGCATTTTTCTATACGAAAACATGCAATGACTTTCGAGTAGAGCTTGATTCTATTATACTTATGAGCAGACTCTCGAGGCCTACCATGGCCTCAGTCCCATCCCCATACCTTTCATGGGACATACTGCGGCCATGTCTCAAATGTTGCGATCGTCTTTGGGTAAGCCAACCCCACCTTCTTCCTGATGCCGTCATGGAAGAAAGAAAGCAGAATAGAATTTGCGACCCTCTACTGACGGGTAGCCGCTAGATATCTGAACTCGCCATTTTTGGAGAGTGCATCGGCGCCATTGCATGGATCCCAAGTGCTCTCTCTCTCTTTCTGCTCATATCAGGATATGGCTTGCAGCCACTATGGCGCCGCCGCCCGGTCTGGCTGCGCATTTTTGCAGCCGAGTCGCCCGAAGAGACCGAAGATTCTTCTGCCGAGCTCGGGCTCCCGATGCGAAGAAATTGGAGCCGCTCAGCTGTTTTCCTCTTGGTTAATTCAGCAGTCGGTCTCGTGCTCAGCGTTGTGGCCAGTTTAAATCCAGATATAGGACCCCTCTTTCTCACGCCACTAATACCCCATGTCAGTGAGAAAACCCTTGACTAGCTGCTCTAGATTGCACGCCTTACTAACGGCATCAAAGGTGGTCACCTGCATTGCGTTGGCAGGCGAAAGGCCGCGGTCGACGCCAGGACTGGCATTGGTCGTTCAGGGAGCATTGTTTCTCGTTCAGCTCGTTATGGTCAGCACTATACTGCATGTCACGACAAGGCTTGGCCTCGTGTGGTGGATACTTGAGATGGTCGTCACGGTAGCCTCCGTGATTTGCATTCTCAATATGCCAATGCGTGACCCTCACTTTGGCAGCATCGATATTTGTTCCCCCTTTCAGACGCCGACATCGAAACTTCGCAGCCCAGAAGATAACTTCACGCTCTGGAACTGGATGTCTGTAGGCTGGATGGGACCCGTCGTCGCCGCGGGATACCAGAGACAGCTCCACGACGAAGATGTGTG
Source organism: Cryphonectria japonica (assembly GCA_014851275.1). Lineage (NCBI taxonomy): Eukaryota > Fungi > Ascomycota > Sordariomycetes > Diaporthales > Cryphonectriaceae > Cryphonectria > Cryphonectria japonica. The sequence goes on along the minus strand of JACWTT010000027.1, from coordinate 323,899 downwards.
GCAGCTGCCCCTCCAATTCCAACACGACCGGCTGCACCGCCTCTTCAGGGATGTGAAAGGGTCAGTCCTCATGCGTACCGTCAAGGTCAATGCGCCAGATTTGATCATAACGACCTTCCTGGGCATTCTCGAGTCGCTTTGCTCCTTACTTCCAATTGTCTTCCTAAAGCAGCTTCTGACCGCTCTCGAAGGCGAAAATGCAAACCGAAGGGTTGCGGTGGTCTACGGTGTGTTCATATTGCTCGTCCGGCTGATTGGGGCCCAGTCTGGAATCTTCAATCTCTGGTTCTGCCGACGAGCATATGAGCGGTGCAGAGGCGAACTGATCACTATGATCTACGAGAAAACCTTGAGGCGGAAGGCCTTTACATTTCCCAGCCACCATGACGAAAAGGAAGGTGATAAAAGATTGGACAAGACTAAGACCAATGGGGGCCCAGCGTCCATGGGCAAGATCCTCAACCTGATGCGCAACGATGTTTACGAGGTTGCACAGCGCTTCTGGGAATTCGCTAATCTCGTTACAAAGCCGATGACTTTCATCTTAACGATAATCCTGATCTGGGAAATCCTGGGACCAGCAGCGCTCGGCGGGGTCCTGCTCATCATCCTAGCGCAGCTTATCAACATCTTCACCATCCGCGCACTTGTTAGTTGGGAGCGGGCCCGACGCGGTGTCACCGACGTCAAGCTTCAGCTCACCTCTCAATTCGTGGAGGCGATACGTCACCTGCGCTGGTATGACTGGCAGGATAAGTGGTTGGGCCAGATCCTGGCGTCCCGGCAGAAAGAGCTACGGTATCGAGTGATTGTGAACCTGATCAGCAAGGCTATTGCTGCCACCAATAAGATCTCGGCCTACTTCTTTCCCGTGGCAGCATTTTATGCGTATACTATGATCGGCAAGCAGCCTCTGCGAGTCGACATCGCATTTCCGGCATTGACCCTATTCACCCAGCTGAACCAAAGCCTGAACGAGCTCCCAGGGCTGGTCACTGTACTTCTCAATGCCAGCGTGGCCATGGGAAGAATTGACAATTTCATGGCCGAGCCAAACAAGGACGAGGAGTACGACGCTCTTGGAGAGTCTGGCACGCAGCCAGCTGGGCAGCTTGAGTTATCGTTCCATGAAGCGTCTTTCTCATGGCCCGGATCTCCGCCAACGCAGCACGTCCTCTCGAATGTCACCTTCTCAGCTGGTCCGGGCCTGACTGCCATCTGTGGAAAAGTGGGGTTTGGAAAGACTGCCTTGCTTCATGCCATTCTAGGAGAACTTGATGATCGTGGGGGCACAAGGAAGATACCCAGCGAGCTGTCAGGCTATTGTGCGCAGACACCATGGTTGCAGAGCATGAGCATCCGAGAGAACATACTGTTCTCCTCCGGCCTCGACGAAGCGAGATATCGGCAGGTCCTCGCGGCTTGCTGTCTCATTCCCGACCTGTCAAACTGGAAGGCAGGAGACCTATCGCTGATCGGCGAGAATGGCGTCGGCCTCTCTGGTGGCCAGAAGGCGCGGGTGGCACTCGCCAGGGCTATCTACAGCCAGGCGAGGATCTTATTGCTGGACGACCCAATTGCTGCTCTGGACCACCAGACGGCGGAGACGATCCTACGTAATCTTTTCAGAAACACGGACTTGTTGAAGGGTCGGATGGTCTTCTTTGTGACCCATCGGATGGATATCTTGACAAGATATGCCGATCAAGTCCTGGAGATCTCTCAGCCTGGAGTGGTGACTGTCATCTCACGCGAAGAGATCAACGCCCACGAGGAGCTACTCCACTTTGCCGCGGAGGAAGAGCACCGCCGAGAGTCGCTGGATGACGAACACGCAGACAAACCAGATGAGGACGTTCTCCCCGACAAGTTCATCGAGGAGGAACACCGAGCTCATGGCGGGGTCATGATGTCAGTATACTGGCAATACGTCAAGGCCGGCAACCTCTGGTACTGGGCCGGTCTGGTCGTCCTATTCACCGTATTCCGAGCCTCGAGGCTTGCGCATTACTATTTCTTGAAGATCTGGGGCGAAGCCTACGAAGACACCGCGGCCACCCAATTCTATCTCGTTGCTAATAATGAGCCAGAGCACATGTTCCCAACGGCTGCGGGCCCGAACTTGAGCACCGCTGCTTCTGGTGACTGGTGGAACATTGACCTTGACCTTCCCCCTCCCGACGCCGACGCACGTCCTTGGTTATTCTGGTTCTTCATCATCGCCTTGCTGCAATTCCTCTCCTTCATGCTCTCCGACCTAACGATCGTGCTCATCATCTACACTGCGGGCAAGCACCTCTTTCAACAGGTCATGCTCAAAGTCGCTAACGCCACATTCCGCTTCTACGACGTGACGCCCGTCGGCCGTCTGATGAACAGACTGACAAGCGATATCGGCACTATCGATGGCCAGATTGTCACGCAAATCCGCGATGTCGCATGGTACTTCATGTTCTGGGCTTCCAGCCTCTTCGTTATTGCCTCGACAACGCCTGTCTTTCTCCTCATCGCTATCATCATGACCTTCCTTTTCATCATGATCTTCATGCGTTTCCTCCCAGCATCACAATCGCTTCGACGGCTGGAAATGGTTTCTCTGTCCCCACTCATGTCAAACTTTGGCACCCTCCTCGAAGGCCTCACAACTGTCCGCGCTTTCCGCGCTGAACCTCACTTTCAGAATCGGATCATCATCACAACCGAGGCTTTTCAGAGAATGGACCACTTTTTTTGGTCCCTTCAGGCTTGGCTCATGTTCCGCTTCGATATCCTCTCCGCGCTCTCGACCTTTATCCTCACAATGTCAGCTCTCCTCACCGGTCTCGGGGCCGGCACGGTCGGTTTCGTCCTGGGGACTGCCGGAAATTTCGTAACTTGTACACATAACCTGTGCCGCAAGTACGGTGATCTACAAATGCAGTTTGTCAGCGTGGAGCGTGTGATTGAACTTATTGATCTGGAGGAGGAACCACGTGGTGACCTCGATCCACCTGCCGCATGGCCCAGCTACGACGATGACATAATCTTTGAAAAGGTTACGGTTCGATACGCAAAGGGCCTTGACCCATCGTTGCGAGACATCAGTTTCCGCATACCGGCCGGTGCGACGGTGGCTGTGACTGGCAGGACCGGCAGCGGAAAGAGTACGCTTGCGTTGACGTTACTTGGTACGATCCTACCCGAGTACGACGAGGCTACTGGCACTCTAGGGAGCATTCGTATCGGCAGCATTGATGTGGCGAGGGTGGACAAACATGCGCTCAGGAAGAGGATCAGCTTCGTGGCGCAAGATCCGGTGCTGTTTCCTGGTACGCTGAGGGACAATCTGGATCCCATCGGGGAGCACTCAGATGAGGAGTGTGAGTTGGTATTGAGGAGGGTGCTGGGTGCAGCAGACGAAGTGGATGCTCTCTCAGGCAGCGCTTCGCCGACCCCACGAGGGTCTGGGTCGAGTTCCGCTTCTTTCAGTCCTGTTCCCAGCTCAAACAGCAGCAGTGGTGCAGACAGTGATCACGGGGAAGGTCACAACGGTGACATCGTCACTAGAGATCTCGCAACAGCCAACCTGAATGCCAATGACAACGGCGGGGCTAAGTCCGGCCCTCCGTATTCATCTGCCCTCACCCTGGCCACACGTGTAGATGGCGGCGGCAAGAACCTCTCCCAGGGCCAGCGACAGCTCATCGGTCTGGGCAGGGCCGTGCTGCGGCGAAGCCCCGTCGTGATCCTAGACGAGGCGACAGCAAGCATCGACAAGAAGACGGCGTTCTACATACAACAGGTTCTGCGCGAGGAACTGCGCCAGAGTACAGTCATCACTATCGCGCATCGCGTGGAAGCAGTGAAGGATGCCGACTTTGAGATCGTCCTGGACAAGGGAAAGGTGGTGAGGGCACAAGCCTTGATTGGGGGTTGAAAAGTGACGAGAAGTTTTCTCAAGTGTAAGTAAATAAAATGGGAGGAAATATGAGGGAATGAAGAGAAGGAGGGGGGTGGGTCATGGGGGATGAATACCCAAAATCATGAAATGAGATGCCCAAAAGGAAAACTTCCCAGACGGGGGAAGGGGAAAAACTCGACAGTACGTTTTCCCCCTGCATAACCTGCAGTACTACTAGTAGATATACCTGTTTTGTGCATTTTGATACCTTGTTCCTTTTTGATATATAAAAGCATCGGAATTTCGAAGTCATTTTACAAGACACCCTGTTTTACATGACAATCAAGGCTCTCGTGTCCTTGATGCATGTTCCCCAGGGGCCTCGGATGCTCATGCGGATGGCGGCGCCCCGGCAACCTCTATGAACCGAACCAGATGCATGTGGTGAGGCTGAGGGTCAACATACATGCATATTTAAGTTGAGTCTTATCACAGGCATGCTCAAATACACAATCACCAGATTTTGATTCCTGGCCACTTGCATTGATTGCTCTTGAGTGTAGCGTTTTGCATCACTCACAAACAAGTGCTGCCCTTGACAGCCTCCTTTGCGACAATGCTTTCTCCTCGTGAACGTCTCATTAGCGTGTGTTGTTCGTGTTCCAAACACTCCAAATCACTGTGTGCTTTTCAGCCCGGGAGCTCGATTGATCCTTTCCTTCTTCATTTTCCCCTTTCGACCTGAACGCGTCTCCATCGAACAAACACTTTCTCCCTCAGCCTTCCTTACCGTCTCTGCAGCGCCCCTCTCGCTTCAGCAAGACTTGAGCAAGCTGGACTGGTCCTCCTACACACTGCGCGACGCCTTCGTACACTTTGTTAATGTCCCGTCTGTTATTGGTTTCGCGTTCTCGAGCTTTGCTCTATGTCGAACACCTTTGGCCAGAGCTTTTTCTTTCTGCGTCACGCGTCGGCACCCTTCCCTTCACATCATAGGAGCTCTCGATTTGACTGCTCACTTGACCTCCTTCTGACCTTCCGCTTGACTTTCCATTCTAGCTCCTACCCACCTTCCTCAAGTTTCTGCTCGACTTTTCTTCTCTTCAACTCTCCACTCACTTCTCCTCCTTAAACTTCCACATTTCTTAACCCGACTGCTCCATATCCTGCTGTCGTCACCTGTGCCGTTTCTTCCCTATCCGTCACGTCGCACAGTCAATCCGTTGTTCCTTAACGAGTCACATCTCGGCATCAGCTATCATCAAGTCGAAAATGATGCCAATCCCATCTGAGAACGAGACCAGAGGCACTTCCCTCCCCAGCAATCAGATCCCACAGCCCTCGCCCCGTAAAGATACGGAAAGCACCATGGGGCCTCCTAACAACTACTTTGATCGTTTAGTATCCGAGGCATCCATCGAGGACCTAGAAAAGGGCGTTGAGATCAGCGTGGAGAGGCTTAAGGAGATTGAGAGGATCCTGAGCTCTGCTCCTGAATCTATCTTACCCACCACAGTCTCACAAGTACAAAAATGGCTGGCCAAGGTCAAGAAACTTTGAGATGATGCAAAGCTGACTCGTTTCATCATTGGTGTTGTGTATGTATTTCTGTCTGGTTCTCAAATACGAAATAGATACTGATATGGATCTTGCAAAAGTGGCAACACTGGTGCGGGCAAGAGCTCGCTCATCAACGCGCTTTTAGACGAAGAGAGGTACAGCTTGTTCACCCGTGATATTATGGAAGACAACCCTACTGACGACATTCATAGGCTTGTGCCTGTCAATGGTGTGCGGGCCTGCACTGCGTCAGCTACCGAGATAGCATACAACTACTCTGACGACCCAGCGGAAGCCTACCGTGCCGAGATCGAGTTTATCACTGCGGAAGACTGGACTAAAGAGCTGGGGGCACTGTTGTCTGACATCATTCAGGATGGAAAGGTGTCCAAAGACTGCAATATCGCGGACAGCCCTGCTGGTGTAGCATATGCCAAGATCAAGGCCGTCTATCCCAGAATGAAGAAGCAGGATATGGCCAGGGGTAAGCCTTGCGAGATGGCCCGGTCTGCGAGTATCCTCGAACTTCTGGGCACTGCCAAGAAAATTCACCGCACGAATGCTTCCGATCTCTACGAGGCTATCCAAAAGTACGTCGACAGCAAAGACAGGGCAGCTGGTAGCGGAGGTGATGTCGAGTATTGGCCCTTGATCAAATCAATCCGCATATACTGCAAGGCGGCGGCTTTGTTCACAGGCGCGGTCATTGTGGACCTTCCGGGCGTCCAAGATGCCAACACTGCCAGAGGGGCTGTGGCGCTGAACTATCTGAAGGTTTGTGATGCCATCTGGATCACTGCGGGAATTCAACGAGCCATGGACGAGAAGGCAGCCAAAGACCTCCTGGGTGAGTCTTTCAGGCGCCAGCTGAAGTTTGACGGGGCATACTCAGCTATCACCTTCATTTGTACCAAGACAGATGATATTCTGAAGCTAGAAATTGCAAGTGCGCTCGATACAGAAGATGGTATCTCCGGTCTAGAGACACAGCTCAAAGACCTTGAAGCTAGAAAGGTTGTGTTGCGCCGCCAACTTCGCGAGCTGAAGCAAAAGCGGTTCGCATCCGACGCGACAGTAAATGACTGGTTGGACAAACATCAGGTATGATCGGCCTTGTCCGTCAAGGCAGCGAAAGGCGAGACAGTGTATCGGCCGGTACTCAACAGCAAGAAACGCAAGCACTCAAGCGATTCTGGCAATGAAGACAGTGGCACGGCGGATGATTCGAGCGATGACTCCAACAGCGATGGTAAGGCTCAAGTCGAGCAGGGCCACGACCGTCAGGTCTTGACAGCTGAGGAGATTGAGAGAGAAATGAATACCATCCAAGATGAGCTACACGCTGCCAAAAAGGCAAAGAAGGCCCTCAAAAAGCAGATCCATGAGGCCGACAAGGATCTGCAGCAGGTTGGCACAGACGAGAGCGCCATGCGCAACCACATCCATTCGATCTGCATCAAGGGACGGAACCGGATGGCCAAAGGTGCGATCAAGGCTGATTTTGCGTCGGGAATCAAGGAGTAAGCTTATCCTTCTATCGACCATTTCTGACTTGTCTACGCTTATTGACCTCGTCTGCAGGCTTGACCAGCAGACAGCAATTGATGAAGACGAATGGGCTTTCGACCCGAACGTCGAAGCCAGAGACTACGACGCCGTAGCGCGATCCCTTCCTGTCTTCTGCGTCAGTGCTCGGGCATATCAAAAGCTCACCGGAAATTTGGTGGATGAAAATGTACAGGTCGAAGGGTTCATCCAACTGGACGATACTGGGATTCCAGAGCTTCAATCCCATGCACGAACCTTGACTGAGGCCGGGCGCAGAGAGAAGTCCCGTTACCTCATCAATGACGCCGACGAGCTTCTTAAATCGATGAAAATATGGACAACGAGCACTCGTGTCAGTCAACTGACCATGGCTCAGGTTTTAGAAAAAAGGGAGTTTCTTCGCAAGCAGTTGTCTGACCTGGAGATGGTGAGTAACGAATTATAACTGAACTCTATCCTTGTTCTAGGACGCACTTATCAACGTTTATCAGGCCCTGCGGAAGTCACTGATCAACTTCCACGCGGCTATCTCATCCACCATAAACAGGTATCTTTTGAAGGCCTTCGACAAACTCATCATTATCGGATCCGAAAAGGCCGTTGCGACTGCAGAGGCATGGGGTGCGCACCTACAACAGGGTGGACTTCGGTGGTCTACAGTGAGTGTTCCCCTCTCGTATGAGTTCGTAAATCTTTAATTCTAAGCTTGCGCTTCTCTAGTATCGCGCGACCGTCCGAAGGGGTGGAGAATTCTCAGGAGCCGCAGGGCCGCGAGACTTCAATGCCGAACTTTATGCTCCCGTGGCCAGGCATCTGGTCAGCACCTGGGAGATAGTCTTCCAAAGCCGCTTCCCAATAACATTCGACGCATTTACAAGGAGTACCATAGATGCTACGGAACGATTCCACCACATTGCCTGTTCAAGCATGCCACACCGCGAAACTTCAGCTCTTGAGGCCAAGGACGGTCTCGCCACGTTGGAGAGATCAGTCCGGATCCAAGTTACTGCTCTAGGAGCGTCAATGCAAGAGCTACACAAGGAAGTCGAAGCATCCCAACGGGACTTGAACCGGATGTTTACACCTGCCATTCAGAGGGTGATGCTTGAGACATATAACAGCTGCTCGGAACAATCAGGTAACTCTACCTCCCAGAATATGCTCACAGTTACTTATGGTCAGTAACAAGTCCACGACGGCTGACATATACATACATACATTCCTCAGGCCCCGGCTGTTTTGCGCGCATGAAGAGCTTGATGAAAGCAGACGTAGAGACCAACAAGCGACGCATCTTCGAGGAGGCAACCAAGACAGTCAAAAACGCTCTGAAGAAGGTATTAGTGGAACTCCATACAAAGATTCGGCATCTTATCGACGAACTTTTGATGAACGTCAAGCGAGACTTCACAGCAGTGCTTATTGGCGATGAGGATCACGCGGCCGAGCACCAACTTCGCAACCAGCTTCGCAAGCACCTGGACGATAGCGACTCTTGGTACGTCGAGCTCTTCCCGGACTTGAGGGACAAAGTAAAAGTAGAGCATTGCCCTAGTCTTCTGTCAACTTGAGAATGTCAGCGGCTTCCGTTCGGCTCAAAGGACTGAACCTCAAGTTACGAAACGCTACCTCGGACTCTGCAGCAAATGTCTATCTGTGTGCGAGGATCAGTGTGCACGGCTCCGCCAGGCAGCCAATAATCAGGCCTGTTGATAGCCCTAAATAGCTCGGCCTCGTGGCTTTTCTGTTCTTTCTCTTTTTTTACTTAGCGCATTACAATATGAGCGTTTTCCTCGCATAATCTGTGCATCCCTGAAACCGTCCTCCACCGTTTTATCGTCGACATTACAGGCACCGGGAAACAGGTCGCTGTTTACAAAGTGTTGTCTGAGCTGAAGATTCGTGAAGGCAGATGATTCTCGATTGAGGATCTTGAAGCAAGGCTCTTTGTTATTTCCTCTTTTCTGCTACCATGAATCACTGTGCTTCTACATGCAAAGATTTGTGCGTGGCACTTAGCAGAAGATACAGGATCTGGTGTGAAAATGCTGGGTGTTAATGAATCGAGGAGGTACAGACTGACGGACGTGGTAATCAGTGGGTGTACACAGTCAAAAGGGAAATGGTTTGTTGTCCTGTCATATGAGGCCAGATTTGTGTGTTAAGGTCTTCCAATAGACGAGTAGTGTTAAAATGTCAAATGAAACTCAGTCCTTCCCTCGGACATCTTCACTCAGTGGTGCTTGCCTAGTCCAAATATTCATCCCAATCTTCTGTCCGGTTGTCACGGGCAATCCAGCGTGCAATGTCCTCTCATCGCCTACGCCATTCGGGAACAAATTCTCCCAATACACCGCGTTCCCCTCAACAGGGCGAAAAGTAACGCCCTCTTCGTACGGCGTATCACAATCCACAACCTCGCACCACCTCTCGTCCCTCGGCGCCTCAAGAAGCGGGAAATTCGTGCCCCCTCCGGTCGTGTCGTTCGACACGTGCACATACGCGAAGAAAGACGACACCCGGTTTCCGCCCACGCTGGCCACCGCGTTGGCCGGGTTCGTGAACCAGTCCGTGTGGTACCGGTACTGCTCTCCAGCGCCGTACTTGACGAGCTGTAAGGGCTCTAGGTGGTCGACGGGGACGCTGTGGCCCTGGAAGGCCAGGGCTCTCTGCTCTATACAGCGGACTGTGGCGTCTCGGGCTACAGAGGTGGACTGGGAGGTTCGCACGCTGTTTATGGTGTGCTCTCCGCTTGCTCCGGCTACGCCTGAGTGGAGGAAGCTGTCCTTGCTGTAGAGAGGTTTTATGTCAACGGGCTGTACTCATCCCATGGACGACGACGTTGTGAAGCGAGAAAAGGGGGGGGGGGGGGGGGGCTCACGTCACTTCCTGGAGATGGGCTCTTTCTTCTGGGGTGATGAAGTCGTGCAAGTAGATTACTGTTGGTGATTTTGATATGATTGAGACTTTGTATGGTGGGTGTTGGCACTGGTAATCGCTGCTCATTGGCTTCTGCGATGCGTCTGCGTGGGCGAGCAGGGCCAGTGCTGCAGCAGATGTGGAACTCAGAATCTTGACCATGGTTGACTGATTCCTTTCAGACAGGTTAATGTCGTCGGTATGGTCCTCCTGGAGAAAAGACTACGAGTCGAAATAAATTGCAGTGATTTAGAGAAATCATTTTGGAGCATGTGTGGGCTGAGTAGTGCAAGTATGTTAAGTGGGTTGCCGCAGTAAGCCATGTTCGGCCATGAAACATCTGCGGTTAGGGGGCAGGGCTCCGAATGGTGACAGCTCATGTTTCCGCACCTCTCATGGAGTAAGTTTCAGGGGCTCGCCAGTATGATCTTCGAATGATGCGACCACAGTGATGCAACCCTGTTCACGATCCGGTCTGAGAAGTCACAAAGCTCCTTAAATTGTCCTCGTCCGGATGAAGCTGACATGATTATTGATGATTAAAGCAAAGGCAAGATAACTATCTCACTATCCCATCTTTGACGACGCCTCATTAGCACATCTGCATACACATCCTGTTTAATTATACGATGGCGAGATACGGCATTGTTGTTCTTTCTGGTCTTATTAGCTTTGCTTTGGGAAAATGGCAGACTGTCGATGACGCTGGATTTCGAGAGGCGGTGCGAACGAGCGACCAGACATTAGTAGCATGTAAGCAGTGAAGAGAGACCCTCATTTATACTTAACTCTAACTGAAACACTGATCACAGATATACATGTACGACACAGTCCCTGTCCTTGATGTTAGTTCTTGACCCAGGCTGACTCCGAGATTGAATTCAGGGCGCCGAGTAAGCACCCTGGACAAATGAAAGTACAATTTCTATCTCGTCTCGACCCTGACCAGTGACAACAGAAGCCTAGGGGCCTTTGAGAAAGAATGGTCTTCGCTTCAAACTTCACAACAGGAGGGCACAGTCATCAGCGTCAACTGCTCAGCGAGCCAGGCCCTCTGCCGCGAGTTCGACGTCGTGTCTTTTCCGGCTGTCAGACTTCACGGGCAGGACGGGCAGTTCGAGCGTTATCGTGGTCCTAGAAAAGCAGAAGAGTAGGCTCATACCTTATGTGACTTGCTGTTGGAAGGAATTCTTATGTTGCTGCTGCTGCATGGCTGACGTTGAATGTTCATTAGCATCATCGCATATCTCCAGCGCATGTCACGACCGGCAGTGTCCCTCCTCGACGCTACAGAGGCATCGTCGTTTACGTCTGTAGATGACGTCGTCATCTTTGCAAGCGTGGGAGAAGACGATGACGACTTGGGGTTGGAAGAGCGCTTTTCGAGAGTTGCGGAGCAGTTCCAAGATCGGTATTCCTTCGCGGTACAGCGGCGGAAGGTCGGTGGTTCATCCCTGGAGTGCGTAAACAACGTAGACTCGGAGGCTTTCTCGATTACCGATTTATCGGATCCGCTCGTTATCGAGAACTTCATAAGGCAGTGTTCGCGGCCTCTGGTGCCCGAGTTCACCAGGCGCAACGAAGGTGAACTCACAAAGGTAAGATGGATGCTGTCTTGAGCCCCAGTCTCTCCCCCCGCCCCTTCTTCCCCGTCTTTCTCTACCAATTCATCCAGTGCCATAATCGAAATCACACGCTGAACCTGCTAGCAGACGGGTAAGAGTATTGTACACTACTTCACATCGTCCGGCGCAGATCGAAAGTCCTACGTTAATGCCATCCGACCGCTGGCGAAGAAGTATCAAGAGTATCTCCTCTTCGTCACGACGGATGTGGGTGAATACCCGCACATGGCGTTAATGATGGGCCACAGAGAGGGAGCCAGCAGTGTTCTGTCTGTGTTTCAGCCTGCCAGCGGCGGAGTTTTTGTGTTTCGTGGGGAGACTATCACGGCGGAGACGGTGGAGAGGTTTCTGGGAGATATCAGTTCTGGCAGGGTGAAGATGTGGGACGGCGTGCTGCCGGACGCAGATGGAGGCATTACGCACGAAGAATTGTAGAGACCAAAATGACCAATGGGGTGATGTTTGGAATTGTAGTGACGACAGTCCCTATATTGTAGTGTATCTATGCCAGGCTGAGCAAAGATGAGGAACACCAGGTAGCTTCTTACAGTCACCATGGGTGTCACTTGGTAGCTAGGCCACAATGTGTAAATTATCAGTCTTATGCTACAAACAAGCTACTGGGCTGTGGCAAGTCCCCGTTTCCACAGTTTTTCAGGCATTGATTACCATACTCGAAGTGCTCTTGGTTTATTAATTGGGTATCAACATGGACTTGTCGTTTCCTTATGCTTCCTAGCAGCCTGCCCATTTATTTGAAAATGAAATGTATTTTTCTCTTTCTTTCGTTCCAGTGATCCTATTGATGAAAATTACTGACCTTGCTTACCTTATGAAGCCTTAGCTCTTTCTAATGATATTCACGTCTTCTTCCCCTCTTAGCCATACCTATCAGGACTTACCTTTCCCACGACGTGCTATTGACTAGATCCTCGGCGCATCGAAAACCACAACTGAGTCTTGCCGCATTGACAAGATATATATTTCTCGAGTGTGAGTAATTATGACAGTTATGAGACCACAACCGTAGGTGCCGGGGCCGGAGTGACGGTGATAGTGTTGAAAAGGATGGCTGTCACCGAGCCCGTCGGCGCCGGGATGAAACCAGTGGTGACGGTGACGGTGCTGAAGTGGATGGCCTTGACACTCGGCGTCGATGGCGCATCCAGCGCGAGGAAGGAGAGCAGTGAGGTCAACACGGCATGCATTGTTGTTGTTGCTGCTGTGATTGTCGTGATTTACAACTGTAGAAGGCACTGGGCTGAGACTTGGATACCTAGGTAGGCGGAGAGGTTGCTCACAGTCTTACCTGATAGTTTTCCTTCTTCTTGTCTTGCTGCTTCTGCCTGTTTGCGTTTCTTGTCTGTGGTCAGGTGGGGTCCGTAACTGATGTAGAATGTAGGTTTTTAGAGAGGGGAACAACATCATCCAGAGACACACGGACAAGATTCTCATTATATATTATGAGATGAGAACGGCTAGTTAGGCAGGTTGACTATGAGCCCATTTTTAATCACACAACAATGCCATTGAGTCCACTTGAGAAGAGAAGAAGCAAAGGTCGCCAACACACATTGGCGAGACTGGGAACATCCCGAGATCTTTGTTCGCAAATCGGGAATAATGCGACATTGTTTGTCCCATTCTTTCAGACTGCTTTGCTGTAATCATCTGTATGATAACCCCAAAAATAGATCAGAGGGTCTTGATTGCAGGTGGGCTATGTTTGGGAGGTCCTGGAACACTTGCATTTGGCCATGCCAGAACCCTCGAACTTCGTAAGAGGCCAGCATAAGTACGGTGTAGCCGGTACTATACCTACCCGGACCGGGTAAGTTCGCAGCCAGAGTGCACGTGTGTCTACGAAGCCACATGTGTAGTAAGCAACTATGGTCTTGATCTTTTTTGCAAGGCTGTTGATGAACTCTGTCATCTTGTCTCATTGTGTATTGACTGTTCTCTGGAGGCTGAAATGTTGTCGGCAACAGATGTCATAACCGCTATTTCCTCTGCGAAAGTTAATAACATGGGTGTCTTGCCCATGTGACGACGCATTGGGGTTGGCTCAGGCTCCCGAGACCACCACCAGCATTTCCCCAGGATGCTAGGCGGGAAGGGCGACTGGCTGGCGACAAGCGAGCATATGACACCAAGATAAGGTTCTGGGATGCCGAGATCCGCTGTTGCAAGTACTACTGTAGATTGCACTCTATTCATTCTTGCCCAGGACAGATGTGTGTGTGTGTGTGTGTGTGTGTGTGTGTGCGCGCACAAATCAAAATGCGGTACCAAAGCATGTTGCACTTGGTGACAGACAGATCCTTCATCTGGCACTTTTCTTCTTCTTCATTAATTTACAGTATTATGTATGTTTGTACGTAGGACTTATCATCATGGCCGCAGGATCCAACTTGGGTCGCTGTCAAGGCATTCGGCACATCGTAGAAGACTCGGTGTGGGAAACAAGCCTAGGCTGCAAGAGGTGAACCCCCTAGCCAGTGACCGCTGGAAACGCCACGCCAGCGCCAACGCCAACAGCGCAACCCCCCCCCCCCCAGCTACCTCTCCACTGCAACAAAAGATGTATGCAGCCGTGAGTAAGTCGAAATACCGCCTGTTTGTGAGTTTTGTGGTGGGTGCGACTAACGCCACTGGACAATTTCTAGGCCCTCCAGTTTGATTTTTCTACTTAAATCAATTCTCCCCTCCTCCCACAAGAATCGTCACCTGTATTTGCAAAAAGGTGTCTTTGACCTGAAGTAAGTACTACAGGAACACATAAGCACGTACCGTACAAACACGCTGGGGCTATTTGCTCCACCACAGATCGTCTTAGTGGGTGCTGGGGTTTTCGACAAACGACAACCACCCCTCCTCCACCCCCCATCACAGTTTTGCAAGGGCCCCTCCACACCTTTTTCTTTCACGAAGTCGGCAGCAGCAGCAGCAGCAGCAGGGCCAGACCGGATGCATGTCTGACGGGTACGGTACGCAAACGGTACGACGATCATCGGGTTTCAGTAGTATTATTTTGTCTCTCGTCTTTCCTCCTCGTTTCTGAAAGGGCCGAGGCAAAAAGAGGTGTGTTCTTTTTCTCTTCCTTTCTTGTCTCTCCAAACCGCTTCTACTACGCCATAAACCTTAAGCGGTACCAGGCCCAAAGAAGAAGACCAGAAGAGAAGGAAAAAGGGCGAGTCAGCCAGTCGGCAGACTGGAGCCTCAACACGTGGGCTTCTGGACCACTCAACTTAGAGCACGGCCTTGTCATCTGCTGTGGTTCTTGGCTCCTCTCTCGCTCTAACTCACGTTTCCCAATGCAACTCTATTCCATTCATTTAATCACGACGACGCTATCGGTACTGAACTCTCTTTCAACAGCATCTGCATAGACATCCACTGCAACCCAACGCTACGACCCATTGGACCCCAGACTTTTTCTGGTCGCGCAACCCACTACGACGAGCCCACATAGTCCACCTCCTCTCCTCCCTCTCACCTCCTCCTCGTCGTCCTCCTCGCGACTGCCGCATACCGCGCTCGCTGGCGGGGCCCTACCCTCCCTCCCTCTCCATATCTCTTTCTACGACGTTAGAGATCCCGATACTACAGCCCCGACCGAGTCTACATATCAATTGAGAGGGTATCCAGCGCAAAGAGGGAGAGAGGAGGGAGAGAAACAAAGAGAGAGAGGACGGACCTCGCACGTTACTGGGGTCTGTTGAACCCCTCCTCTAGGGGTTACCGCGGACGAGTTACCGCGGACGTTGGACCCTCCTGAAGGCTCGCGCGCGCGGTCTCTCTCTCTCTCTTCTATCTCTTGAGGCCCTCTTCCCCTCTGAGGTCCTCCACACGACAGAGCGCGACATTCCCACTCCTTCTCTCCGGCCTTTGTCTCACTCACAATCAAAGAATGGTGAGGGGAATATGTTGACTCGCTCCCCCGTGCCTGCAAGGGCTACAAGTGCCTCGCCGAGCTCTTTCCACACCACTCGCTCCCACAACCACAACCACCCTCCTCATCACTCCTTCCACTATGCGTCGTCCGCCTCTCCACAGATACGATCTCCCAAGCCGTCGGCTGCTGTCTCACGGCGGCAGTCGTCGTCCTCATCGACAGCATCGTCCCTAGGCCTGAACAACAATAACAGCAGCAGCAACAACATTAACAACAGCAACAACAGCAACAGATCCTCCCAGCCTCAGCCTCAGCCCCAGGCGCAGGCGCAATCACACCCAGTCCCGCCGTCCAGGCCAATACCACAGGCCGATCAGCCTGCAGCGTATGTTGCCGTGGACGCTGCGACCCAGTATTCCCCAATGGAACCACATGATTATTTCACGACGCCCGACGTCCCTTCGAAATCTAAACCTCTGGCGGGTATCCATTCCCCTTCCGCCCACGCCTCCACCAAGACGACAGCCCAGTCGCAGCCACAATCGATGCCAGTGGCAGAAGCAGCAACAGCAGCAGCAGCATCCTCGTCCTCATCACGAACCGCAGTCTCCACCATCTATCACCCCCAAGCCAGCACCAACGGGGCCGTCTCGCTACAGGAGGCGGCCGCTGCCACGCCGGGCCCCTCCGATGGGCCGCCCATGCTTAAGGCCCCCCACCCTCTATCGCCTAGCAAGCGGCGTAACTCGGACGCACCTGGGCTGCTGGTAGGAGGGAGGCCGTCTGACGAAGGAGGCGACGGCGCCGCTGCAGGGGGTGTGCCGAAGCGCGTGAAGCCGGAGGCAGCGCCGCCGAAGGTCCTGCCCGTGCAGTACGAGCTGTGCGCCTATGAAGATATTGTGGTGTTGATCGCGCACATGCTCGCGGAGCTGATCGAGACCAACGACGCGCTGGCCTTGAGGTCTGGACACCTCACGCGGTTCCACAGTCGGTAGGCTGCAACCTAGATCTATCTTGCCCTGTTTTTTCTTTCTAGGTCAATCTATAGAACTTTTGTGCTGACGAGGAGGGCTACCGTCGAAATTATAAAACAGGACTGCACCGGGCATCTCTGTCCTGGATTATCTCCTCCGCCTCGCCAAACACGCTACCCTCTCGCCGCCCCTCCTTCTCTCTATGGTCTACTACATCGACCGCCTCTGCGCCCTGTACCCAGACTTTACCATCAATACCCTCACTGTCCACCGCTTCCTGATTACCGCCGCCACCGTCGCCGCCAAGGGCCTGTCCGACTCCTTCTGGAACAACTCCACCTATGCTCGCGTCGGCGGTGTCCGCGTCGCCGAGCTCAAGCTGCTCGAGCTCGAGTTCCTGCACAAGGTCGACTGGAAGATTGTTCCAGACCCGGACGTTCTGGTCGCATATTACCGGGGCCTGGTCCAGAGGTGCCCTGCATATCAACTCGAGGACGAGGTGGAAGGCGAGAGGGATGAGGATGCAACAGCCATCGCCGACGAGTCAGACGGAACCGAGGTCTCAAACGACCCTGATGAGGGCGACGAACAGGAGGAAGGGAAGAGGGAGGCGGGTACCAAGAGGACCGTGACGTCCGTGCAGGAGAAATCACCAGATGCGCCGGCTCAGGCATAGCATGGAGATGGCGCACGATGGTCTGTAGTTCTTGCGCTGCGTCCGCCTACTCCCAAGCATGGACCAGGCAGATTGGCGGAGTTCTAAAGCAAGCAAGCTGCTCCCCAAACACACCCATACACACACATGTTGGGATAAACCTTTGGGAGGGGATTCCTGAGAGTGCTGTGTACATCGATCCTGTTGTGTGCGCTATCTGAGACGGGATATGCAGCTCGGGCTTGCATATTGCGTCGAGCGTGGGGGACATGACATACATTTGTCCCTCGACTTTTTCTTGTAAACTAGAAAGCATGCGATGAAGAATTATAATGTGTTTATGAGGTTCAATATCATTACTTGACAAGACTGCTCCTTGTTCTTCTTGTTTCTTCTTTCTGCCTCCTGTTGACGAGGCTGCTATCGAGGCTTATCGACCAGCGCTGATCTGTCTCGAGTAACAACAACCAAGGAGAACGAAGATGTAAAAGGAGGGGTTCATTCAGTGCATATGATCTGAGTTTCCCAAGGGCAGGCAGGTTTGAGGGTTCAAGGTGTTTGATTTGCATGTACGGTGAGGAGGACCTCGTATGGTCCGACTACGCCCCTCCACCAGTCATCATTCCCACTCCCACTGGTGCCCCAGCTTGAGAGAAGAGAAGAGAAGAAAAGGTCAGGCAAGCCCTACTCTAAAGACCAGAAAGAAAGGAAGGGGAAAAAATGAAAGCAGGTTTTCATAAAAAGAAGACCAAAAGAGCAGGAAAATAACAAGTTCCCATATCCATAAACCCCTGTCTCTATGCCAATCAGCCAGTCAAGTTCTAGATGAGGCATTCTATTTCCGAATGAAGAGACTCCTACCACCCCCCTCTTTCCTCCTTCCTTTCCCGCCTATACACAGAGGAGGAGGAGGATTGATGCAAAAAAAGGGGGGGCGAAACCGATCCTGGCGCCAGATAAATGAAGTACTCGCTGATTCAACCCATTTGAAGAAAGAAAAGAAAAATGATACAGGGCAGAGAGCTAAAGTATGAATGATGAAAGGTAACGGAGGAGGAGGTAGACAAAGGGCGAGGATAAGATTTGGTTGTAGACCTCTGTGTTGAAAGACGCAAACGACAATCCGTACTGGTCGGGGTTTTCAAGAATGCCTGCCTTGCTGATTCTGCAGATAGGCTCATGTTCTGGCTCTCGTCGCCTAGGGAATAATTCGCTTTCTGAGAGAAAAGGGTTACATGACGCCCGCCAAACGCCCGCTGCCCAGTGTGTGCAGGCGACTGACTGGCTGACTACACCCAAAGGAACCCCCCCCCCCCTTCTTCAGTACTCATCATCATTCCAATTTGTGCCCCGGCCACGACCACCAAAAAGCTGCGCAGCCTCCATGCAGTAACCCCCACCACCGCTCGCCATCTTCGTCTCGCTGCCGTAGCAGATGATGACGGCGTCCACGATGGAGCTCAGAATGCCTTCCATCGCCCCGAGGATGCCCCAGCCGATGAAGCTCGCCACGAGGCCGACCATGTACGCGTAGGCGCTGCCCTTGAGGCTGCCCTCGGGCAGGGCCACCTTGAGCTGCCGCGCCGTGATGACCCAGCCTGCGAAACCCAGCGCTGTGGCCATGATGAAGCGCGTCGCGTGCAGGAGGAGCTTCGCCAGGCGGTAGGGTAGGAGGGGCGCCGAGCCGCGGTGCTTGAGGGTGCGGGGCGTGAGCGTCGTCGTCGGTGCCTGCGGGCCCAAAAAGTCCATCTGGCTCAGACCGCGGGCCGAGTCAACGAGAGGCTGGGAGTGGATGGCGGCGTAGGTGAGGGTGAGAGGGTTGGTCATGGCGACGATCGAGGTCGGGACGAGCGTGTAAAAGAACGCGGCGATGATGCCGGCGATGCGCCTGTGGAGGACCAGGAGGGGTAAGCGGACCACTATGGCCAGCAGGGTCGAGAGCGAGATCGTGCCGAAGATGGTCGTCACCGAGTGGTTCAGTGCCGCCATGACAATGTCTCGCGATGCCACTGCGGGCACAGCGTTGCGGTGAAAATACCATTGGGAGACTGTCGCGGCTGTGGTCCCCCGCTGGACACCTGCAATCATCGACAACGTCCAGAGGTACATGATGAGAAAGTATGCGCCCAGCCACCAGGTCGAAGCCTGGATGATATACCTAGACAAGGTTCCCGAGTACGAGCCGCCTAGGAAAACTCTGGTGAACATGGCAAGCCACGCCCACGTCCAGAAGACGATCAAGGAGAGAGCGCCCATGCCGACGAGCACCAGCGCATTGTTTGCGGCAAGGATCCGGCTCGAGAACTCGAGGATGGCAATGGACGAGGTGAGCGCACGTCGTCCCTTCCAGACCATATATATCCAGACCAGCGCGAAGAAGCCCGGGATCGTCGAGACCCACCTCATCACAATGTCCTGCAGACTGGACCCATCTCCAGGTCCTTGAAAACTGGAAACGAAAGGGTATATCGCAAACGAAAGCATGATGACTGGGACAGCGACCAGGATCAGCGCGACCAGCGGCCTGACAAAGTATCGCAGAGCTGCCAGCCAGACGAAGGATACTATGATCGCGACCAGGGTGTCCACAGCCAGCAGGTGAAATGATGATCGCAGAACCGTATATATCGTATCTCCTATTGGTTTTGACCCGTTTGGTGTCGTCGTTGTATGGAGCCATACCAGGCTGAAGGTGGCAAACATGGCCGCCAGCGCGATCAGGTAGACCCAGGCAAAGAAGGCATCGTGCTTGAAGATCTCGCCCTGCGGCGGTGGGACCCCAGAGCCCGGTCCAGCATGAGCAGAAGACGAGTGGCCCTCAAGTTCTGACTCTGGTATAGAATCCCGACGCAGTGGTACCCTCGCAGGGCCGGTGGTGCCGCGTAGCTTCTGGAAAGCAGGAGGGTGGTCATCGACGGATGCCTCCATGGTCAGGTCTGCTGGTGGTTCGCCGTCGGCTATTGTCGACTCGAGACCGACGTCCTCCATCCTCCCCCTGCCAGACGACGAGTCGCTGCTGTTCGACGTCACCCTCTCCAGGCCCTCGTGACCACCATGCTTGGCGCTGTGGTCAGGCCCTCTCCGGACAAAACTGCTCCTAGGTCCATTCCAACTACTCTTGATGCCTCGTGTGTGTGCCCGGTCCAGAAATGCCCTGCCCTCCTCTTCGTGGTCCTGGCTCTGCTCTAGCGAGCCACGGCTGCCCTCGTCCTCCGGCTCCGTACTCTCCTCCAACCGGCTCGTCTGGAAGACACGGCGCGACTGCTGCAGAGCATATAGGTCTACGGCTTCCCGGTCGCGCTCGTCCTCGTCGTCCTCCTCCCGCAGCTCGTCCCTGGCGCTCTGGAAGAGGGGCGCATCCTGGGTGGTGGAGTAGCGCGAGGCGAAGGTGAGATGACCGAAGCGCGAGGCTGCGGGCTGATAGGGGTTGGTGCCGCGCGCTGCGCCTAGGAATGAGCGGCCGCCGTGTCTCGATGCTCGCGACCAGTCGCCTGGCTGGCGATGGGCTGGTGCGTCGTTCCCGTTACCGTTGTCGGTCTGGCCCTGGAAGTTGGAAAGCCGGGATTGTGACTGAGCCAGGAACCTCGACGCATCTGGAAGAAGGGAAAAGGGAGGGGTCAGAATGCATCCACTATTCGGCGTCCTAACACGGAGCCTTCGATGTGACTACTACGGGTTGACAGGCCAGAAACTCACACTCCGAAAACATCTCTAGAAATCCCTTCTTCCACAGGCTTATGGGCGAGCCTCTGATCAGTGATGGGCGGATCAGTCGGATGAAACTCGACGTTGCAGGAGGATATTGCGGTGTAGCCTTGGGCAGCAGCAGTGGCAGCGAGTCGTGCTCGTTAACGTTCAACGCAGGGTGGGGATGACGTCTTAACAGGGCCTCTTTGCCTGCGCTGCAGCTGTGGAGAGAAGATGGCAATCTGAGATTCACGGTCTTCGAGTTCAATATACAAGATAGGTGAGGAGGAAGTATGCATGTGACAAACAAAGGAGCGAGAGTGCTTGGTGTGATGCTTGAAAGGAGGGAGAGAGAAAAGGCGGCGGGATGGTATGCACGAGGAGATAGGCGGGTGCGGCTCCGACGTGCGCATGGGACGTGAGGTAATGGCTGTAGGATCGTAGGGTCCCCCTGTCAAGAGTCTTGGGCGGTATGACTGATTCTCGACCACTGACCAATTGCAGTAAAGGTTGCAGAATGGGCCATGGGCATAGGGAAGGGAGTAGGGGTGTGGGAGTGGGTGTGGGCGTGTCTGTGCCTGGTCAGAGCACAAAACCCATAAAGGATAGGGGAAAAGGGAACAAGTTTGGTCAGAGGCAGCAGGCTGCCATCTGCTTCGTAAGTGGCACTCATCTACAGTTGCTTTTGTTGGACAAAATCGACCGACCGACCGACCGACCGACCGACTTGACTGATTAATACAGTTACATAGTACAGGGTTCTGATGCATGCAGCTACAGTGGGAGGCAAGACAGCCTATCCATGCTCAGTAACCGAGCACTCTGACAGGTACCAGTCCACTATAGCTATAGTACCCATGACGATAAACCCTCGGCAGCTGTTATCGCCGGCCTTGTAAACTCATTATCAGCGTCACACCCCAGAAAAACAACGACCCCCTGTCTCCGTCTTGTCCGCCTGACGTTATCGCCTAACCGCTCACAACCACTCTATTTGCCCTCCCCACCTTACGCCCAGCTACCCTGTTGTGATCATCAGTTCTCAAGTCGACGTCAGCTCTCTTGGCCCACGGGAATGTGAGATCATCCTCGTGCTTAAACCTCCTGCTTCCGCTTCTCCTCCATAATCTTGTCTCTGTCTTTGTCTCTCTCTCAATAAATACTGAGCTCGTGATACCTTTGTCCTCTGGTCCTACTTTGCGCTGCCCCGTGCGAGATCTGTCAACACTTTGGCTGCTCTTGATTTGCTCACGAGGCCTGCTGTTTCGGTTCCTCAGCTCCCTCCTCAACCTCTGCCACCTCCAACAACAGGTCTACCTCGTCTGATCCGAGCTCGTCCAGCCGACACTCCACACCCCCTCCCATACCAGAGCACCGGGACGTGGTCATTCTCCCTCCTACATCTCGAGCATCGCTCCAGTCACCCCACCACCCCCGTCCACTACCATCTATCCTCTAAATCCAGACCGCCCTCATGTCCTCACCACCGTGGGACTACATCGCCAAGCTGGTGTGCATAGGCGACTCCGGCTGCGGCAAGTCCAGCCTGACCATCCGGCTCTGCGAGGGCCGCTTCGTCCAGCATCACGATGTCACCATCGGCGTTGAGTTCGGCTCACGGATAGTACCCGTCGGCGCACCACACTCCAAACCGCCCCGGGCGTCCCAAGCCGACGAAACATCACCAACCGGCAACACCTCCGACTCCTCCTCACAGCCACCCAAGCCCGAGGGTCTCCCTCCACCCCCGCTGAAGCAGGAACCTCCGCCCCCCCAGAAGCACATGAAACTGTCCCTCTGGGACACCGCAGGCCAGGAGACGTACAAGTCCGTCACGCGCTCCTACTTCCGCGGCGCCTCGGGCGCCCTGCTGGTCTTTGACATCTCCCGCAAGGCCACCTTCGACCACGTCACCGACTGGCTCAACGACCTGCGCCAGATCGCAGAGCCCGACATCGTCGTCATCCTCGTCGGTAACAAAGCCGACCTCGCCTCCGAGAAGCGCGAGGTCGAAGAGGCTGACGCCCGCGACTGGGCCCGCCGGAACGGCGTCCTGCAATACGTCGAGACCAGCGCCAAGAGCGGCGAGGGCGTTGAGGAGGCCTTCCTGGCCGTGGCCGAGAGGATATACCAGAATATCATGGCGGGCAAATATGACCTGAACGACAGGCGGTCCGGCGTAAAAGGTTCCACGGCTGGCTGGGGAGGTGGAACAAATGTCAGGTTGGAACAGGAAAAGCTCAAGGGTGGGGGTATGTGCTGTTGAAGCAATCAAGGCATAACGACTCAATTAGTCCGCGGTATCTGCGCATAGGGAAAGCGATGTCTTTGATGAGCGACTCGCCACACAGAATTGGCCAGAGCACGAAATGTTTTCTTTTTCTTTCTTCTTCTTTCTTTCCTCTTTTTTCCCTCGAAAAAAAGGCCACATTAGGTTGATACCCCTTATGGCCCTGGAAGCATCTCTTTTTCTACCGTCCAAAATGTGTAGTAGTTCCAAAATCATTGTACAACACTGTAATATATAATCAGCAGGGGCCAAGGGCGGGCATATATACATCTATCACCTCTGGCATGGAAAAACGTGGCGGGCAAGTCATTAAATATAGAGCACAATGGAGATATAGCATTACCCTAGACCGAGCGATGCTAAGAACTTGTTTTCTCTGTCTCCATGCTCAACCAATTTTCAAAGAGTCCATCCTTACACACAGCCGGAAACTCCGTCCCTGTCCTGACCATCCATACTTTATGCAACAATGCCAATCATTCAGCCGCGCCCAAAGTCCAATGGAGTCGAGATGAAATGGTCCCGCGAATGAAATTTGCCGATTATAGTAGTGACCATCGCAAAACCTACGCAGTCAGAGAAGTAGCAAAAAGAGTGCGCCTTTCCTTCCGTTCCCTTTTTCCCACCACAGACAAATACCACCATACACGCTTTAGTCAGTCATCCTCCATGAGCCGAACCACTTCATGTAGTTGTACTGTAGGTTCGAACCGCTCATGCCCCAGCAGATGGGCATAAAGTAGATGTACAGTCCAATGGTGATGCTGTACAGTGCGCCGTACATGACGTGCTGGATGATTTGAGCCCTGTTGCGGAGACACCAATCCGCCAGGAAACCTGTCGTCAGGATGGCAAAATAAAGGGCCGGGTAGTAGTGGTGGACGTAGGTAACACGCGCCATGACGACGAATGGCAGGTAGTGCAAGAACCAGCCGATGACTGGGTAGAGACCAGCATAATGAATATGGTCGATCTCAGACTGGTTAAGCTCCTTGAATCCACGCTGCCACCGTACAACATACCAAGCGACTGTCAGGCCGAGGAACCCGAGGGAGATTGTCGAACCCCAGTAGACGAAGGGATTTCCAAGGAGGAAGTATTTGATGATATTGTCATCCCAGCCGCACATGCGCAGTCCGACGTTGAGGATAGGCCACTGCCACCATTGAGAAGCCAGATCGTCCTGCTTGTCGGGATCTGGCACCAGGGCGTTGTTGGACGTCATCATGGCAACGTTGAGATGGATGAAGTCGTGGATGAACGGCGATTTGTACTGGCCAGGTTTGGCAGGAGGCAACCTATCGTTCCAGTGGGCCTCCACGTTCCAGTGCGTGTAGGTGTCGCGGGGGTTGTTGTCCTTTGTGCAGGTAACCTCAATCTGCCGGAAACCCCACTGTGGTAGGTTGACATTGCCAGCTCGGAGGTAGCAACCGAGGACCTCGTGTCTCAAGCGGAAAGCGGTGGTCAGGGTTCGAATCCTGCTTCGATCATTGGAGGCAACGTCGCGGACAACTTCAACCTTCCAGTGGTCCTTGTCGTCACCCACGGTCAGGTTGCCGTAGGAGGAAACCTCCTTGTCAGCCTTGGTGACAGGTGCAGAAATGTCGTGAGAGTGCAGGTTGCGGCCAGTCTGAGCATGAATAAAACGAATGACATCGCCATCGCCAAAGAAGCGTGGCTCCTCGCTCTCGCTGTAATCAGCCTCGCGGCGGTTGGGGTAGAAGAACCAGTCATTGTTGGCATCTTTGTGATGGTAGCAAGTGACCTGTTGCTGGTTGGATCCCTCCGGGTACGTTTGGACGTGCGAATGCAAAAGACCACTGTTTGGAGTTAGCATTCAAGACTCTGTCTGCTGTTACGTATAGGCTTCTCTCACCCTCCGTATCCCATGTTTTTGATTGTCGCCCGAGAACCGTAAGCGACCTCCAGAGGGCTGTTCTGGCCGACTTCGGTCCCGCGCAGGTTCGCCTGGAAAAGAGAGCTCATCTGCGCATCACCAGGGCCGGTATCAGTCAGGACTGCGAAATGGATCGCGAAGCTGAGCATGTAGATAAGGAAGGGGAGAATGATCAGGCCGACCACCCTGGCAACCACATGAGCTCCGAGCTCAACCTAGACTCGTGTTAGGATCAAAGTACAACTCCAAGTAGGACAAAAGTACGTACAACAGGCATCTTCAGGTTGCCAAACTTGTTCCACAAATCCTCGACGGTGTAAAGACCAACCAGCGCAGTGACGAAGAGCCCGACCAGTTTAACACTAGTAACACAGCCGATGCTAAGCCCAGTCATGAACAGCCAGAAGAACCATTCGGGCTCAAAGCTCCTGTCCTGTAGGCGGTGGAATTTGGCCCAGCAGAGGGTCGTGGCGACGGTACCACAGAGCAACATAGAGTCGAGGAGGATGAACCGGCTGATAGTGGTATACGAGTTCTCGCAGAGCACCATCAGCGTGACAAACCAAACGGCGGGACGCCTCAGGTTGAGTTCCTTGGCCGTCCAATATGCCATGGGCACGCAGACTGCACCGAAAACGGCGTTGAACTGACGCATGAAGGTATAGTTGACATCTGCAGGGTAGTGCTCTCCGGACTTGAATTCGAAAGAGCCGTTGTATCCAGCCAAGTATCCAGAAAGACCGACCAAGAGTTTTCCCAGAGGCGGCTACTCCATGATCAGCAAGAGACTCGAAACCCAATTCTCCCATAGGGTTGCTCACATGGACGTCGAAGTAGTATTCGTGCTTCAAGTAATGAGATCCGAACTTTCCGAAACTGTGTTGAAGGCCTCGTGTCAGCAAATAGAGCCGCCCAGTATAGAGTTCGGTAGACGACACAAGGGACGTACTGGGCCTCATCCCATGTCACGATATCAGAGATGCCGATCTTGTACAGTCGAGTGAAGAGCGCAAGGGCCGTAAAGACGAGAGGGGCTATGACGAACTCCCACTCCTCGAGGGTCTGGAGAAAGGATGGCTGATGAGATACATTGGTGTTAGATCAAGGGTTTTGATGATACGATCGCAAAAACGAAGAAGTCGGAGGAGCCGAACCTTTTTTGCCTGCTTCTTCTTGTCGTCGACCTCGAGCTGATCCTGGACGGCGCCAGCCTGACCAGGCACATTGCGCCGTCGTAGGGCGTTGCCGGCATCAGCGCCAGAGGCGACAGCTGCCTTCTCAGCGGCGGCCATTGTCGTGTTCAGGCGTGTTCAATTTAGATAATCAAGGCTGCGTCTTGGGAAGCCGCCGTGGATCGAGAAAGAAAAAAAGCGTGGGGAGAAAAACGGGATAGGTTATTGAACGAATGTGTCGAAAGGGCGAGGAGGAATGGCAAGGTCCAAGTGGTCTGTCCTCGAGGCTCTGTCGAACAAGAACCCAACTGCTGTTAGTAGGACATTAATCCCATCGAAGGAGAAGAGAAGATAGACGAAATACACGACCTCCAGCTATAGGAGGACGATGGTCGCAGGCGAAGACAGAGCTTCGTTGGGAAATCAAGGGATGGACAAGTCGACGGTGGAAATAATTGAAGGTGGCCTTTCGCAGCAGCTACGGCTGTGCTGAAGTGCAATTGCGTGTTACCTAAAGGAGCATCCCTGCACCAGCAAACAATCTGACATGGCGGTACGTACCGCCCAAGCTCCATTTTGATTTGGTCTCAGCTGTTCAGGTGGTAAACAAGTGGGGGCTGACGGGGATCGTCCTGGCAGCAGCACCCCTTCAGCTCTACTGTAGACAGGGGCAGACGAGGGGTCCAGCCAGGGTACGAACGATTCCTTCAAGACTGCTTACTTACCATCGTACTTCCATTCTCCCACCCATCATTATGCATACAACACAGGTGCGCCTCTTTCTTCCATGTGCCATCTGTCTACTGCGGTTTGGCTACACGAATGCCTCGCTTACAAGTACGAAAATGCTAACGCTGGGTCCGTGTGATGGTCGGAAAGCAATCTGGAACCTGGCTAAGGCCTTCAGGTTGTACATTGCATACTCACCAAACTCGCCCCTGACTACAAGGAAATATGGCCGCCAATGTGGGCCGCCAGACGTGCAGACGTCGCCGCCGCCGGGAAGGTGACTTGAGAAACGCTTTATGTGCGACGATCACCGGCGTTTCCTTTTAATATGAGCAACAAATTGATCTGTAGGTAGTCTGGTAATGGGCTCTCGATGTTGCAACACCCGCGATTTGCTTGTGGCTCCGTCCTCGCTAGCTTTGTCGAACAATAAATGATCCCACCGGAGCGGAACCAAGCTCTTAGTCTCCGAGCAGCAGACCAGGCACCCCCTTCGGAGGAGTGAAGGAGTTGTCTCCGACTCAAGGAGGGGGCGGCAACTGCCAGGGCAAGGTGAGTACTATCCTAGCCCTTCCCATAGTCTTCTTGGAGGGCAAGCTACGGCTGAAAACCTTGCCTGAACTTTTATATATGGCTCCCTCTCACGTGAATGAGAGGTAGGCGACCTAGACCAGCCTCTCAACCAGAAGTCTGGTTCGCGCTGAAGACGGTGGGCATCTTAGCGGCGACGCCTCTGTCATGTGAGGGACATTCAGCTGGGAAGATGCGCACGCAGAATCCAGCGAACATAAAATATCTACATGTGCGGCTTCAGGGTCCGTGAATATGTTCTCCAGCACCACCTTTCCTCGTTGCCTTGCAAGACTCATTCAGATACGCACCCGCCATGGCGTTCCAGTATAAGCCGCTGCGAAACGACGAGATCCGGCTCCTTCGTCTTCGCGCCGGTGGTAAAGGCAGCCGACCTTCCTTCGAGATGATACATGTCTCTCTACGCTCTCACCCGAAATATGCAGCACTTTCTTACACCTGGGGCCCGCCGGGGACACTGACTCAGTACTTCTGAATAGCACACATTTTCCCATCCGTCAGAATCTACATGACGCCCTCGAACAGATCGCATCGGTCTGGAAGCAGCATATTGAGTATGGTGGATACCTCTGGATTGACGCCATCTGTATCAATCAAGACCCCGTCGATCCCAAAGCCCTTGACGAACGCGCCGTCCAGGTCGGCCTTATGACCTCAATTTACACCCAAGCCTCCAAAGTCCTCGTATGGCTTGGGCTGCCGGACAATGACATCAACAACAAACTCGCATTCGGCCTCATGCAACGTTTCGAGAAGCGTTACCGGCAGGTTTTGAAGGACGCAAGATCATACCGGCCATGGTGGTGGCGGAAGCCTCTGCGCACCGCTGGTGACGACGCGGCCGACTTCCTGCTCAAATTGGCACCAGCCAAGGACAAGAAGATATTCGATGTTCCTGGCTCGGACACGTACCGGGGCTGGCTTGGCATCGTCACGCTGTGGACAAAGCCCTGGTGGGTGCGGGCCTGGATCTACCAAGAGGCTACGATCCCGGAAAAGTTCTCGCTGAAGTATATAAGCGGGATTGCGGTGTTTCCCCACGCCAGCAAGGTCAGATTTCTCTGTGGCAAACAAGAGTGTGGGTGGTCCGAGATGGATGCTGCGAAGTTGGTGGCTAGCAGTATCGTGAGCACACCCGGGATGCTGGGCTCTGCTCGGCATCTTGTTGGGGCCTCCGGACAACTAGCCAAGCTGGACACTACCCGCAGTCTGCGCGTCCAAAATGCTCTGACGAGCTTTGAGCGGACCTTGCAGTTGTTCCGCCACACACTGTGTGCCGACCCGCGAGATAAGCTATATGCGCCGATTTGTCTGGCGCCGGAGGACGTGAGGGCGTTTGTCAAGCCGGACTACAAGAAGAATATTGTCGAGGTATATATGGATGTTGTGAGGTATTATCTGGAGAAGAGTACAGGGCCAAGCCTCGATTTCCTGGGACTCGCCATGCACCATCCAGAGGGCGGCACCGTCAGTGTTACTCCGCTAAATGGGGGAATAACTGTCAAGTATCAGGTGCCGTCGTGGGTTCCGAATCTGGCTCACGCTATTGCCATAGAGCCGATTCCCAAAGTACTCCACATCCCCAAGTACATGCCAGATGAGCTTCCCAGTCGGAGATTTTACGACAAGAGCAATATACCGGATTACCATGGTCCCACCGCTCCAACCTACAACGCCTTTGCTCTGGGCATAGAATTCCCGAGAAGGCCACGGATTGAGGGCGACACGCTTCAGCTTTGCGGTGTTCAAATCGATAGGATCAAGGATATAGTGAGGGACACGGGTCCAAACGCAGAGGAACTCAAGGCTACTGCCAGGGCGAAAGGCCAGCAGTGGGCCCTGGAGTCGAAGAACCGCTACGCGCTCACAGACGAGCCCATAATGGACGCGATCAACCGCACAAACGTGATGGACCTCGTCTACGGCGACCTCGGCGAGCCATCCGAGCGCGGTGCAAAGCTGGACCCCGCCTTTTGCAAGAGGCCGAGGGCTGAGCTGACCGTGAAAGAATACAGGTACCAGTTGGAAATGATAACTGCCAGGCGCAAGGCGTACACCGCGAGAGACCTTGGGTTCACGCACAAGCTATTCCTTGCTGTCATACCGAACACGGCCATTGTGGGGGACGAGTTATGGGCACTAGCTGGCGGGCAGGTCTTGTACTTGTTAAGGCCGGTGGACCCGGAATGGGGGAGATACATGTTCATCGGGGAGAGCTACGTACATGGGCTGATGGACGGGGAGGTGGTAAGGATGATGGGCAGAGGCGAAGTAAGTATGGTGGATGTAGTGCTGGTCTGATCCAAAGCAGGTCAAGTCTTGTGAGGAGCTGCTTCTCCTCCTCGCCACACACTAATGTTTTATGCTTGCTAGCAGATACATGATGCACCCAGGAGCGATGTTACCGGGTAAGGACATACCGTTCTGCGCACGACCGATCCAGAGAACTGAGATCGCTTGCGTTGCTGTCACTCAAACCATTCAACTCACAAGTGTGTGAGGATGTTTGTGAGGGTCTGCGCGAGGGTATATGCGTTACTGTATTAATGTGTAATGTGTATCGAAAGAGACATTCAATGTTTTCATGAACGTCAATGCCCAAGCTCTGCGCTTTTTCCAGCTCAGCACGTCACAATACATCAGTGCTTGAACACGTAATAGATCGTCTTCCAGCGGCTTAATCATGCACATTCATGATTTTCCCAAGACAGGACTCGAACAATGCATTTACCTAACCGAAGCCGCCACTCTCAAGCTACATGTATTCTTTAGGCCTGGGGAAGCCGAGGGTGTTCAAGCGAGCTACGCCAATGTGACCACGGGAACATCCTTTCTAGACGCTGCTCTCGCGTGCTGGATCTAGTGAGGAACCGCTGTTGCTAAATCTGAGACCGGTCGAGAGTGGCGTAGTATTGTGTAGACACCGCCATCACCATGTGAGGTCGCAATTTCCTACACTACCACCCACCACTTACTTTGGCCCATTCCCTCTCTCTCTGTCTCCTTCACTGATCCTCGTTTATTTTACTCGAATCAATGGAAAGGACGAAAAGGGAAAAGTAGCGAGAGACTTTTGAGTCTCGAGGATTGGAAGAGCTACAACTCGAAACTTATGATACTACGAAATCGATCTTGAGCAGGACAGATGATTTCATGCCTGTAGCTTACGCATCTGCATATGAGACTTGCCTAAAATCACTTACTCTTTGGTATTTTTATTTCTTTCTTCCCGAATTGCGTGCTATATCAACACTATTAACCTGCATTTCACCCATCGCGATTGGAGCCCGCTCCCCTGATCCCGGTCACAACGTCTACTTATGCCGTTCATAATAGGCATGCAACACGTCCCTCTTCATCGTGCGCTCGAACATGATCATTTCCAGGCCTCGGCCCCGACAGGAGGGTAGCACTGGTACCTCATGCAATGGAACGCAACGGGAAATCATCAGTGTTCTAGCGGCAAGTGCGCGGCGGCCGGCCATGCGGGGAGGAGTTTGCTCCGTGGATGACACGCAATTCTTGTCTGTGCCCTTGAGCGGGCACTGGCTCCCAGGTATAAAATGGGCCCTGGACGCCGTGCTACGAGGGTGAGGACATTCCCTGTCCGTCCAGGACCTGTGTGAATGTTGTATGTCCTTTTGAGGTGAACCGTCCAGAAGTATTCATGATGCATTTTTCCCTTGGTCTCGTTGTCCTCGCTGGGCTTAGCTCAGCTCAGATTCCTGCCTGGACAGCTCCTGGACCGGACGATGGTACGAAGGAAGTCCCTTAGATCTCCCAGAGACAACGAAGCCATATAAGAAACCCAACATTGGACTGACATGTCGTCCAGCTCGAGGTCCTTGCCCAGGGCTCAACACCCTAGCGAACCACGGTCTACTGCCGCATTCTGGTAAAAACATTACACAAGGTATTAATTACAGCCATTTGTTGCATACCTTTTTTGGCCCTCTTTGCATATTAAAAAAAAAACATTTCTGACATTGCAAAGCGGACCTCTCTTATGCGATGAAGGTCGGGGTGAATCAAGATGAGAGCATTTCTATCCCGCTCTTCGAAGTAGCGGCGACGACGAACCCCGCGGGATGGCCCAACACCTTCTTTGACCTGCACACTTTGGGCACCCACAACATCGTGGAGCATGATGCGAGTCTTAGGCAAGTAACCCACGCCCCATCCTTTGCTCTTCGTGTCGTGCTGTGCTGGGAATGCTGAGCCCTTGATCGCTCTACGGTGCTAACTGTTTCTTGTTCACAGCCGCGAGGATGCCTACTTTGGCAACCAAGATATCTTCAACGCGACTGTCTTTCAAAGAACGCTCGCCGAGTGGACTGACGACGTGATCACCATCAACAGCTCGGCAGCAGCACGCGCCACGGCGATCAGGAATTCGAATGCGACGAATCCTGAGTTCGGCCTGTCCAGTCTGGCCCAAGGGTTCTCGACGGGCGAGAGCATCGCCTTCATCTTGGTCTTTGGGAATGTGACGACTGGTATTGTCGAGACTGCGCCGGTTGTGTACTGGTTTGGTAAGTCTGGGCTTGTTTCGTCTCGCTGTCCACATTACACACATGGAGATGGATGTAAATATCGAGAACTGAGGCTGACGGTGTTCATCTTCAGAGAACGAGCGCTTCCCAGCCGGCTACTCGCCACCTGTGAACGTCGTCAACATGACGCAGCTTCAGGACCTGTCCGCCAAGCTGGGCGATGCTCTGTTGGCGCAGGGTGTGAATATCAGTGCCATACCGCCGCCGCCATCGTCCGCGACAAAACGTTGGGATCCACATGCTGGTCTCTGGTAACATCCTTGACTACTCGGATTGAAGACGCCTTATCGACGCTCGACTGTTGTTTGACGGACAAGTTTTGAGGCCTTGTTTCTATTACGACCTAGGCAGTTGTAGTGTAAAGAAGGTGCACTCTTAAGAAGCAAATAGTGAAATTATTGTTGTTGATGATGATAATGAGGGAAATTTTCTCTGGCTGGCTCTGAAGAAGTTACTTGTAAGACTGTAGCCCTTGTAGCTTGCTCTTTCCGTCACACAATAACTAGCAATTATAAATATGATAGCGTATAGTACTTGAGTAAGTAAGTACTTAGTCGTGGACATTTCGTAGGTAAGAAACCTTGTCCGAAAATTCATGGAAGCGCTCTTGGCCAACTTCCGAATTACGATTAGTGTGATTATGGAGAATGGAACCAAGCGTCAGACTTGCTGAATATGATATACACATGTCAGCACTTTCGAAAACCATCATCATCTGAAGAATACGTTCATTGGACGAAGTGCGGAGTATCTCATTGGCCGCTGTAATGGGCAGAACTGTTGCCAAGAAGATGATGGCAAGGGGGAGGAAGGGACGAAAAGGAAGAAGAAAAGAAAGAGAGAGGAAAGACATGTGAAAGCTGCACCATGGTGGTACCATAGTAGTACCACCGGTCCATAGTACTATATACATGTGTAGCATGGGATTATAGTGGGTGCAGGCGGTCAGTACTGGAAAACCCCACTGTAACATTGAACTTGCAGGGGTTGTCGTTGACGGATGGGGACGATTGACAGCACAAAGGGTTCCTACGGATTGGCATGTACCACATCACACCATGACTTGGCTCGGCTCGGCTTGGCTTGACTTGACTCGACCCAAAAGACTTTCACTTCAACTCTTCATGTGGTGCATCTCAACCTGCTGCACCCAACTCTCTCCGTACCCTGCACCTATATCATTTCTTGACTACTCCATATGGATTGACTTCCTTCTGCATTTCCCCTTTAGATGTGACCATTGTGTCCCCAATGTCATCTTTAGTTGCCGACTTTATCATCAACCCAGTTGCCCGGACCGTCCGACGTCTTTCGACCCCTTTTGCCACCGCAGCCGACGCAGACTCGGTCCGCCGATTTCCCCATGATTTTGATCTGGACAATGGCGATGCCGTTGCTGAATGCGACGGCCCTTCCGCATCATTCCCTAGTCTCTCGTTCCTGAGAAGCCCAGACATCGCCCTCGGCGCCAGATCCCCACCTCTACTCGTCCCACAACGCCGGTGGCCAGTCCCTCCGACCGACGGCGACACTTCGCAAGACTCGACCCCTCGATCTTCCTCTCCTGCGATGTTCGAGATGGATCGGCCGCTCATCACCACCGAACCCGAGGACGTCATCATCCCTGAGGCCGAGGCCTTCCCACCTCAGGATGCATCCGACAACTCTGCCACTGCTGCTTCTGCTGCTGCTGCTGCGACCAAGTCTCGCGCCCTGCCTGCGGACGACGGCATGAACGACATGCGGCGCAAGATCCAGATCATCCAGTCAAGCAGTATTACTTTCGACCAGAAGCGATACCTCATGCAGCAGGTCCTCACCGAGAGCTACGCAAAGGCGAGACACGCGAAAGCGATACTTGAGGGTGTACAACCGCCCAGGCCAATGCCCGATTTTCAGCACTCTGCCGCTGCAGCTGCCTCTTCCTCCTCCTTCTCCTCCTCCTCCTCCTCCTCCTCCAGGGAGTTGGGCTTCGGAATCTCGGCCCTGGAGACATTGAAAGCGTGGACTGGCTTGGATGAGCAACTTCCAATCCACTCCACGGCAGAGGACGCTCGACCTACATATCGACCCAAAATACCCTTGCTCCAGCCCAGTGAGCTACCTGAGGGCGCCGAAGAGGAAGCGCAGTCCGATGACGAGGAACTTCCTGAACTAGGCTGTGTACATTACAAGCGGAACATCAAGGTACAATGCGCGGAATGCGACAAGTGGTACACGTGCCGGCTGTGCCATGACGACGCAGAAGAACACACCCTACCGAGAAAGCATACAAAGAACATGCTCTGTATGCTATGTGGGCATGCGCAGAAGGCGTCCGATACTTGTGCGCACTGCGGCGAGAGTGCGGCTTCATACTACTGCAACATCTGCAAGCTGTGGAGCGATGACGTGAACAAGCATATATATCACTGCGATGACTGCGGGATCTGTCGAGTGGGACGTGGGCTGGAGAAGGACTTCTTCCACTGCAAGGTATGTCTTGGCTCTTTATAAAGGCATGATCGGGAGCGGCTACTAACGATGGCAGACCTGCCGTGCATGCATCTCCATCGCAACCAAAGATGATCACAAGTGCATCGAGCGAGCGACAGATGCCAACTGCCCGATCTGTAACGACGACATGTTCTCCTCGCCTCAGCAGGTCATCTTCATGGAATGCGGCCACCCTATTCACCGGAACTGTTTCCAACAGTATATGAATACTTCTTACAAGTGTCCGTTGTGCAGCAAGAGCATTGTCAAGATGGATGCCTTGTTCTTGAACCTTGCCAATATCATCAAGGAACAGCCAATGCCAGAAGAGTACCGAGGCGTGCGGTCTGTTCTCTTCTGCAACGACTGTTCGGCAAAGAGCTCAACCGATTACCACTTTCTGGGCTTGCGTTGTCAGATCTGCCAATCCTTCAATACCGTCGAGCTGGATCGTTCGCCCATGCCAGCCGAGAGGGGCGATAGCCAACAAGGTGCTGCAATGGCGGACCCGTCCCAACTTGGAATTTCACACCGCGCCGATCAAGGTCAGAATGGAGCCATTGCCTCGAGCCCTCCTTTGCATTCGCCCGGTCTCGGTGCGACTACGTCCCACATCGTTCTCCCGAGCGTTGAGTCACCAGGTCGGCACACACCTTTTGCAGAACCTGAAATCAACCTCGACGACGACGATTATGAAGACGAAGAGCTCGATTTCTGGGGGCGTCATCCTCGGAGCCAAACATCCGACGACGAGGGCGAGAGCGAATACGAGGGAGAAGATGACTCCGAGATAGAAGAGGACAATGAGGATGAGGACGACGATGAAGACAATGACGAGATGGAGGA
This sequence comes from Cryphonectria japonica, assembly GCA_014851275.1. NCBI lineage: Eukaryota > Fungi > Ascomycota > Sordariomycetes > Diaporthales > Cryphonectriaceae > Cryphonectria > Cryphonectria japonica. The sequence continues at coordinate 288,603 of JACWTT010000027.1, read as the reverse complement.
GATCAACTTATTTGGTCACCGCTGAAGAGGTCGTCATTCCGGCCGTATATAGGCATACTCTCGCTTGGGTGATCTTGGCGTTCAAGTTCAGCGGGCGCACGCGGCGCTTCTCTCCTTTTTTTTCTTTTTTTTTTTGTTTTTGGGACTGTCTGTTTTGACGAGACTGTCAGGCGCGTGGTTTGGATTCAGGTCGATTTGCATACCGGAGGGACATTGTTGTAGTCTTGCCGTGGGTTCAGCTTCTGCATGCATCTGGAAGGGGAATCAACATGGGATGAGAGGGGACTGTACTGCTTCGGAGGCCAAGGTCAGGCGTCCTCGGGCAACGTTCAATGAAGGGGTAGACTGGGCATTATCATCAAAAGAGGACAAAACGCATTTTATTCCTGGGGAAACAAAACACATTATCAACGTATACGCATGGTTCAAAGCATGAAGATTGAAAAGCAAGAAGAATCAAGTTTGCTCCATTTTGCAATATTTCTATTTACCAGGCACACACCTTTTGCGATGCCATCCGTGACCCCTCTCTCCTGTACAAATGCATCACCGACCGTACATCATAAGCCAACTCAAAGAAAGTAGGACAGGAAATTGTCGAGTCCCTATAAATTGAAGCTCGCACAAAACGCCGTGAACACCGAGTCCCCCAGGTCCAATGGCGTGAATAAAATGAAAAAGAGCACTATGATCCAACCGTTTTCTCTCCTTCCTCTAGGGTCCTATCGCTGCTGCTGCTGCTGCTGCTGCTTCCGTGCCTCAAGCTCGATCTTGGCCTCCTGCGCGCCGTTCCTCAGCTCCTTGATCGTGGTCTAGTAAGCACATTTCGTCAGTCGGTTGCCTAACGATCCATCATCTCATTCAACTGCCTAGTCTGTGTCTCTGTATCTCTCTCTCTCTCTCTCTCTCTCTCTCTCTCCCTGGGCAGATTTCATCCCTCTCTTTCTCCCCTTTGACCACTGGGAGCCCCAGAAATCACTTGATCAATCAGGGCAAGAAATTAGGAAAGACACAAGCTTACAGCCAGGGCCTCGGGGTTCACGCCCCTCTCAATCAGGGAGATGCATATCGACAGTTCCCTGCGGTCGAGATGGCAGTTCTGTGAGTGGGGTTGGTGAGTGAGTGAGTGGTTTGTGGATGTGTTTGGTCTGAGCACCCAGGGTGGGACCTCGAACTGGCGCGCGCTGTGAGGGTCAAGAAGGGGGCGAGGCTTGCTTACGAGGATCTCTGAGATTTCTTGTAGGATGTTGACGGCTGCGTTGGCCGAGGCTTGTTTGTTTTCTTCTTGTGGGGGAGGAGGAGGCATGGTGATCCTGATGTGTGAGTTGGGGTGTGTGGTGTAGGAGAAAGTTGAAAGACGCCTGAGAGGGAGAGAGGCTTGTGCTGTGGGTGAACTGGCGGGTAGAGCCGCGCCGCCTAGTAATATTTATGCTGTGAGACCACGCGCTTCTCAGGTTACTTAATGGGCGCAACACTTTAGAGTTTATGATAGAGTCTGTGCTACTCTTCTGTGGTCACTCAGAAATTGTTGTAAATTGGAATATGCTGATTTTGTTGCAATTTGAATGGTATTTCCAACATTCAAAGTCTGCGTCTGCCTCCCGCCGCAACTCATCCACCGATCAACATTGACCCGCCATCCGCCTCTTTCCACCTTACCCGACAGTGAAGCCGTAAAAAAAATCGCGAGGTTTATCACCTAGTACGTAGGTCTCGAAGCCCGATTCATGATTGAATTGAGGGGCCAGGGTAAGCTCCGGACATCCTTTTGCCAAGATGCTCAGCTCTTGAAGGCCTCTACAAACAGTTCCCTCATCCCTTTCAACAGCACCGACAATTCCCTCGTCTCGTTCGTCCTCTCCAGGACCCTCTCGATCTTCTCCTTTTCGAGCCTGGGCCTGCAGTGTTTTATATCATAATCCCTTGCCGCCATGCTCAGTTCGAACCACGCCTCGCGCTCCCAGTCCTTTTCGTCAATATGTGAAAACACAAACTTGAGCCTGTCGTCCTGGCCCGCGCCCTCGATCTTGAGACACAGGTTTGTGATCCAAAAATCCAGCTCCGGCACGTTGAACCGCGCCTGTGCTTCCTGCCGCGCCTGGTGCGCGCGCTGCGCCGCAAGCCGCGCATCGATTTCCTTCTGCGCCTCGGCGATCTGCCGCTGCAGGGAGTCGCGGAGGGCGAGCTGCTTGTCGCGCTGCGAGGAGAGCGAGGCGATGGACGCCTGCATCTCGCGCGCTTCAGCCGCCTCCTTCGAGATCGTGTTCTGGTGCGTGTTCGTCTTCATCTGCAGGATGTCGATGTCTTTCTTCTTCATCCGTTGGTCCTCTACGGGAAGGGAAACGCATTGCATATCAGTCCTTGACGTCTCAAATTCGAGGAGGGGTGGGGGCAGGTAGGGTAGAATGCGCACCTTGAAGCTCCGCAACAGTTACCGCAAATTGGTTCCTCTCTTCGAGGACGCGCTTGCGACCTTTCTCGATGAAGTCGTCGAAGCGCGCCGTGAATTTGGCCATGCGGTCGCGCAGATCTTCGAAGCCAAAATTGATGCTGGGTAGGCTGTCTGCCACGGAGGGCGCCGCCATTGTCTGACGGCCCTGAGAGCTTCTGGGCTCGAAAACGGAAGCCATTCTGGAGTAGACACTGATTTCGATTGGAAATATACTGTGATCGGGGTGTGTCTCGTTTTTGTATGTGTGCGTGACGTCCACAGTGGGCGCGGGGTTGAAGTGAAGCAGAATGTTGTGATGATGCCTAGGCGCAAGGAGAGTTTGTGTGGGGGAATTGTCCAAAGCCCAAGCAATGCAGCAGGCCGCAGAGGCTGGGTTCCCCAGGGTTGTCGCTGCAGCAACAACCGAAGGCGCTAAAGCCTTAGCGTAGCCGCGCGCCCCGGCGTCGGCGTAACGGCGGTGCACTTGGGCAAAAGTGGATCTGATGCCTCCATTCGCTACTTACTTTTTCTTCCCCTCGGTTTGAAATTTCCTGTTCGTTACGGCTCTGCTCTCCTTCTTTGATGTCCGTATTACCCAAAGGTTTGCTCCAAGGTTTGGGAAATAAAACGATCTTCTCTGTGTTCCCCACAACCATTTTAGCCAGACCTTGCGGCACCTCTCATCGCTATGCCTGCATCGTACACGCTCTCAGCAAACAATCTTGGGACTGCGAAACCATATGGATGAAGGCCCTGGGCCTCAGGGTGGTGGCCAGCGTGCCCGCCCTGGTAATCAAGCGTCTCAACGTGTTGGAAACCATCGCGTGAATGATCTCATATATGGTCATGTGGGCCAGGTATCCTACAGACCCGTCGACGAGGAGGAGGCGGACATTGGAAACCTCAGCTTCACTCGGATAACAGAGCAACGTGAGTGCGAGAACCCATCCTTCGCTGCTTGATACATCATTACTCATACATCTTCCCAGTGCCGTCGTGTCAACAAGTCCTACCGTTCAAAGAGTGGTTACCACCGACCAGAAGTCGGATCGGCCTGCAGCCTTCCACCACATTTCAGCGCACAAGATCTCAGAAGAACTGGCTGCTGAAAACGCACCCAGAAGCCTTCTTAGGGGTCCTGGACTTACCGGCTCTCATTTTTGAGGAGTCGAGAGCTGAAATTTCCAGTCAAGGAGAAGATGGTCCCGCTGGATCGATTCTTGCTGTGGGAGAGATTGTCGACTTACGGCACGTCACATCATCTCGCATCTCAGCATGGCCTGTCATTGCCACAGCAAGCGGTGAGGCCGGCCACATGCTTCGTCTATGTGCTATCGAACCTGAGACGTGGACCTGGAATGAGTTCTCATTGCCAGTGGGTAAACCGCAGTCGATATTTCAGGGATCCTGGTGCAGTGACGGCGCTCCTATACTGCAAATTAAATTTGCGACGAGGCACAGACAGTACGACACTATTCGCTGGCTCTTCGTCCAAAAGGGCACTTCCATCACCATCTTCGAACCTGAACTCAGAGCCACGCCTGTTGCCGCTGTATCGTCTGACTTGGGCCACGAGTCTGAAACCACTGGACACATCGCGATGAACCCGATCGTCACGCTCAATATGCGAGCTACCAGGGGCGAACCTCATTGTGACTTCTCCATCGATATGGGATCCGACACAGACGCCCCAAAACTTTCCATCGTAGACAGATCTGGAAATTGGTCTGTCTGGCACATCCTCCGCGACGGTCACGCCAGATCCAGGACGATGAGAGCTGTGCTTCGGAGGAGAGGCTCCTGGAATCTGCCATCCTCCGTCATGCCACGGCACGATCAACAAGTGCCAGATGACACCCATAAAATTCTTTGGGTAAGCACATCTGTCTCAACTGACGAATGGGACCGTGAAAGCAACCCATCCGTCGACTCCAATGAACACTCTCGCAAACCACACACCGCATACTTGGCCGGTCTCGATGTCTCTCCTGCAAAATATGATGGCCTGCTGCTCTGCAACAGTACTGAAGTTCGTCTCCTGGATGCCGTTGGGGAACAGTTCGTATCTAGGCTCGACTTTTCTAGTCGCCATCATAAAGACGTCTTACTTGACATACAAGCTTTCCCCGGGTCTTCATTCTACTGTTTCGTCCTCACGACAGATAGAGTTTATCTGCTTGACGTTACCAAAAATGAGAGGCAAGAGGGCCGCTCTCCGCGGGTCCTGGTCTCGTGCCGTCATTACAGGAACCAACGACGGGAGAATCTGAAGATGTCGGTAGTGAGAACAGCATCTCTGTCTGAGGTTTCAACTTCCCTTGTGTTTCTCTATTCTACCGATGACCTTCGGGTCGATGTCTTTTCGTTCGCCATCGCCCAACCGGATGGTGATGCCCACTTCCACCATCAACTGGTGCACTTAACGGGCCTGAAGAAAGAGAACGAGGAAGATACCCAAGGTATCGAGTCGCTCGCAGCAGTGCCGCTTCAGCTGTCAGCATCTCGTGATCAAAAACACTCAGCCGCCACAGGAGGTCATTCGAGCGCTGCTCCGGCGGACGAAGTGCAGTTCTATCAGCTTTTCGCGCTGTCCAAGAATCTTGGGTTAAGCTCGTCGATCATCACTATCACCCATGGTGCATCTCACGGGGTGGTCAGGCCTCCGAGGTCTGCAAAATCAGGCTGGGATGCAGCCAGACAGAGCAGGTTCCTACGACTGAAGTTTCTACGAGAGGTTGAGCAGGCATTTGTTGTACCTGAACAATTGAAACAGGATGCGCAACTCAGCCTTGCTCCCAGATCAGGTCCTGCCAGAAAGCACGACGTGATTCAGCTCAGGTTCTATCTACTGGAGCTCATACAGGAGATTAATTACGCATACTTTGGACGAGCAGCCGAAGGGGCAGCAGCAATCGATGCCGTTGAGCCATTCTCTCTGGTCCGCGAAGCATTGCACGGTCGAGACAATGACAGTCACATTCCGTTGAAACCGTCGTTGAACTTTTCAGATGTGTGGCAGTCTCTCGACCTCCCACAGATAGAGGACGAATGGGCTCTCACCCTAAGAGAATTCCAGAAATCCCCGAGGATCCATCTGTCTCACTGTGGAACGTACATCCCCTCTGGTACCGTCTTGGATGTCTTTGAGAGACTATCGGTCCACTGGTCTTGTCGACTACCTGCCGACTCGCTCAAGGCAGAGCAATGGAGGTACATGGAAAGAGCCCTCGAGAAGATGGCAGCTGAGGTGTATCTTTCAGAGAGAGGCGTCTCTGTGGTACCTCTGTCCACGTTAGACATTGCGGCAAGATGTCTGCCTCAAGAAGAGGACACGCAGGTCAATAGCGAAGACCGGACGGATGAAAAACCGTCTTCTCAGCCTGGGTCAAGCCAGACTCTGCCCACCCCATCGGCCACACCATCGTCCTCCCGAGCTGCTTCGGAAGCGGTAGACAGTGTCAAGAATGATGAGGATCAGGCAGATGCAGGGCAAGAAGATGCCGCAGTCGCTCGACTACGGATGTATTTGCCATCTATCAAGTTTACCCCGCCTCCTAAGAATGGCCCACCACGGATTATCTCGCTCTGGCCAGAGCAGCGGGGTTCCGATCCGTCAGAGTACCAATTCCAACGCTTTCGCAAGGCCACCGACCAGATTGCTGAGGCGGCGAAGCGCGAGAGGGAGAAAAAGGAAGAGCGCCGGCGACGGAAAGCGGAAAGAAAAGCTCAGCTAGGCATCAAGATGGAGGCCGGTGGGGGAGTTTTCAGTCAACCACTCCTGCCGACCATCATCCGATCAAGTCCGCCGCCGCAGGCTGTGGGCAGTGGTAGCCAAGGCATTGGATTTGGGTTTGGAAGCCAGAGTCAGAGCCAGGGCTTTGGATTCTCGCAGACCATGTCGCAACCAGTAGCAGGAGAATTTGGGGTAAGGTCGTCAAGGTTCAAGAAGAAAGGGAAGAGCAAGACCAAGGTCCAGCCCAAGACGATGACATGGTTCAAATAATCAACTACTACATCAGGAATGATGGAAATGGGGACGATGACGGGGTTGCCAGGCAGAACCGAGGATGATGAGACATACCGATCATGAGTAGTAATTTAGACAAATTTGTCGGGCATATTTTACTTGGAATTGTCTCTCCAAATTGATGCATTTACTTACTATCGTAACTGACGATCCTGCATGGGACATAAGGTTGCTAACATGACCAACACGGCTCTTGCCGCAAGACTGTTAATCGTTATATATTCGATGTTTTGTGTCTGGCCTTGACAATTCTTTTCGTTGTGCTCCACGCATTCATTTACCTCACAAAGCTTTTGCTTGTGGAAAGTTTGGTGTCTTGATATTCGGTGGTGGCGGACAGATTTGCTTGTCTCATAGCGCTTTCCCCGACTTCCAGAAAATCGCAACCCGCTGCACACCGTCGTCCTCTAAACATTTCAACAGCTGCACTCACTCGCTACTTTTCGTTCACCACCGCACCACCGCCACAACAACAATTCCTTCTTTGTTTTCATCCCCCATACACCGTCCACTCATTCTCTTCACCCATATTTGCAAAAATTAAACAATGTCTCACTGCCACGACGAGCACGATCATCACCACCACGGCGGAGATGAGCACGACCACTCCGACGACATCACGCCGGCTGTGCAGTTCTCGCTGTACCAGCACATCAACTTTGACGAGGTGACGACGCTCAACGAGAGCTCGCACGGCTCAGGCAGGGCCATCGTGAAGAAGACCTGGGACGAGCGTCTTACCGACGAGCCCGAGCTTGCTAGCGATGCGGATGAGCAGCTGATTATCAACATCCCGTTGGTTCCATTCCTTTCCCCGTCTCCATGGTCGGCGTCTTCTTCTACTGAACCTCTTGTCTCACATGAAAATAAACAAACAAAAGATTCACAGGGCAAATCAAGCTCCACTCCATCCTCCTCCGCACCTCCCAGTCCGACAGCGCCCCCCGCACCCTCCTTGTGTTCCAGAACCGCGATGACATTGACTTTTCCGCGGCCGAGGAGCTCGAGCCCGCGCAGGAGTTCGAGCTGAGCCGGACCTCCGAGGTGCAGGAGCTGCCCGTGCGGCGGGCCAAGTTCGGCCGATGCCAGCGGCTGGCGCTGTTTTTCCAGGACAACTTTGGCCTGGGAGAGGAGGACGTGACGCGTATTGGGTATCTGGGGTTTCGGGGCGAGTGGATGCAGCTGGGGAGGGCGCCGGCGAATATCATCTATGAGGCGGCGGCGAACCCTGGGGATCACAAGGTGAAGGGCACCGATGTGAACCAGGTGGGTAGTGGGATTGGAGGGCGTGGGCCGGGACAGTAGTAATAGGGGGGGGGGGGGGACTGGCTGGCTGGCCGGCTGGTTTTATCTTGGCTTCATGAGAGATATTTTGAACGAGTTTGGTGAGGTGAAGGAATGGGGAAAGAGGCGAGCATGGAGATCAAGATGGCCCTTATGCCTGTTCATGGCAATTCACAACTCAAAAAGCTCTCATTCATCGCGGCGTAACAACTGATTTTTAAGTACTACATGAAATCATCCTCCCAGTCCTCATCCCTGTTCTGGTTGCTCGTTGCCTCCATCTCGTCCTCGTTGTTGATAAAGTCGTAGGCGTGATCCTTTTGATACTTTTGCTGCTCCCAGTCCTTCTTCAGCCGAGCCTCTTCCTTTTTCTTCATTGTCGTTAGCCATGATATTAGCATATGGGGAGGAATTGCATACCCGAGCCTGCTGTGCTGCCTGGTCTTTCTTCCGCAGCTCCCTCAGCCGGTCCTCCTTCTCCTGCCTGAGGTCCGGGTGCTTCTCGACCTTGGTCTTGTTGAGCCTGTTGACGATGGCGTTCTCCCGCTGGGGCACGACGACTCGTTTGACCTATGATAACACCATCAGTTTTCCATTGTTTCCCAGAAGTACATTGTACCCAATTTCCTGGTCCATTACCTTCCTGTCATCGTGGAAGCTGACTGCTCCCGTCGCCATGCTGCCATCCTTCTTGAGGTTCGACCACGGCGTGTAGATGATGGTAATGTTGTCCTTCTTGTTACCTGCAGATCAATTCCGAAACCAGGAATCAGAAATCCTGCCATCGCTCAAGAACGAGGGGGGTTCCGAGACAACATACCCTCAATGGAGTTGGCCTTGGTGAGCTGCGCCAGGTCCGTGAGGAGAGGCTCGGGTATGTTGTCCCAGGCCTCGCCGTTTCTCAACCGCAGATAGATATGTGCGCTCGACAGCTTGTCTACATGGAACTGCAGAGACATCACATCATCATCATCATCATAATGTCAGATTTCTGTTCTTGTTGTTCAAGACAAAATGTGCATGCAGGAGGAGAAAGCACGAGCAGTGCTGTGAGGGCTCGTACCCTGCCGGATTCAGGGTCAGTAAGACGACGACCTTTGGAAATTCAAATGTTCATTCAAGTAAAGCTCACCAGACATCTTCCTCCCATCCATGCTTAATAAGATGCTCGTCTAAACGGTGAAAACACTGTGAGCATTTCATCCCCCTCATAATCATCTCTAACACCAAAGAATAGAGAAGAAAAAAACGGGGCTTGCGTACTCTCGAACTTGTCCTTGCCAACATAAACGGACGCTGGTGGATCGACCACGTTGGAGGTGAAATAGAAAACCATCTTGATAAGAAAAAGTTGACAAAGACGAATGCAAGATGTAGTCTGGAGCAACGAACCGGGGTTGAGGAAATGTTAATTAATGTGAGTGTATTCAGGTTTGATTTTGGTGGTGTGTTTGGAGACTTTTAAGAGGGGGTGTGTAAGTAACAGCATAGTGTACGGAAAGAGCCGCAGCGTGTTGAACCCCCACAATTTTTTCATCGACAGGGGCAGGCAAGCTTCCCGTCCGCCTGAACGACCTCAATTTTCAGAAGAAGCGCTACAAACGGACGATCTCAAACAGTCCCCAACGACCCATCCAAAGTCATCATCGACGACAACCCCATCAGCATACACGGCCACACACGCCATTCCACACGCATAAGGCGACAAAATGGCGCCCAGGCTACCGACACGGTGCTGGGCACCAATACACCGCCAAACAACGACATCGTCGCCCTCCTCAGCCGCCTTCCTGGCCAGCGCCCTCCAAGCACCACATCTCTTCCCCCACCACCACCACCCCCTCCTCCCTAGCACCAGCCTCACGGGCACACAGCAGACCCGCGGCAAGAAGTACGGCTGGACGACCCTAGACGAGCGCGCCCGCACCCTCCAGCTCAAGTACAACGCGCGCACGCCCGAGCTGCCCGCGCTGACGACGACCCCGGAGGCGGCCCAGAAGCGCAAGGAGCGGTCGACACCACTGCGCACGGGTGTGCTGGCGACCAAGAAGGGCATGACGGGCTACTACACGCGCAACGGCAAGAGGTTTCCCTGCACGGTGCTGCAGATGGACCAGTGCCAGGTCGTGGCGCACAAGACGACCGGGCGGCACGGGTACTGCGCCGTGCAGGTCGGGTGCGGCGAGAAGCGCGCCGACAACGTGACGGCGCCGCTGCTGGGCTACTACGAGGCCAAGGGCGTGCCGCCCAAGGAACACCTGGTCGAGTTCCATGTGCGCGGCGAGGAAGGCCTGGCGCCGGCCGTGGGCGTGCAGCTGCTGCCGGACTGGTTCCACAAGGGCCAGTGGGTCGATGTCCGCGCCAACTCGCGCGGCATGGGCTTCGAGGGTGGTATGAAGAGGCACGGCTTCTCTGGCCAGGAGGCCAGCCACGGTAACTCCAAGAACCACCGGACGATTGGTTCCGCGGGCGCGTCGCAGGGTGCTGGTTCCAGGGTCCTGCCCGGCAAGAAGATGCCCGGTCGCATGGGCAACGAGAGGGTGACGGTGCAGAACCTGGCCGTGCTGCGGGTGGACAACGAGCTGGGCATCATTGTGGTCAAGGGGTGCGTAGCCGGACCCAAGGGTGCCCTGGTGCAGATCCAGGACGCCGTCAAGAAGCCGCCCCCACCACAGGAGTTTATCGACAAGATGAACAAGGCCATGATGGAGCGGTTCCCGAATGCCGCAGAGGACCTGGAGGCGGCGAGGAAGACACACTTGCACCTCAAGCAGATGAGGCAAGATCGCAGGATAGAGGACGCGCTCAAGGGCGAACTGTGGGAGGGCCGGGGAATACTAGCAGATTCGAGACCGGAGTTGTGAAAAGAAAAAAGGGAAACATGTATCACGTCAATTATTATATATTGTACAAGAAAAGGTCTATTGAAGCCTGCTACTGGCGTCATACCTCCCTAAGGACTCATAATAGCCACCCAAGGACGAAGGAAGATAAGTCTGCCCTTGTAATTTAATCGTGACAATCCTCAGGGTCGCATCCCTTTCTTGCTTTCTTTCCTTTCTTTTTCTTTTTTTCTCCACCGAAACTTGACTCCTCTTCTACCTCGAGTTCATCTGCTGCCGGAAGCCTCTCGTGGCATTCTGGTCCTCCTCCTCGTCATCCAGCCCGTCCGCGAACTGAATCGCCTTGAACGGGTCGCCCTCGTCCAGCAGGTCAATCGTCCGCCCATCAGTGGTCTCCAAGCTCCACTCGGTGGTCTCAAACACTCCCTTCGAGGTCGGCCTGAAGCTGGCAAAGCGCATGACGCCCGTGTTCCTAGTGCCCTTGACGCTGAAGGAGATGTTGATGCGCCCGTGCATCTGGTTCATCTCGCCGCTGATCCAGGGGATCTGGTCCTTGAAGTAGATCTCGTCGCCCAGATACTCGCGGGCCTGGGCGTTGGTGCGCAGGGCATAGAGGGTTGAGGACACGACGGGCGACGTCATCTTTTGGTAGTTGAAGATGGCAATGCTGGAGGCGGCGACGATCGCGAGGAAGATGGGCATGGTGCGCGACCAGCGGAAACGGTTGGCCTCGACATCTGGAGTAGGTGGGACACCCGCCATGGTTAGTATTCTGCCGGATAGTCGAGAGGGTAAAGGAACCTGGCTGGGCTCTGCTCACCTGGGAGCTCGCGATCAGGTCTCCTCTCCATCAGAGGGCCATCGCCAGGTTTGGGCGCCGCAATCAGCGAACGCCTTTGAAGTAGCGATCGTCCTGGACCAGGTGATCTCAGTGCCTGGAGGAGCGGCCTCCTACATATTATCCTCCGTGGTAACATGTTTGGAACGACTGTTGGTGTGAGAAGGGAGACGGTCGTCATTAAAGAAGACGGAGGAGGGGAGGAAGAAAAGATCGCGAAATCGTCAAGGGTCCTTCTGAGAAGTCGATCATCCCACCTACCGCCAACTGTGGACTGCCGCTGCCGCAGTTGCAGCTCGTCCACGGCACTAAAGACAGGGATTGCGACCAAACTCCCCACCCCTGTGCTCCCTGCTACTATAGTGTGCCCCTCTGTTTGAGACTCTGAAACGACGTCACCTAAATACAAGCACGGAACTCTACCAACAGCAACAACACTCTGTATATTCGTCGTGCTGCGTTAGGTACTATATCTCCCGAGACTTTGCCTTGAAGTTTCTTTTAGAACTATCCCACTGTCATCTGGAAGCAAAGTTATTTTCACTTCAAAACAAAGCCCACTAAACAGTCAGTATAAGCTGTAGGCATGGACCTCAGTCAGACAACCGCCCGTCTCCGGCGGACATTTCAATATCCCACAGACGACTCTTCAAACAGCGTGTCACCAGAAGCTCTTGACGAGGAAGGTTAGTAACTCCCTCCCAAAAAGAAAGGATAGGAGAACAAGCCGCAGTCTATATAGATCTAACACAAAGAAATCTTGCACTGGCCAACAGAGCAAGATAATCTCATCCAGGCCCTCGCCGACCAGAACGCCAGCGCCAACCAGCTGTACCGAAGCCTCCTCCTCGCACTCCCCATCCTGTCCTCCATCCCATTCGTCGCCTCACTCTTCCAGCCCTCAACCACCCTCCCGGCCCTGCTAGGCCTGACCTCTCTCGCCTCCACCTCCTTCCTCCTCTACAACCTACCCGTCACCGAGACGGGGATCCCGCTCCTCGACGCGTGGGCGCAGTCGGGGAAACGGCCGCGAGCAAGGTCGGACGGGATTCACGACGAAGACGACCACGACGATAATCAAGCAGCCTCGAGCTCAGCCGGGCCCAGCGGCCTTGGCGCGCTGAACCGGGTGCGCCAGCAGCGCCGGACGCACAGCCTGAGCTACGCCGGCCCCAGGAGCCCGCTGGAGAAATACCTGCCGTTGCTAAACATCGGGCTGTGCGTGATCCTCCTCCTGTCCGGCCTCCTTGCCAGCCGGAGCAACAGAGGAGGAGACAGCGACGGCCAGAGTGGGAATGAGTTTCGACGGACCCTGTATGGCCGGCTGGGACTTGCCAACATCCCTGCGATTGTGTACGCCGCGGTGCTGGTTGCCAAGGTGGTCATGGCGGGCGTGGACCCGGAGAGGGAGCTGGGGGCGCTGAAGTATGCATATAAGGGCGCATAGGATCTGAACAGCTTTTGGGGCGGGATTTTCATTACTCATGAGGCCGTGTTGGACCTCTTGGCCTCGGTGGAGGGACTGAGAGGGTCTCGCCTGAGTGCAGTTTATGTGATATCATGAGAACAACTACCGAGCGATTGACTTAATTTAGCATTCCTTCAAATTATTCAGGGACATGAGATCATGATACGGAGACAGATAGGTGGTAGAAGAAGGGTATCTGACATGGAACTCTTTCTATCCATCCGAAGCTCCTATAAGCGACCAAGTCAGATGAAAACAAGACAGCACGACGAAGCATACAGTCAACCTCAAAAGGACTGAGAACGTGTCCAGCTTGGCACCTATCGACCAAGTAAATAACACCAGTCTTATCTGTCTTGCAATCTTCTTTTTGCGTGGGTATCGAGTTTCCTCTACAGCTGTCAAGCCGATACCGTCCGAGGCCGGATACCTGATGCGCAGCGTTTTTTGCGTCAACCCAGGTCTGGCCCCCCTTCGAGTCGCCAGAGATATCGGGATCACATTACACCTTGCCACCCGAGAAAATGGCGAGGTACAGTATCAACTTTCCCACCGTAAGCTATCCAGAGAAAAGCACCACTTGTCTCCTCTATGCCCTCGCAAAATTCCCCATTACATGTCTATAGTGTCATTAAACCGCAAGACACCGGTATACTTGAAGACACCATCCACGCCAGTGGGAACCTTCTCAGGAGGCGGATTTGTCAGTGGTCCTGTCTCGGATGATTTGTCAACCACAAGCGCAAGGCCTTGAGCCTTGATCGCATCGACGAGGGCGGGCACCAATTTCTGTTCACACTTTCGTGAGCAAATTTTCCTTGTACATTCATGTAGAATCACTCGTATCTTATACACAGCACTTACCAAAAGTCGCGAGGTAATCAGCAACCCCATGAAGTTGTTGTTTTGTGCCGTCCTCACCACCTCCTTGATCGAGCTAGACCTGCGCCCATGGTTTGCCGCCGCCGCAATCATCTGCGGTGGGGCCATAGAGATCTCCTCGCGGCCTAGGTCATTGCAGAGGAACACGGGGAAATTGGGCTGCTTCCAGTTGAGGGCGGTGCACACGCTTGGGCTATACGAACTGAAGACCACCGAGCGCACAGCTACGCCACCGCCTGACTGTTGGGTTTGTGCGCGCTGCACGCGTGCATGGTCAAACACGGTGGTCAGCACGGAGTCGACAAAGCGGTTGAGATCCCCGCTGTTGTACACGGACGGGTCGATGGTTTGCTGCTGCTGGTGGTGGTGATTCGGTATGTTCTCGTCCATGGGGTAGATGAAGTGCAGGTTCACATGTATGCTGGGTGGAAGGATCTCCAGTGCGTCTGCGAGGGTGACTCCTGCAGTCGCAAAGAGGCGGTGAACCTCGTGCAGTTCGGTCTGAGGGCCGAGTTGGCCGGAGGTCAGGATGTTCCTCGAGGCTGAGTTCCTCAGCATCTGCTCAAACTGCGCATAGTTGAGCCACGAGACAGGAACTGCAACCCCTCCCATGCCTAGATCGACCGTGCGCGTAGGCCATAGCACGGGAACGCCATCTTTCGTCTGCTGTACATAGAGACGTACAAAGTCGCCGACGAGACTGGATCCGGTGACAAAGCTGCTAATGTGTCGATCAAATTGCCTGGTTGCCTTCCAGTACGTCTCGAAATCAGTGATCTCGAGTGGCTTGCCCCGGAAGGGCTTGATGACCTGCGTGTTGAAACTGATCTGACCAATAGCACGTAGCCTGGGGTCAAACAGGGGGAGACAGCAGCTACCAGAGCTCGTCAGAGATGCACGGAAAGTATTGGGCAAAGCAACCGTCTTTGCAATGATCTTAGCGCCATAAGTCGGGAAGACGTCAAAGTCTAATGTGAAAGAATCAAGGTTGTCGACCTGGAACGAGACAAGTCTGGTATCTTCTTGAAAGGGAAGGATGATGTTCTTGGGTATGAGGTCGGAAGCTTTGGAGGAAACAGTTAAGCGGGCAGCCGGGTATTTGCCGTCGTGGAAGAAGACCAGCGGTTGTTCTCCATCTCCACCAAAATTGATCTGGACAACCGTCTTGGTATCAAGGAAGTTGTGCCCGTACCTACGCAGCGGGATGATGGGCGGTGGAAGTTCGAGGTCCGGGATGCCGTCCGGATCAAGCGACATTGGCTCAGGCGCGCTGCTTGAGCCCAGTGCTCCAAGCATTGGGGGAACAAGTTGAGCACCTCTGGGACTTGTCTCCCTCATAGAGTCGCCAAGCAGTGCAGTCAGTAGGTTCATGCACTCGAGGTGACCTTCCCATGCCGCGTAGTACAAGGCCGGAAGATCTTTCTCGTCCAGGATCGTAGCATCAACTCCTTCATCCAACAGAGCTCGCAGACAAGGGACGTTCCCCTCGCTTGCCGCGTGTACAAGTGGTGTCCACCCATACAGCTTGTCGACCTGATCTAGGTCAGCACCAAACTGTTTCAACAGACCCAGAAGATCGGGGTTCTTGGCAGATCTTGCCACGAGGTGTTGAGGGTATAGCCCTTCTGCGTCGGGTAGTATTTGGGCGCCATTGGTAAGAAGCAGCTGTACAATAGCGAGTGAACCGTGCTTGCATGCCAGATTCAGAGGCGCGTGGTCGGTGTCGGAAATGGGGTTTAATACTGCGCCGCTATGGATGAGTCGCTGGACACAGTCCAGATGATTGTGTATGATTGCGTGTACCAACGGCCGGAAATTGTCATGATCGATGAGATTGATTGTGTCCGCATCCACTGCTGTCGTATTAGCAAATCCCGAGGTCACCCACCATAAGATGTTGGACTCTTACCGGCCAGGAGCGCATCTATCATGTCAAGACGGCCGTGCATACTGGCATAATGCAGCGGTACTCGACCATATACATCCCTTCTGTTGACAGCCACGCCCTGGGACAAAGCCAGATTCAGGACGAAAGAGTTGCCATAGATAGTTGCTTGATGCAAGCAGTTCCGCTCGTTGATATCGTCTTCAGAACGTATATCCACCAGGCCAGTAGCCAATAGAGCCTTCAGAGATTCCTGAGGGGCTTCGTTGATGGAAGCAAGGAAAGTCCTCGTGATTCTCTCTTTGAGGGCTAGAGCCAGACCCGAGTCCGACTCGACCGCTACTTGCATGCGAGACAACAGATCTTTCAGGGAATCAAGATTGCCTGAAAGAGTTGTCTCGAGAAGTAATGTGTCCGCATCGCCCTCATCTGTACCCAGAAGATGCTGACTGCTCACAATGTGATCCGGACGTGTTTGCCCCTCGAAGCTGACATGGTCCCCATCTGCCCAGGCGCCAAGTTCCTGCAGACTCGTGGTGACCTGGTCAGACAGCTCGCTGATGACGGTCGGGTTGAAGAACGGCTGCACCTCGACAGCCCTGGACAGGTACAGCTCCTTGGTTTTAGACTTGGATGTCTTGTCCCATTTCTTCAAGATTTTGGAGAATGCTGTTCCATTCACATCGACAAACTGCTGTAACTTGTTCAGATCGTTGGCAAATTGCTGGAAGCCCTCTTGTAAGGTGGTAAATTTGGCCGAGCGTCTCGAGATGCCCTGGCGAGACTGAAGGACCCTTTTCTTGTCCAGCAGAGTCTTGAGGCGAATTTTGAGCTAACAATTAGAGTCAGAATCGGAATCACTCTTCCGGGTCATGGTTCTGGTATGTACCTCTGCTTCTTTCTGGAGATAGAACGCATTGACTTTCTCGAGCTCACGTTCCTGAGACATAGTTAGCAATCATTAGCATTTCATTTCGCACCCTTTTCAACTTGCTAACATACCAGCTGGAAGAAGAATGTAGCCTTATTTGCTTGCAAAGCTGCCTGGTGATCCGCTGGGGCGGAGGGCTGTAACGGGTCATGTTGGGCTTGTAGTTGCGGAGTCGCGGAGAGCTTCTTGATGAGCTGTGATAATGATAGTTAGCGGACACAAGATGCGTTTCTTCTTATTAACGCTGCATTTCTCTATGCAGTATCCTAGCCTGGCATGCAGCGAGGACTTTCTCGGCTTTTGAATCAAGACACCGTTGTAAAAACAGAAGTCAATTCACTTTTGAACCCGTCTAGAAGCGGATTAAATAAAGGATGGCATGGCATAGAACATACTTTCTTCAATGCCTTGTAATTGACAAAGCTGGCAGCATACTCCGGAACCTCAAGCTGGCGCTTCTGGATCTGCTTGCCAAATTTCCTGCTGAACATCAGCAACAGCTTAAGTCAATCTGTGGGCGGAAACAGACAGAAGGAATCAGGCAACATGAGGAGGAATACAATCAAGGCGCAAGGGGCAACACTCACATGGTGTGAAGCGAGGGCCGGTGACCTAAGAGGCCACTGGCTAGTTTGCAAGGACTTTTTAAAAGAAAACGGATGGCCGAGCGTCGTTTGTTATATGAGTATGAGGCGTACAAAGCCCCAGAGAGTTGCAAGACTAGAGAACGTATCAGACGCCTAGAGCCCTTGAACAAGCCCATGCAGGTGTGACGTTGGGTCCTGCACTCCCCGCCTCTGGCTCAACAGTCGTGTGACCTAACTATGACTGGACACTTCTTCCGGGCAATTTTTGTCCACAAACGCACAGTCAATCCTTGACGGGCAAGGTGGAGATCAGCACAGTCGTCCAGCGCTGGGCCACCTACGTCACGGGCAGCACGTGGGACTATAATAGGACTCGAAGCCCCGTGCAGAGAGATGGGGACGTCTTCCCTGAGCGGTTTCTCCTCAGTGAAGTAGGGTCCACAGCAGGGGGATTCTATGCAGAAAATGGTCAGAGTGAGGTTCCGCGGCATTCTGCGGCACAACCCAGCTATGTTCAGTCTTCCTTATTCTTCCCGTTCCCGTGCGGAGGAGGCGGACGGCCGGGAAATCGGAAGCACAGAAACACAAAGACTGTACGGGCAGCCATAAAAAATGATTCTGGTCCGTCTTATGCCCGCAGTGGGTACAGGCAACTTGAGTCCCAGTACAAAAGGATTGCATGATGTAGACAAGTGGTGGAGGCAGAAGGGCCAGGTACTATTGGTATAGTCCAGTATATAGGCCTCGTGCATGGGGTCAATATGCATGATGCAGTGAGAACGCCACCGGGAACAGGAGAAGGATGTCTGAGCAGTAAGATCGGTAGAGACGAAGGAGGGGTGAGAATGAGACAGATATGTGTGTGTACATGTGTGTGGAAAAAGACTGGCTGTAGATTGCCTGGCAGAACGACAAGGGCCATCGTGACAGTGCGACCAAAAGGAAGCAGGAGATACATACCAGAAAGTCTTCTATTGGATCCCAAAATATGCAGCCTGTATTCCGTACCGAGACAACGGCGTGGTGACAGTACGCCCACGCAAGCCTGGGTCCGCTCGGTTCGTCGGTTGGGGGGGGGGGGGGTACGGTGGCTGACACCCTCGATGTTTCCAGGCAGGGTTCGTACAAGCCCTTCCAGATGCTGCAAAATATGCGAGGCAGCAACAAGATATGATTTCCTAATCTGCAGTGGACTAATCTCCAAACAGAACCAGGAACTGGGCCTACCTGCAAAGGTTCTCTTGTCGATCGATATAAGCCAAGGGGACTGCTCAGATTGTGAAGGGTGAAAACAACGCTGGATGTTGAGGTGGGTGAAGTTCGACCCCTTGTCTGAAACTAGGGCCCAAGTTCTAGAGACGTACAGGTATGGTGTTGTTGAAGCTGGGTGACTGACGTGTGGAGGTATTTTCTTGAGGCCGGAAGATCGAGCTTGGGTTTGAGATAGAGTTGGGTTCGAGACGGGCAAGCTAGGCAAGTACAAGTACAAGTACCTCTTCCCCGGGAAGGTGGTGGACGAGGTCGTGGTGGCCAACGCAAGATCAAGACTCCACAAATTGTTGGCGTGCGAAGAGAAAGACACAGAGGGAGAAAGAAAAATTTGCCGTGACCAATGTTGGCAGAATTGGAAAATGTGGTGTGAGCCCTGAGAAATAGTCTTCGTGGTCCTCGCAAGAGCAAGAGCAAGAGCAGTGCAGAACACGGCGATACTACAATACAAACTTGTTGAAGCGAGGGTCTTGAGGTCGGCGCACGGGACGCCCAAAACAGCATTCCCTAGCTGCGAGGAGTGTGTACCTGTACTATGGTACCTAGCGCAGAGTACTTCGCGAGAGAGAGAGCGACGCGAGGACCAGTCACAGGCCAGAACGAGGCAGCGGCTCGTAAAGCTACCAAATGCACAAGGTGCTTCCTGCCTGCTTCATCCAACAACAAAATCCATTGATTTTTCCCTGTACCGATCTCACGAGCCTCGTGTCTTTCTCGATTTGGACGTCTTTCGGAATGGTCCAATGAGACTCCGCAAACAGCGCACATGGCCCTTCTCGCATATCTGCAGGGCGTACGTCCCGAGTACCGCAGTACCTCGCCTAGTTTACTTAAGATTCTCCACAGTTCGTCAGGTGGGACCCCACCCATAGCAGCGCCGGTGAAATTGTAACTGAACTCACCTCACGCGCTGAAGAGAGGGACAGACAGAGAAGCGTCATCCTCCACGGCGGTTTCGTTGTCTGGTGCTACTTTACGAATCCAGTCTTGTGTGGATCATTATAGGGCCAGACGCAGGCGTCATTGTTGTCAGAATCACTGGAGCAATCCTCCTAGTGGGTGTGTATTGGACACAGAAAGCCGGTGTCGTGGCGGAAGCTGGGCCGGGATGAGAAGTAGGTTGCGCATCCTCACGACGCCGGTGGCCATAGATCGCGATTGCTAGTCCCCCTTGCCCCTGATATGACTGGCCTTCTACAGGTTCGACGGGCGAACTGAACCATCCTTCCTTCGTGTCTAGAATTCCTGCAATGGCGTGTCAACGGGCTTGGCTGCTGGTCCTCCTCTCTTACCACTAAGTTGTGATGATGAAAGAATATGCTTAATAATATGCTTGATTCGATAGCATTTCAGATTGGGGGAATCAAGTTTCTGGTGCTGTCAGGGGTAGCAAAGATGTTGCCTGATGGCGAAATAACCTGTCCAAATTTTTCAGGAATACCAACCGTTCCAGCCCGCACGACCTCTAAAGTACCAGCGCAATCAACCTCCCCTCGTCTCCGGCCGCCACGCCGTCTACTTCGCAGCCTCGTCCTTCTTCGCCTTGTCATCCACCAGACTATCCGCCATGGCCTCCGCTGCTGCCTTGCGCAGTCTCTCTTCCGAGTCGTCCATCTTGATGCCTGCCTTGTCCGGCTTGTCTTTGGCGTCCTTGTCATCATCGCTGTCGCCCAGGCTGAAAGGGTCATTGTCCGCGATGGGATCGGGGTCCACATTAGACAGTGGCTGCCACTTGCTCGTCTTGCTCGGCGTCGCATCCTTGGGCGCATTTTTGGGTGAGGCGTTGTAGATGTCAATCTCTTCGGCACCTTCCTTGAAAGCCACTTTCCGGGAGTCACCTGGCTTTGGCGACGTAGACGACGGCGGGGGCCTGAAAACGTTCGGGTTGGGCTGGCCTGGTCGAGCGGGTGCTTCGAGGCATCGGTGTTAGTCAAGTACTTTTCCTCGCAGGGAGGGTTTCGTGACAGGGTCGTTCTACTTACTGCCATCGCTGTGGAACTTCATCCCGGCAAAGTCGTCGCTCAGCAGCTCAGGATCGGCATCGTACCGCTCGTAGTCCCGGCTCCTCCTGCCCGGCTCTCCACCCGCACTTCCTCCATACTGACCGTGCTGCTGCGACGGGCCGCCGTTCTCGTCAAACTGCTCGTCAAACTTCTTCTTCAGATCCTTGAACCAGCCGTTGACCTTGGTCTGCGTCTCCTGGAAGCCCTTCTTCAGCTGTTCCTGTATGACGGGCAGATCATCGTCGATGAAGCTGTGCTCCCGATCATCGTATAGCTCGTTGGGCTTGAGCCCGGTCTCCTGCCGGCGGCGCGGCTGCGACGGCGGTCCCCGGTTGGACGTCCGTGCCTCGTACGCTGAGCTCTCGTAGTGTTCCGCCAGCCGGCGGGCGTAGGCCTCGTCCGCTTCGAGCTGCGACTGGGTGTTCTGCGGCCGAGGAGGCTGCGGAGGGGGCGTCTCCTCCACGGCGTCGTGCTGCACCGCATCCGGGTCGCTCATCGCCAGTAGGGCATTAAACGCTGGGTCAATGCGCCCGCCGCTCGCGATCAGCACGGCCTTGATGACAGAAGCATCGATGCTGGGGAAGGCCTCCTTGAGCATCGCCTCGTTCTTCTGCTGCTCGGTCGCGGGGCGAGGAGGCTTGGGGGGAGGCGCCTCGTCAGAGGTGGTCGTCTGGGGATTGGTCGGAGATGGGAGGGAGGCGACAGCAGCGGGGGCTGGCTTGGGAGCTTCCACAGGGGGCGAGGCTCCTGTTGAGGGGTTGGGCTTGGGGGCGCCTTCGTCCATGTTGGCAACACCTGATTCCTGGGCGTCTTCGTCGTCAGAGAAGTCCAGTGGCTTGATTGTAGTTGGAGACTCGGGAGCTTTGTCCTGAAGTGATGGGCCAAATGTCAGCGCTGGTTCTCTCTCTCGAGCAGTAGTGGTTGGTGCAGTGCATGAACCGTGCTCCTCCTGTGTTTGAGAGCCGTCTGTTCTTAGTACTACCGAGATGAAGCTGGGAAATGGTCACTTACAGCCATATTGAACCGAAATATGGTTGCAACAGGGGATGATTTCTCTAAGAATGCCTAAATCGTAAAAGGAGATAAAACGAGGACAAAAAAGCGTGATTATGTCGTTGGTAGATGGGGCGAGGGAGTGTTGCGAATCTGATGATGCTTTCCCTGGCACATGGCGCCAAGGTACTACGTATTATGCCAATGTGCCACCTAACCCCACCTAAGCACATGAAGGTAACATTGTCATCTAGCAGGGGTCCAACAGTGCATTCTATGTAACAGGTATGTAAGACTGCAGGCACTTCCAGGGTTGTTGGTCCGCCGATAAGATAAGCCCGTCCATCCTGTGACGCCACCCAGCCTGTCATCCATCCAACCTCGGACCGTCCATGAATCAATGGCCGCATCTGCTGGATACAAAGTACTCTTGCTGAAGTTGACCATGCAAAACTTTTACAACATGACTTGAGAGACAGGATTTGGATCCCGTCTAAAAACCCTCCTTTCTCTTCTTCCCACGTCCATATGTTGCAAGGAGCAACATGGGAAACAATCCCAGTCGGGTCACGGCCCAGGATAAGTGAGATAGCCCCCCTCCCCTGAGTGTCAACTCCCGTCATCCCTCGCTCTGCGCGCACCATGCACCGAGATATAGGACCTCTTAGCAAATCGCTGACCATCATTTCTTGTTGCTTCATAACCAGGGCCATCCTGGACTTGAAGATCCAGCGCGACAAGCTGCACCAGTACCAGCGGCGTATCACCGGCCTGACCGACCGCGAGACCGACATCGCAAAGCAGATGCTCGCCAAGGGAGACAAGAAGCGCGCGCTACTCGCCCTCCGCCGGAAGAAATACCAGGAGTCCCTTTTGGCCAAGACAGACGCCCAGCTCGAACAGCTGGAGAAACTCACCGCCAACGTCGAGTTCGCCCAGATCCAGAAAGATGTAGTGTTCGGCCTGCAGCAGGGCACGAAGGTGCTGAAGGAGATACATGCCGAGATGGGCGGGATAGAGCACGTGGAAAAGTTGATGGGCGAGACGGCGGATGCAATTGCATATCAAAATGTGAGTTGGCGTTCGTAGTCCTTAGGGAGCCAGTCCCGGATGTTAACACGTCTTCTACTTCTAGGAGGTCAGCGAAATGCTCGGCGGCAAGATTTCGAATCAGGATGAAGACGAGGTCGAGGATGAACTTGCAGCCTTGGAGGCTGAAGTGAAAGGGACGCAACCACTACCCAAGGTTCCGGATACTGCGCTGCCCGAGCCTGTGGAGGAACAAGCCCCAGAAAGGTTGCCCGCAGAGGCACCGCAGAAAGAACCGGAGCGACAGGCCGTGCTTGCATAAGGCAAACATGGTTTTGAGGCTGGGATGTGGTACGAGATGAATCATCAATAACGAAAGTATAGACATGAGGTGGACCATTCGCGCCCATGCGCCGAAACGGAAATAACCTAGTATTTTATTGTTTAGGCATAGACTTTTTGGAAAGATGAAGGACGAGGCCAGCCATGTGCCAAACGGAATCTTTGGCCTGCTGGCGGTATCGACGTGTACAAGATGTTGTAGTCTTAGCAGACCTCCTACTCGGAACGAAACATCATAAAAATCAAGCCAGCGGAATTTGCCGGCTGAGCAACGCCGTGCTATGCAGTCCCTCTCGTCTATGGCCCTTGAACAATATCATCATAACACTCTATCACATGCCATGCCACCATGTAATGCGCAATAATCAGACGTAACTCCTCTGTTGAAGTCTCGTCCAGAATGCAGACCAGGTATAATGTTAGGTGTGAAATGCAAATAAACAACATCTCCTTCCTCCCACCCATGAAAACGCCGGTACGTTGAAAACACTGTGCTGGTGAACGCTAGCTGAACTCTGTACATAAGAGATGAAAATTTTCGATGGTCGAGGTCCACCAATGGTATACGACATTGACTGGCACTTGGGCGGTATATCAAGGGTGTCCGGTGGGTCTGTATGGCTCGTGAGTGTCCATTGAGAAGGTTTGTCGCAAGCTGACAAGTTCTGGCTAGCGAAGGATGATCACGTCTCGAGATGGTGCCTGCTGCTCGTAGATGTACTGAACATTGCCAGACTCGGCCGGAGCCGCCGTTGGTGTGAAGTGGTCGGATGGAACTCTATTATGGTGAGGATATCTGTCCAAGTATTAGCCAATGTGAAAAGTGAGGGTCATCAATTCAACTCGCCCATTCTGTTGAAATCCAGCAGGAACTCGATGCACAGGTACGGCATCCTGCGCAGGCCGCCGAACGAGGACTTCGTGCGGAACCTGCGATCCTTGTGGGTGGGCCCGAGGGAACTGCTCTGGGGGGAGGAGAGGGGGGGCTTGACGCCACTCTGGCTGCGTATTCGGCCGAACCTCATAATATAGAGGTCGCGCCGAGCTGATCGCTGGATCCCGATGAGGTACGTCAAACCTGGGAGCGTTGGCTTCTTCGTATACAACACGTCGATGTTCAGCGCTTCCGTACGCCGGCAAAGGAGAGGCACGCCTGAATGACCCGAGATGATGAGGACTCATTTCTCGCATGCGGGCAGGCTCTGTGTCCAGTAGCTCCCTTGGCCGAGCCTCTTCTCGAATACGGATGACGCGCGTTGTAGTGGGTATGGGAGCACCATGTTTGTCTCGGGCAACCTCAACAGGGTCACGGAGGCGATACATGCGGCTCATGTCTTGCGAAGCCCCAACAGTCGAGTGTGGCCGTAGTTCAGGGTCATAGCGGGGCTCATACGGCGGTTGCACAACACGCTCCCGGGGTGTTATGGCCATGACTGGTCTGAATCCATGGCTTGCTGGTGGGTGATGCTGAAACTCACTAGCCATAGGTCGGACAACAGAATGAACGACATGTCGACCGGACACACCGGCCTGTCCGATGGGCACTTGCTCCATACGCATTTGTTCTTCTCGAAATCCCCGGCATGCAGATGGCTGCGTATCTTGCCTAGAGTGAGGAGAGATGGGTTCAATCGATGGCACAAGAAAATCCTTTAGCTCTCCGTGAGGCAATCTCTCTGGAAGTGGAGCATTCCGGGGCTGGATTGGAAGGCGGGCGATACGCCTTCCAATCACGACACCTTCTGACGGAGCAAAATCCGAACGAGGGCGATTGGGACCAGATACGAGAGTATCCTCTTTCTGATAATTACTGGTTGGCAAGTCCTCCTGGCCAGAACGGTAACCGTGTGGTTGGCCTTCATTGCGAAGTGGCTGTGAAGAGAGATAAGTCCGGGTTTCCCATGCTGGCTCAACTCTGTGCACTGGTGACATGATCTCAACGGAAGGCCGCTGCGTAGCATGTTGGCTGGGGGCCCTTTCTAAAGGGTTATAAGAAGTCGTTGCCTCATTCTGTGCATGTCGACTCCGGTTGACAGCGTCTTCCCAACGCTTTTGGACAGCTTCGTAGCGTTTGAAGCCACGTTTGTTCCTTTTGGACACTTTCTGCTGCGTCGGTTGCACTGTGTCGGCCCGAGATTGTTTCGATATCCGTCTGCGGAGCGCCTTCGCCTTACGCTGACCATTCTGTTCGTGCTGCAGCATCTGATTTGCGGTCACGTCTTGTAGAGCTCCGACAAGTGTTCTCACCGCGCTACTTGCAACTGCTTCTTGCGCATAGTCATCATCACTGGACTCCTGTTCGTCGTCATCAGAATCATCAGAATCGTCGGAGTTATCTGATATGACAACCACTTCTCGGAGAATGTCATCCAGTTGATCGCGGCCTGTCTCTTCATCTCCTCGCCACTTGACGAGAATATCCAGGCACGTCTTTTCCACAACTTTTCTCGCTATGTGCCAATCGGCCTCCTTGAGGAGTTCATCGTAGCGTGTGTGGGTATGTCGGATATGCGCGAGGACAGCGAGCTGCACACGTCGATGCAGCGGGAGATCCGAGGTGCCGACTTTGGGTTTCCCATAATCTTTGCCCTGAGTGACATAGTCTGTTAACCAAATATGGACGTCAGCAAACGCAGCAACTCTGTGAACCAACCTTTCTGAAGGAGTGCTCGATGATCATCTGCTTATCGAAGTTCGGTATCCGAGGGAATAGATCTCTCATGGCGGCTTCAGCCTGCCTGTTGATTTCTTCCTGTGTATCAGGTAGTTGCCAGTTGTCACCCGTCGATGAGACGACATCCCGACCAACCTGGGCCTTGGCTTGCTCGACAATAGTCCGTCGTATGTGATGACCCATGCGGTGAACCTGCAAGGCTAATTTCTTGACGTCGTCCTCGTCATTGTTATGTGCATCTTTTGCCGCCTGGAGTCATGACAAGTCGTTAAACAGGGTAGCCCTACTCAGAGCAAGTACTAATGGGGAGACCAACATACCGAGACAATGAATATCATAGCATCTTGCTCCCGTGAAAGTTCTTTGCACGCCTGGGTAAGTTCAGGGTTGCCGCTCGGCACGAACTCGAACCCAGGAGGCGGGGTAGTATCGGTGGTGACCTGCTGCTGGTGAGATGGCGTCACAGGCGAGGGCATGCGAGGAGAGGAGTACCTGGAACTCGAGCTTCTTGTCCTTGCGGTCTTTGTTCTCGAAGAATTGGAAGTAGGACTGGTGCTTCGACTTGATATTCTTCTCTGGTATAGCGACCAGATTGTGAGGGACGGCGACATTGTCTCGTGCTGCGCGATGATGCTTCTCCTTGACAGAGCGGCCGTTCGCGGCAACAACCAGCGCACTGTTGGCCTTGTTCCTCCCCATGACTGACGGCTTTTCACAAGCTTACCATGATAAAACAGGACGCGAGAAAGGGCTTCGAGCACCCGAGGTGCATCAAGGACACCAAGTTAGCGCAGAGAGAAGGAGATGATTTGTTGACAAGCGTTGGGCGAGAACTCGAGGAGGCGGGCTGCCTGACCTTGAGCGTCTGTCCCGTCACTTGTTGCGAATCGCACGCAGGGTCAGCAAGCAGCGCTTGCGTGGCTAGGATGAGAGAAGAGGAGAATGGCACGATGATACGTGGTCAGTACAGATAGATCCAAGGCTGGACAGAGGGCCCGCAGCGCAGACCAGTCCCCAGAAACAGAACGGGGCGTTCTTGGTTCTTGAAAAGAGATGTCTTGCAGCACAGTTCAATGGACAACGTGAGGCGTGTGTGTGTTCAAAAGCAGAATAAGGCACACGCGAAGCAGTAAAGGGCGCCTATGCTAACGTCACGTCAGTCGGGCGACAAGTCGGGTGTCGACCAATGAAGCAGTCCTGGCTTGGGCGGGAGTGTGGAGGTTGGAAGAGAGAACAGATGCGATGCAAGGTGGGGCGAGGGTGAGAAGTGCATGTGATGGGCAGGCCAATGATGGTGGCTTAGTAAGACACGGTCCTAACCCTCCCGGCTTGCAAGGCAGGTAGGTGCCGGCTGCTTGGATCTGGCTGGGGAGCCGCAACCAGTGAATCGCGAAACCTCAAGGATGCAAGTCTCAGGGCATCAATAGGGCGCAAGGGCAGGACGAGGGCTTTCGAGAACTTTGGGCCGGAGTAAATTTCAAGAACCACAAAAGTCCACGCTTCTGAAACGCTGCGGCAGAAACATCAGCATCGCCAGCATGGCTGACTTTGACCTCAACTCCTCGTTCATCCCTGCCCTTCACAAGCCACCAGCACTTCTGCCCATCACAAAGCATCGTGAGAGCCTGCTGTATCTAGTCGAGACATATCCCATCGCTATAGTGGTTGGCCAGACAGGCTCAGGCAAGACAACTCAGATACCTCAATTTCTCGAAAAGGCTGGATGGTGTGCGGAGGGAAAAGTCCTTGGCATCACGCAGGTGAGCGATATGATATCTCTCCCAGCTCGAACATAATTTGCTGACCTCCTCCAGCCGAGGCGGGTGGCCGCTACTACAGTTGCCCTCAGGGTTGCGGAAGAATATGGATGTGAACTCGGAAAGGAGGTGGGATATTCTATCCGCTTCGAAGATGCCACATCCGCTGCCACACGTATCAAGTTCATGACAGACGGTCTTCTCATTCGGGAGGCCCTCGTCGATCCGCTCTTATCTCGTTATTCCGTCATCATGGTAGACGAAGCCCACGAACGAAGCATTAGTACTGACATTCTGCTGGGTCTGCTAAAAAAGATCATCAAGCGGAGGCCGGATCTAAGAATCATCATCAGCAGTGCCACTCTTCAAGCCGAAGACTTCCTAAGCTTCTTCACCAGGACCAGCGATGAGACCGAGAAGAATGATCGTGCACAAACCCGAGGCGCCATCATAAGCCTTGAAGGACGCACGCATCCTATAGACATCCTCTACCTGAGCAGCCCAGCTGAAGACTACGTCGAGAAGGCCATCACCACCGTTTTCGACATACATTCCAAGGAACAGAAAGGCGATATATTAGTCTTCCTGACTGGGAGAGAGGAGATTGAATTCGCTGTCAACGCAGTTGCTGAGCGCTTGGCGCAGTCGGGTCCAGAATCACATTCATTGCTGCCTTTACCTCTTTATGCAGGACTCACGACGGAGCAGCAGATGTATGTGTTTGAGCAGACACCAGAGAACATGCGCAAGGTCATTTTCTCCACAAATATAGCCGAGGCCTCGGTGACCATAGATGGCATTGTCTATGTGGTTGATTCAGGCTTTGTCAAGCTCCGTGCGTACAGCCCCACGACTGGCATCGAGACGCTGACCGCAACACCTGTGTCCAAAGCAGCGGCAGCGCAGCGGGCTGGCAGAGCAGGACGGACGAGACCAGGGAAGTGCTTTCGTCTCTACACCGAGGAGGCATTCACGAGCCTTCCAGATGCAAATGTGCCCGAGATCCAAAGGTCCAATCTGGCACCATTCGTTCTGCAGCTGAAGGCCCTTGGAGTTGATAATGTGTTGCGATTCGATTACATGAGCCCTCCTCCCGCCGAGTTGATGGTCAAAGCACTCGAGCTTTTGTACTCTCTCGGGGCCCTGGACGAGTATGCCAAGCTGACAAAGCCTCTTGGGTCGCGAATGGCCGAGCTGGCCGTCGAACCTATGATGGCGAAGACATTGCTGGCTGCCCCAACATTTGGGTGTCTCAGCGAGGTGTTGACTATCGCGGCTATGACGAGTCTTGGAGGCAGCGTCTGGGTCCAACAAGATGACGAGAAAAAGCAGTTCGAGACTGCAAGGCGCAAATTTGCCGCAGAGGAGGGCGACCACCTGACGCTGTTGAACGTCTACCACAGTTTCGTGGGCAAGGGTAGGAAGGAGAGCAGGTTCTGCTACGACAACTACCTAAACTTCAAGGCATTGAGCCGTGCAGTGAGCATCAGGGCTCAACTTAAACGGTATCTCGAGCGATTTGGGGTTGACACCGAAGAATCCCTTGCTGGCAATAATGCTCATGGCATTGATTCGGTAAAGAGGGCCGAACAGATCCGACGCTGCCTCACTGTAGGCTATTTTTCTCAGGCGGCGAGAATGCAGGCAGATGGAACATTTCTCACCGTTGATGGAGGTACCATCTTGCACGCTCACCCCAGCAGCCTCATGTTCAACCGCAAGGCTGACTGGGTCATCTTCCACGAGATCATGGAGACCAGCACAAAGACGTACATTCGAGAAATCAGCAAGATTGATAAAAACTGGCTTCTCGAGTACGCACCCGACTTCTACCAGGTCAGGTCATGAGACAAGGGCAACGGCATCACTCAACCTCGCGTCGCGTGTCCTTTAAGAGAGAGTGAGAGAGCGAGAGAAGTAGACACGGCCATTTCCGAATACGTCGCGCGAGCATCAACCAACCAGCGGTCCCACCTCAAGGTCTGACCACTCCCTGCGAAGAGAGATCTCGACGCTCAATGTCCTGCGCCGTGGATAGAGGAGGACCTTCTAGCAAGCAGAACAACTCGAGGAATTACTGAGTTCTGGCGAAATGAAAGGCTGCTCTCATTGGACCTTAAATCTCATCGGATCTGGATCTCAAGACGTAGGTACGTACTGTACGTGGTGAGATGTGAAAGCAACCAATAACGAGTGGGCTCTGGGCGATGGACACCAGCGTAAGCAAGCCTTGCAGAACTGCGGGCCCATCCTCTGCAAGATGCGCACCGTATCCAATTATGGAAACACGGCAGATTCGTCAGTCGTGGAACGTCGTGGGGCTGAACAGTCAATATTTCCACAAAGATTGAGGGGTCGTGTAAGCTCCTTTTTCTCGAGACGTCACCGCGGACAAACCTGCTTCTCGTCTTCCCCTGAATGCACGGTGATTTTTTCCCTGGCAATCTGGCCAGGCAGGCCTAGACACTGTCGCGTCCCTCATCCAGATGGCAACCCAACCCATGGACTGCTGGGTATCTTGCTAGAGACCGGGGGCCTTGTGGAAGATCGAGAAGGGGAAGGGAGAGAGGTAAGGTTACTTGACTCGAGCCAAAAGCAACAAGGACGTTACCACGAGCACACCACACTTTCGGGGACGTTGTTTTTCTTTGTTCACGTTTCTCTTGCTTTTCTTTTTCCTTTCTATCTTTTCAGCCGTCCATGGCTGTTCCATGTCTCAACCGCCACCAATATTCAAAAGTACCGCGAGCTACTCAGCGGGTAGCAGCTACTACGGCAGCGTTCGAGGAACCCCTGAGTTCCTAGGTCAACAGGGCGATACCAAGGTATCATTTCGGCAGCCCGCCCAATTTATTGAAAGTGGATGAGGTCGTTGGGCTCCTCACAACAAGGCGACCACCGACGCTAAAAGGTTAAACGAGATTAAGCGCTGGGGACCCTCGGTTCTGGCCGTTTCATGGATTGGTCCAGCACCCGGGCAAATGTTTGGTCCACACCTGCATGCCTCCCCCCTGGAATGCCAGGTACATCTGCCCTCTGATTTGCTGGAGCTATCAGCGGTCAGGGGTCCCCAGTACGGACTGGATGAACGCTCTGCGATTCCCTCACGGCTCCGTCCCTCCTCCTCTCTCATTTCCTGCAGGCTCCGCTGCCTTTGAGGGGTGTCGGCGGTGGATGTTGGTCCTTCTTCTTGGCCGCCTTTTTCCCCTTCCCGGTCGATCATTTGTTCTTGTTTCTCCTTTCAGTCTTCTGAGGCTCCTCCCACGCAGCACCACCACCTCCTCTCCTTACCATCCACCTTACCCAACCTGGGCGTGAAGGTTCACGAGGACTTCTATGCTTACCATTGCCTCGCAGTCGTAGCTGTTGTTGTTCCTTGCTTCACGAGCCTGCCAGCAGGCGTTACATTCTTTACAACCTCCACAGTCACTCATTATCACACGTTCCGCCGTCTTCTGGAACCCTTTCGCTCTTTCTGTAATTAATTCTTCGTGCCTGGGATTTTCAGCTGCCTTATCTCACTCGCCCATTCACGGTCCTCCGAGCCAGCCAAGTCCCTCTCCTCCAGACTGGACATTCATTCCTTTTTCTGCTTCGCAATCGAAATCACGACCTCGACGACAATAGACTTTGCTCTTCATGCATGCGCTCGCTTTCTGTCCATTCTGCTAGAACCGCCATTCTGTCTCTCTGATACTGGACGACGAACAACCAGAGACCAGCTCGAGTTCAACAGCTCCGACGATCGACATTGTTTTGCGTGAGGGAACAGGCCGAACCTTCAATTGTTCAACATGGATGAGATGCTTGCCCGTCGCAATGGCCATCTAATGGGCCCGCGAATTCCCATCGGGAGACGGGTCGCAGCTTTGGCTGAAGATACTTCGTCCGAGGCATCCAGGCTTCCAAGCCATGTCGTTGGTCGTAGCTCCTCAAGTACAAGCGACGCGTCCTCGTCTACAGCCACGTGCAGCAGCAGCAGCGCTAGCAACACTTGCGAAAAGCCGACCAGCACAAGCATAGCGGGCGAGATCTCCGTCGGTATTGCGTGGGTTTGCCCTGGCCTTGAGGGTCTGTTCTCATTTTGTCTAGTCCTGGCCGCTAACGTGAACGCAGTGTCCCAATGGCTGTTATATTCATCTGTGTCCTCATCTACTTTCACCGGAGGAACCTGAAGCGTCAGGCCGCCGAAGACCGCGATCCCCACCACAGGTCTCTCGACTTTGGATTGGGAGATACCAGCAGTGGCAAGTCAAAGCGGAAGAGCGTGCTGGGCCTGGGAGGAGAGAAGTCCAAGCACCCCCGTGGTCTGTCGATCGACATGAACCTGTCCAGCCCTTACCTGCTGCCGGATCACGTTCAGGGCTCCCGAGAGTCGATGAGCTCCCTCGCCAAGACCCTGCACCAGGCGGACGATCCATATCGGCCCATCACCAAGTACATGAGCGAGACCGGGTCTGTGGGGTCGTTGGAGAAGAACGGCCGATACACACCATCAGTCATGACGGCCTCGACAAAGCGCG
Organism: Cryphonectria japonica; assembly: GCA_014851275.1. Taxonomy (NCBI): domain Eukaryota; kingdom Fungi; phylum Ascomycota; class Sordariomycetes; order Diaporthales; family Cryphonectriaceae; genus Cryphonectria; species Cryphonectria japonica. Next base: position 256,837 of record JACWTT010000027.1, on the reverse strand, counting down.
TGTCCCGCCAATCTTATGCCAACCCCATGTCCCCCGCCCTGCAACAGCCTCTGAGGCAGAACTCCTACCCCAAGTCTCCTCTCACGCCCAGTGCCGCCTCTTCGGTGACCGCCGTTGAAACGGACATCTCGACGCCCGCAGCCGCCAAGGAGCCCACTGTGCCCGAGCACGGGCCTATGCCCCCACCACAGTGCGATCTTCCACCTCTGCCCGTGGTTCCCGAGATTCGACAGCCTGCTCCTGTTGCACAGAGAGGTGCTGCCCGTGAGCCGGTGATACAGGAGCCAGAGGAGGAGCTGGACCTGCCCGACTTCTCCAACAACTCCAAGAGGGAGTCTGCCGACGAACTGAATCTTCGAAGCACCCCGAATACTGGCAGCGGCATTGGTCTCGGCCTGTTGAACGGTCCTCAATCCACATCTCAGACCCCGCCCGTCTCAGAGGTGACCGCGTCCGCAAACAACCAGGAGGTCAACGCTGGCCCTGCTCACCAGAGCGTGACGGCGTTCATTGAGCATACTGAGGACTATGCCGACTTCGACTACGCAGCGATGATCACGCCCCCCGAGGAGGATGAGGATGAGGGCCGTGGACGCGCTCGTGTTCGTGAGAGTGGTCTCATGGTCCCCCAGCAGAGCAACAAGCGGCTCTCTGTTGGCCTTCGACCCCTGCCGCCAGATGAGATCATGGAGTCTGAGGATCCCGAGACGCGCGCAAACCGCATCAGGTCATTCTACAAGGAGTACTTTGACGATTCCAAGCCAGCGCCGCCAATGCCGAACGAGGCCCACCACTCAGCCGCTGACTACGGTGTCGACAACTACGGGAGCGATGCCGCCTACTTCGACCCTGACTCCAATCAGTTCATCATGCCCTACGCCCAGCCCATCGGCCGACGCGCCATGACACCTCCTCCCTCCGGCTCCCGCTTCCCAGGAGGCCCACGAGGCCATGGCCCCCGTGGACCGGGACCGATGGGACCTAGGGGACCTGGACCTCGCGGCCCCCCTCGTCACCACTCTGGTTCCATGAGCGGCATGCCACGTGCAGGTTCGTCCATGTCCTACGGCCCACGCCCCGACTCCTCGGCGTCTGCGCGCGGCCCTCGTTCCGGATCTGCCATGTCCGGCAAGCCGAGGAAGAACCTGCCGCCCCCCTCTCCGCTGAACACCCTGCCCACGCCCTCCAAGCTCACGGACGACCACTTCGCCCTCATCAACGCCTCCGACTTTGCTCCTCCTGAATCGTTCCAGGACCGTGTTGCCGGCCGCTCGCAGAGCCCTCTCGGCGAGCGCCGTGCGTACGCGCCCAAGCTGCCATCTGCCTCGCCTCTGGTCAACACCTTTGACGAGATGGCTGCCCTCCCCAGCCCGTAAGTTTCTTTCTTCATGTATTCACTCTATGAGATGTGATCTCAGATTCTCTAACACTGTCACCAAAAAAATACAGTCATCTCCTGCGCAGGTCCGGCACCTTCACAGGTCTCGATTTTGCCCCTCCCAAGAAGTTCAAGGACAATGACACGATGAGCGACGCGGGCAGCATCCGCTCCAACCGCAGCGGCGTCTCGCGCGCCAACGAGTTTGCCATCCGCAGCGGTGCCGGTCGTGTTAGCCGTCTGCCTGGCGACATCATCTTCTCCCAGGCACAGATGGAACAGTCACTCAAGCCCACCATGAACATGCACGGCAACTTCTACTAAAAAGGCTGGTTCTGGTGTAACAAATCTTCTTGTCTGATTCAACTTGGCGATACTGGCGTTCTCACAAACACAACGGACGGACACCCTCGGGCCGGGTTGCTGGAGCCCAGCATGGGAGCGGGATGCGATGCTTATTTTTGATCTTCCCTTTTTTGGTTTTTTGAAGACATTCTGCCAAAGTTGCCTTGTCTGTCTGCTGCGACAATTAATCTACTACCTACTCTAGTAGCTAATGTCTGCTTGCTGCCCACTTTATCCTCCTTGCCCGCCACCGCCGTCCAGACAACCCTTCTCCCCTCGTTTTCTGGGTTCCGTGGTATCTGTCTGGAGCAACTCATGACAAGATGGTGGTGGCCGGATCCTTTCCACTGCTTGCTGCCCTCCGGCTTCCGGTTGGCAGGCAAATGACATTGACCTAGGGGGCGAACTATATAGACCGGTGGTTGTGTATTTACGGCGAATTCTTCTAGGTTTCTATATAATCTCTAACAAATGGTATAACGGCTTCCAAAAGATTTGACAATACATATTCATATATATGTATATATATATATATATACACACACACATTGATCATTCTGTGACTTTTCGTCTTGAGATTTTATTAGCATACTCGTGCGTTGCTATCCAACAGGAGAGAAGAGAAAAGGAGAAGAAGAAAACAAGAAGGAAAAAAGGGGTCCGGTTTGATAACCAGCATAATGCCCAGTTGTCGCAAGCCCAGGAGATCTGAATATGTCCTTGCACCATCATCGTAACCAAGATCTACGCAGTGAGAATGGCACTCGGCTGAAAGCCTGTGTGACCCAAGCCGAGCACATGGCGTTGTTTACTTGTGTGTAGCAGGTAGATCGATAGGTTCAACACGCTCATCTCGGCGTGCGCGGTTGCGTCACGCCTACAGCACGGCTCCGCCCCTCTCCTTCTTTTTCTTTTTCTTTTTCTTTCTCTGTATTCGGAACACGAGGCGCCAGGCGCCTTACTCGCCTAACCGCCTCCTCCTCCTCCTCCTCGGCCCCTTTTTTAGGTGGCCAGCTCTTTGATCCCGTAACTGTCAAGCGCGGATGATCATAATGAAAGACAAGAAAGTCGGACAAACATACTTACTCATGGAACTACATACTGAAGTGGTTAAGTTGGTGGCGGCGGTAAGTGTCTAAAACCCAACCCGCCTCCACTCACCGCGCCTTTCCCTGTTTTCTGATGGACAGCAGTAGTAGTAGCAGCAGCAGTAGCAGCAGCAGCAGCCTCCATGGGATTATGCTACTTACTTGTGACTGAACGTAGATTACACTGTTCTCTCTCTATTGTCAACCTCAACCTCGTGTGCAAATTGTTTCTTTTGAACCTCCGCCCGCCCTCCTCCCCAGGGCAGCTTCATCGCACGCCGCCGTCTTGGATCCAAATGGCATCCCATCCGTGGACCGTCTGCTGTCTCAGTGCGCCCCCCCCCCCCCAAATTGAGACAAAAGACCTCTTTCCCGCGTTCTGAACGCCGGCGCTATTTGCTACCGGGATACTCTACTCCTTTGGCGTTTTCTCCATACTTGAAGTAGTGTGTACTATTGGTGAAGCTTCGGCGGAAGTCTACTATTGAGAACTATAGTAAGGATGTATTATGTAGCCAATATTTTATATAACCCCCCCTCCTCTTCTCCCCAGCGTCTGTAGTTGGAAAGTCTTTTCGGCCAGTAATTTCGGGGTCCCATACGCTCCCGTGGTCTAAAAATGGAAATATGCGCGGCATCGACTAAACCTTGGTCCACAAAATTTTGGCCCAAGAGAGAGACAGAGAGAGAAAGAGTGTGTGTGGCGCAATGCGCTCTTGTTTAACCTTCTTTTGTCCTTTTTCTTTTTTTTCTTTCTTTTTTTTCGTTGCGTCTTCCTTTCCCTTACCCTGGACCTTTTTATGCTTGGCAATTGGCGAACAAAGATCAACAACAAGGGGTCCCCGCCTGCCCCCTTGGCGAACCAGAATATGGTGGAGTGGTGCATACTTGAACGTGTGTAGACAGGGGGGAGGGTCGGGAGACGATGACGTGAATGGGCCTTAACTGTTTTACTGAGGCTATAGCAGGAATAAAGAAGGAGAAGAAAATAAACCAAGCACGTTGAAATCTTGGATGTGAACCCTGAACTATGATGCCAACCGTGCAAAACCCCCGGTCTGATCATATGCTGGCATTGAACCTTGGAAGAGAAGGAGAGGGTTGGATAGTATACTGGATTGTATCATCGTGTCTAGGCAGACCTCCCTGATCCGGTCAGCTCTCCGGCCTAATGTCTCTTTTTTGCCACGGGGGCATTGAACAGCAATGACGTTCACTGTGCGACAATTCATGTGGCATAGCAAACAAACTGGCTGGGATGGAAGGCATGCTTGTTGCCTGCTTGCCTCAGTCCATGGGGGAATCGGCAATCAACTCGGACCGCGGCAGTCATCTTCTCTGATGGAACAAACCCGCTTGTGAACGGCCAGGCCACCACAGAGGTGGCAGTGTGGTGGTGGGGTGTGTGTGTCATCAACAAGCAACGTCGCATGAGAGGCTGCTTAGTCGCATACATGGTGTGATGTAGGGTCGAGCCGATTAGACACGCCCTTTGCAATCATCGACTGGATAAGCACGTGTATTTGCTTTGCTTATCACCGCATCTATGTATGCAAAGCGGAGTGTGGGCGGAGAGGGACAACGTGCAGAGAACTACTGCATGTTCGAGGTAGCCGGCTGGTTGGTTGAATGTTTGGCTGAAGTAGGGTACCATCCAAAGGACATGTTCTCGGTCAGACCTTCGCTCGAGCCTGCATTCAGAGCTGGATTTCAGACCGTAGCACTGCAGAGTTAGCCTACCAAGTTGGACTGCGGATGGTCTGTTTGTCTCTTGCTGGACTGGACTGGACTGGACGGGACGCATGCGAGCGGATTGGTGCTGTGTAAGAAGGGTGCAGTCAAGAAAAGCCCAACTTAATCCGGCCCCTCCTCTCCCTCTATTGCCCCAGGTTCTGACATTTGTCTTCACCGCGCTGCCACATTTTTCTGTTTTCTTTTCGCCTTTTTTGTCTGGGCAGGTTTGCTGTCGATACCAACAACAGAAGCTCCTGTCATCCCATCCCGCGCTTCTGATCGTCGTCTCGGGTGTACTATGTAAGACGACTGACGTCGACCGTCTCGGTGGAAACTTGTACAGTGCAAGCTTATCCCGAAAAAAGAGGGCCGCACGGAGATCATCGTACAGTGTACTCGAACCTCGCTGTCGATCAACAACCAGGGGCGAGAAACCCTCCAGCCCAGCGACAGATACGAGGATAACTATTACATATCTCGTCCGTTAACTTGGGAGAAGTCGAGCCATTGCGAAGGAGCGCCGAATTAACAAAAGGAAAAAAAGAGTGCGTTTTGTCCCGGAGTGCCGGTTATAATCCCACCGATCGACAGTTTGCCGTCATCAGTTTGACTTTTTTTTTTGGTCTGTTTTGGGGAGGGGCTTTGAGAGATAGATCGATCCACTTCCAATCTTCCTCTGACTGACTCTGCGGAGATCCAGCTCCGTCACCCCGAAACACACGGCTCGAAGTCAATTCAGCCCATCAGTTCAATAAACTCGAGCGGAAAAGAAGAAAGAAAACAAAAGAGAGTGACAAATCAGAGACAAAAGACAACCACAAGCCACCTCGAGAGGGATTTCGAAGAGATAAAGAGAGAAATCAGCCACTGCAGCCTTGCCTAACCCGACCGGCAGGCCTCACAGGGTCCTCTCTACAGTGCCTCTCAGCGCTTTCTCTCAGTGCCCTCAGCAAGAGAAGGGGCCAAGGCTAGGGAGAAGAGGGAAGGCAGCGACCACCGTACCAAGAGCGGCCAGGTGGAGACAGACCTAATTGCGCTAAGCCCAGGGGCCTGAGCCACTCACGTCCTCTCGCTAGGGAAGCCCCATATGCCCCAAAGTGGGCGGCAGGTTGCTTAGCGCCGAACCGATACGACCAGACGAGGCCTAGCTCCTCTTGTCCTCCTTCCCGGGAGGAGGTGGGAAAGTGGCAGTGTCCGCAGGCAGGGTGGGCAGGTTCTCTCTCTCACTGCGAATGCTAAAAGGCCCCAGCATAATACGGGAAAAGAGACTGGGTTCAGGGCCCCAAAGCACTGACCCAAGGTGCTGACGCGAGGTTGGCTGCAACGTCGCTGACCTTGCGAGCCTGCTTGTCCTCCCTACTACTCTTCTTTCTTTCCCCCCTGGTTTCCCACTCTGAGCCTGCTGCTGGAAACAGATTGGAAACCGTCTTCCAACTCACCCGCCTCGCTCACTCCCGTCGTCCAGCTCCTTCAAAGCCTCCTCCGTCTGAGCAGGACTGTGTGCGATCAATCCCCCATCGCCAGACTCGCAAAGCCCTCCTGGTGGAGAGAAGGAGTGGAAAAGAAGAGCAGAACCAAAAGAAAAAAGGAAATCGAAGAAAAGAAAAAGAAGAAAAGAGAAGGGCTGAATTGAGGCCACGACATTTAGCCCATTCGGATCACTCAGCAACCCTTCAAGCCTAACACCTGAGGAGGAAGAACAACAGCCTGTAACAGCCGGATTTCAGATTGCAGAAACAGCGAGAGACCATCTCCCAATTAGGGATCCAGGAGTCTCACCTCTTCCTCTTTCTCTCACACACGCGATAACAAAAAAAAAAACCCCCCCCAAAAAAACCGCAAACCACGGCAGGGCACATCCATTCAATCCAAGCTGCCAATCAATCATACACCTCGCAAGCAAGAAGGATTCGGTTAGAGGGCGACACTTGACCGGGTTCAGCTCTGGCGCCCGTCTTTTTATTACCCCAATCCCGCTGCTCGCTCGTGCATTACGCCCAATTTTGAGAAGCCCAGTCTGACCACACGGCACTTCCTCCATTCCTCCGTGCTGCTCCCCTCTTCCTCCTGCTCGGGCCCTTCTCAACCAACACCCAAGGTCTGTCCGTCGCGTCCATTCCAACAGACGGCGGTTGTCATCATCTACGCATTCCTCGGCGGTACTTGGCATAGCAGCATAGCAAACGCCTTGCTTCTTCTCTCTTGTGGTTTGTTGGAACTTGTGGCCAGCGTTTATTTCGCAGCCGCCGCCTGCAGCCGCCCGACACCCCCTGGCACTTTCGTGTTCTGGGTCTCTCGCGCTGCCGTCGTCTGACAGCCAATTCTTTCTCGTCCCACTCGTGCTGCCCGCGACAGCCAAACACCCCCTTCCTACACCACGTCAAACCCAGCGACAAGCCCACGCTTCAGCTCTCGCATGTCCACCGCGACTCCTCGAGCTGCTTGACGATCCGCCTCAGTCAAGACCCTGCACCGCACGCCTCCAGCTGCTGCGGTCGAGGTCCCTCTTGGTCGCTGATCATACAGGTACGGACCACTTAACCCAATGTCCCCGTTTTTCTCCTCCCTTTGTCTCTCTCCCCCGTTCGCGCCTGTCAAGTCATTCGCTCTGTACATCCTGGTGTCTTGAAAAGGGAAAAGAAAGAAAACATCTACATACTCCACCAGGCATTGTTGTACAGATCGTCGTCTCCAGTCTGTCGTGGTCCTGTTTGGGCTCAGTATTTGTTTATGCTTATCTGTCGTCCCTTCGTCCCTGGCATGAATCTTACGATGCTTCCCTGCATACCACGTTGCTGTCTGTCGTCGTCCCTGCTAACATGGCACCCCCACACGCCAGAAATCCATCTATTGGACTTCAAAACTCCAAGTTGTTCACGATGGCTAGCAACAACGCTACTTCCATAAGTACGGCTGCAGCGGCGCCGACGGCTGTCTCCGCCTCGGCGGCGCCGTCGACGACAACTTCTGAGCCGGCTACCACGCCGACTACCTCGGTGACAAGTCCTGCTGCTGACACAAGTACCACTTCTACAGCGGACACCACCTCAGAGCTGCTGACCACCACGTCGGCGCTGCCTACTGAGACTACTACATCGTCCCCAGAGACGACGCCCACCACCATAAGCTCTGACACTACTACATTATCCACCGTCTCGAGCGACACAAGTATCACCTCCTCCACCATAGCCTCGTCTACTTCGTCGACCGAGGCTGTCCTGTCGACAACCGTCTCCACATCCCAGTCTGTGATTACGACAGGTGGCATCACCAGCACACAATACATCACCCAGACCATCGTCACATCGACTACTCCGACCGGCACAGACTCTGCAGCGTCTGCGTCCTCCAGTGGAGCATCTATCCAGACCGGCAGCTCCGGGTCTGGAGGAAACTCACATGCCGGCACCATCGCCGTCGCCGTCGTCGTACCTATTGCCGCTGTTGCGATCCTCGTCGGTGTGGGCATCTGGCTCTTCAGGAAGAGAAAGGCCAAGAAGGCCGCGGAAGAAGAGCGCCGGAAGGAAGTCGAGGACTACACATACAACCCGAACGCCGACCCCACGATTCCTGGTTCTGGCGGTGCTGGATACGAGATGAAGGAGGATGGGTCGTCGGGATACCGAGGCTGGGGGTCTACCACCCTGGGCGGTTCGACTGGGCGCAAGGCCTCGACGACCATGTCAGGAGGTGCCGCCGCCGGTGCCTTCTCTGACGCGCCATACTCCGAGAACGCCTATTCGGATGGCGCATCCCCGACGAGGGCCAATTACTCTGGCGACCCGTTGATGAGTGAGGGCCATCACACACCAGAAGGCGAGATACTGGGTGCTATGGGCCCCAACTCGGCCAACAACCGAGGAGGCAATGTCCGGCGCGGGCCTTCCAACGCCTCCTCCTCCTACAGCGCCGGAGCGCCCTCGGACGGATCTGGAGAGATCGGAATGGCGTACAGCGAGAACCAGGGCTACACACAATACGACCCGTATTCCGAGAGCCATATGGGCAGCCCGCCTGGTGGTCAGCCTGTAATCAGAGACAACCCCGCACGACGCAACACGCGCATCGAGAACCCGTCGCACTATCCTCAGCAGAGCGCCGGCATTTCGCAGAACTTCTAAGCCAAAAAGTGACTTGCTGGTCTCGGAATGGATGAGCTCTTTTGCGTGTACGGAACGGCAATGGTTGAACAGCTGCCACGCATGAATTGGTCTACGTTTGATACCCTTCTTCTCTTTTCGCCAAACATCCGGTTATGCTTCGACAAAGTATTGGCTTTAATTTTCCATCTTTTGCCTCTGGGGGCTTTTTGTCCTGACATATACTCTATTTTTTTCATGCCCTCATTGCCCGGCGGCGTTGCAAGGCGTTCTGCGGGGAAAAGCTTTCTACTACCGCATCATACAAAATAATGCCGGCTGTATATACACAGACTGGCAACAGACGAACAAAGCAACTGGGACCGGCGGGGCTGCTACTCTGTCCGTTGACGGAGCACAACTCGAGGGTCGCAGGACACCTTGGCACCTGAAAATCACCTACCGAACAATATACGAACACGACATGGGGCATATGTTCGGACTGGGTTCTTTTTTGTTTCTCTTAATACAACCTGTACATGACTTCTGTTGGGGGGCGAGGGGGTGGATGTAGGAATAGTGAGCGATCCTGGTGGCTGAGGGCCGAATATTTGGGTGTGTTCTGGTGGAATATGGCGATCAGACGTATCGTCTGGAGTTTACTTTGGGGACCGGGAAGATTTCGCTCGTTGTGAAAGTTGAAAGGGGGATGAAGAAATATTACAAACTGTGCAACACGGAGCTATACCTACTCATAGTCAAGACACAATTTTCCTTACTCGATATTGTTCAAATAGATTGTGGCTCTTGTCAAGTCGAACAAGAAGACCAGCACATCCAGCCACGTGAGAAAGGACAAAGGGCATTGATTTCACGTCTTTGCAAACCCAGAGCTGCCTTTCATGTCCCGTTTCTGTCTTGTGTGAGACGAAAGCTGAGGAACGAGATGGTTGAACTTCAGAAATAGACCGTACGCGTACGCTGTACATCTTGTCCTGTCGTGGATTCTTGTGATGGATAGATAGGTCAACGTCTTTTATCCTGTGTTGTAGAGCAAACTCGTTGTCTATAAATATATCTATCTACCTTGGCCCTCGGAACTTTGTACAGGAAGGCAACTAGAAAGGCATACAAATACACACACACACACACACACACACACACACACACATACACACATACACAACCGATATATAAACATCTGGATGAAATAAGACTACAATCTCGCCCTTCCCCTACCATTACCACCACCACTACCGCCACCGCCGACCACCACCCTCCGTCGTCCCATCCCCTCACTCAGCTCCACCCGCTCCCACCAGTACCTACACGCCTCCACCTCCTGCTCCGTCAGGCTCGCCACCCTAGCAGGCGTCCCTTGCTTCCGCTCGCCGCTAGTACCCATCCTCTCGTCATTGCCGGCGCCAAAGATCATGACGTTGCCGGTGCTGCTGGCACTCGTCTCACGGCTGCCGCTACGGTGATGGAGGGGCTGGCCTGGCGAGCTGTTGGTGTTGGTGTCACTTTCGACAAGCCAGGAGGAGCTGAACGCGGGCCAGAAGGGCAGCGCAGTCGTCGTCGTCGTCGTCGTGGAGGGACCTTCAGGAGCAGCACGAGGGTTCGGATCGCCGGTGGTAATGAACCGCACCCAAGCACCATGCATAGCGTCAGCAGTGCGAACCAAGCCCGGACAGGACCCGATAGCAGCCATATCGTGAGCCACAACGGGAGCCTCGTCGCCATGATTAGCCGTGCCGCCGAATTCCGGGCGCGAGAGGGGCGCGAAGTGGTACACCCAGACGGGCGGCGGCCATGATGATGATGATGACGACGGTGGTTTCCTCCTTCCAGAAGCATCGTCATCGCCATCGTAACCAACGACTCCACCTCGGCTGTAAAAGTGTCCCGTCTGCAGCACAGGACAGATATATGCATAATGCGCATAAGCAGCCTCATACCTGCTCCACTGCCGCCCAAACCCGCGCGGCACACGAGCATACGGGCTCTCCGGGTAGGCGACGGGATCCGGGTACAAGGCAGACAGGGAGGCCAGGTCGGCGCCTTCCAGCCCAGGAATCATGGCGGTGAACTTGCCGAGGAAGTCCTGAGCTGTGCTGACGCGCGGGTTGCAGAAGACGGCGCCCTCGTTGGTGTTGAAGCCTGTCAGGATGGGGATGCGGAGGAACGCGCCTCGGCGGAAGGCGGAGATGGGGAGGTCCGTGATGATGGCGCCGCCAGCTTTGGTGGTGTTTGTCTCGACGACAGGCTGGAAGGGCCAGCGGACTGGGTCCTGGTACCTGCTGAACACGGCGCCGGATGCACGAAGGAGGACGTCCAGCGGTAGGGAGCGGAGGAAGGGGAAGAGCTGCTGCTGTTGGTCCGTCGCTGCCTCTTGTGTCTGTCCCTGCTGGATGCCGAGGGCAGTGAGGAACTCGCGCCACTGGGCCTCTGTACGCGGATGGTCAGGCGAGAGGGTCGCGCGGGCGGTGGGCCCGCCAGACTCGAGGATGGCGGCGTGGAACGGAGCGGTGGAGTCTGTGTAGGACTGGAGGTGATAGCCGATCTATGAAAGAAAAGACAGTCGTTAGCCTTTGCTCTTCAATAAGTGAAGAGAGAGAAAGGAGACTGTGATGTCTCCGTCCATCTGCTTCGTAGCACAGTTTCTCCTCTTCCTCAGGACCAAACCAACTTACCGAGTGCGCCCCAGCGCTCAGTCCCATCAGCGTAACCCGGCCCGAATCGCCCCCAAAAGCACCAATATTGTCCCTCACCCACCCGAACAGCATCTGCTGGTCCCGCAGGCCCAGGTTCAGACAGCCCTCCCGGTCCGCAGCAGCACAGCTGGGGAACCCCAGGGCGCCGACGCGGTAGTTGAAGTTGACGCCCAGGATGGGGGTATCGGCCCAGCCCACGAAGCTGGCCATGTTTCTCTCCGCGCCCATGCCGCCGTTGAAGGCGCCTCCGTGGACGTAGATGACCACGGGCATCAGTTGACGACGACATTCACGAGCACGACCGCCGTCGCCATCAGCGTTGTCGTTCCAGCTGTATCCTGCGGGGCGGTAGATGTTCAGGTTAAGACAGTCCTCCCCCTCTGCCACATTCACCGCTCGCCCCACCGTTCCTGGACAGATCTGCCCAAAGGTGTCTGCAACTACCGCGGCCTTGGTAGCAGCAGCACTGTCATCATCGTAAGGCCCAAGCGCTACTGGCGGCCGGAAGCGATTCTCCCCTGCGGTAGATTGTGCATACGGAATGCCACGCCACGCCTCGACCGCCCTAGGGAGGGATGGGCTGGCTGGTAGGAGGACGCCTGTGTATCGGCCCTGGGGCAGCGGGATGGTGGTTGCGTGGCCGGAATGGGGTGTAGGGGCGGGGCCTTGTGGGCGTAGAACACTGGGGGGCCGTCGTGGTGATGATGGTGATGATGGTGATGAGGAGGAGGAGGAGGAGCTGCCTTTTCGTGCCATGGTGATTGTGGTGCTGGTGGTTGGTGTCGCTGTTGCTGTTGCTGTGGTGTTGGTTGCGGCGTGGATAGCGTGTGGTGAAGACAAGTAGTGACGAAGAGCCTCAGATCCCAGATGAGAAGGTCTCCAAGTCTTGACCTCTAGCCCAGAAGGCCCTTCTTCCCCCTTCCTCCCTTCGTCTTCTTGCTCCTCGTCCTTTTCGTCTTCTTGCAACACAACCAACCTCTTCTTCTCGCATTCCAAAATCCCGTCGTACGCAGTCAATTTGAGTCCCCTGAAACGATGACGTATCCCAAAGACCCAATTGGCAAGTAGCAAAAGCGCCGCAACAACAACGACGACGACGACGATGACAACAAGAAGCACGAAGCTGAATGTCGATGCAGTCCTGCTGTTGTCGTCGATGTTGAGGTAAAAGTCCAGCAAACCGGCCGGCAGAATTAAACGCCGAGCACCTGCAGCTGCACCTGCACCACTTGCGTCCCCAACTCCCATTAGACCTTGTCGTCCTCTTCCTACTACTATTACTTGCGCACCTTCCTCACCAGCATCTGCGCCGAACGAAGGGACCGTAACTGCGACAGGAGGCATGCCAGTAGTATAGGTGAGCACATGAGAAGAAGCAATCCATCATCTTGGCGAAAAACGTAGAAGGAAAGAGGAAGGGAAGAGGGGGTCAAAAATGAAGGGGAAAGAAAGCTCCAAGTTACAGTGGACAGTGGTCCCACCCTGGCGTGCACACCCGCTGTAAAACAAATCAACCAGGCCAACGTTCGCAGCGGTGAAGACCACTACTTTTCATATAGTTTATATATATATATACATATTGAACTGAGACTCTTGTTGGTGAAAATCGCAAATGTTCCCTGGTTGGACAGTTATTTCTGTTTCATCTTCTTTTCTCTCTCTTCTTCTTCTCCTCTCGGTTGTTTGGTGGTTGTTGCAGTACAAGAAGAAAGAAAAAAAGACTTTGCACGGCTAGTAGGAGTATATTGTCTCGACCACGAAGCGATAATCCTACAATTCTAACAACGCACGACACCAGCGTGTTCTCTGAGGAGATCAAAAACAAGAACAATACACACTCCTCCGTAATCCTCATGTTACCTCACTCCTTCTGCCCCAGCCCAAACTCCCAATAAGTGACCACGGCAACCCGAGGCCATGGACATGACACAACACAAGAACACTTCCAACTCCTGGCCTCCCATCATCCATCATGTCCGTGACCAAAGCCTTCCAGTACAGTTCACTTTTCAAGCATCCAACCACTGCGGTTCTTGGCTGAGTACCACATCATGGGTCCAGCCTTTGCTGGTCGGATTTACAAGACCACGCCCGACAAGCCATACAACTTGATTTCCTTCGCGCGCAAGCACCTACTTCATCACATCATCCAGGCGACGACGCACTAAAACTCCTCTCTCCCCTTCGATGCTCTTCAAAAGTTCCTGCCGATGCCAGACAGGTGCTGCGGAACACGAGGCGGGACCTCGTCGGGGTTGGCAAAGGAGGAGGGGGAGGGGGTCGAGGTCGAGGCGGGCGCATTCTCCTCGGCACACAAAGAGGACTGCTGCTGGTCTCTTCTCGCACGGCCTTGCGCGGCCTTCATACGGCTCATCTCCGCATACTTCTGCCTGGCCAGCTTGATGGCCTCCTTGCGGTCCTGCTCCTCCCGCGCTTTCACCTGTCCCGCGCTGTTATCCCGGGCGTAGATCTGGCGCCCCCGGGCCTTTTGCTGCTGGAGCTCCTCCGCCGACACAATGCTGCGCTTCCTGGTCGTCGATGACACCACACTACCGGCCGAGGACGAAGTCGCGCGCGTGCTGACCTGTGAGGACCCAAAGCTTGAGGTGCGACCCCGAATCGTGGTCGTCGCCGTCGACACGGACGCGAGACTAGCTGTACGTGCTGCCGAGGGGGTCATCGTCGCCGCCTGACGCTTCGCCGCTCCCGCCTTGGGCGAAGACTCCGCAGTAGCGGCAGCCTGCTGCTCCGGCTGCTGGACACCCGTGCTTTGACGCTGACGGCTGGTAAATGTCGAGCGCACAGTGCTGGGCGCAGCCTTTGCCGGCGACGGCCTGGCCTTGAACTGGCGGCGCCTGCGGGCCTCTTCCTCCTCCTCCTTCAGCTTCTGCTCCAGGCGTTCCTTCTTCTGACGCGAGTACCGCTCACCGGGCAGTTCAAACTTAGGGACTGTCGGCGGCTTGCTAGACCGGATGGAGCGGGTGCGCTGTGGAGAGCTGGCCGCCTCGCCGGCAGCCTTCTGTGGGTCGACGAGCTGCATCGACAGCCGCGCTGCCTTCTTTTCCTTCAGCTCCCTGGCGACTCTCTCACCGGGCAGCTCAAATGTCGGAACGGTAGGCCGCCTGCTGGTCTTCTGAAGGGGTTTGGGTGGGGCCAGACTGGCTGGACGAGCCACCTTCCTCAGCGTTGCCGCCGTCGGCGTCTTCGTATTGCCACGGTCGGATCCCGACAGGGAAGCGGCATCATGAGCTGTGCTGCGGCGCACTGAGGCACTTCTCTTTGCCTGCGCGCCGTCTTGGTGCGGCTCCTGAGGCGCGGACCGGGCTGTTGCCACAGGTTTCTCTTGCTGCTGGTGATGCTGCTGGTTGTCCTTGATGCTCATCTGCGCAGCCGCGTTTGCCATTTCCTCGATATGCTCCTCAAGCTTGTCGAGCTCCTCAAAAGAGTCCTCGATCGTGCTGAGGGGGGCCTTCATCTCATGGTGGCGGGGATCCATCGTAAGAGTATTGTCGCTGTCCTCTGACGCCTCCACGACAGTCGACCAATGGGCACTGCTGGCACTCAGGGGACTGGGACGGTACGCGTTACTTATGGCGCTGGTCGGGGTGTTCACCACCGTCTGAGAGGCTGCCATCTCCGCAATCTCTCGGGTCTCCTCTTGCAAGACACGAAACTCGTACGTGGTGAAGTCCAGGTGCGCCGTCGTGCTCTGGTCTGGTCTGAGGTCGATAGGCGTGGCAAGGAGCAGATACTTGTCTTCCGGGTCGCCTGGGAGCTGATCTTCTCTTCCAGCCTTCTTGGTCCAGGTCAGCAGGTTGCAGCCGAAGTACTGTCTGTTGCCCTCGCCAGGGGTGTGGTGAGAAGCAGGGTCCAAGGGGCTAGTCTGTGACTGCTGGGTGGATCTCTGGGCAGCTGAGGCGGGGAGGGACAAGACCCATTGAAACTGCTTCTTTTTGTGCTGCTCAAAGACGTTCTCGTTGGGATCAAGACTTCTGGCAGCCTTGACCAGGTCGTGGCCACCAAGAGCGTCTACTAGTAGTAGGTAGGTTTAGGTCAGCCAAGTAAACTGACAAGAGACATATCATCAGATTGCTGGGGGCACGGATATCCCGACCTGTGTCTGTTTCAGCGTGCGTGCTAGTAGCTTCTGGTGATGTCGGCGCAATAAAGGTCTCGGCTGCAAGTGGCGCACGCCGCTGCTGGCCTCGGAACTTCCTGTCGTGGAGATCAATACGAGCACCGACTTGGGATGGCTTAAACAGCCCCAGACTTTCGGATCTATACAAAGGGGACGCGTCTTGGCGCGTATCTAGGTCTTCGTTGGAGGTGTCTAGACCGCGTTTCTCCCAATGGACCGTGTTGCTCTTTGACAATGTACGACAACCAGGTGAGGAA
The DNA here is from genome assembly GCA_014851275.1 of Cryphonectria japonica. Classification (NCBI taxonomy): domain Eukaryota; kingdom Fungi; phylum Ascomycota; class Sordariomycetes; order Diaporthales; family Cryphonectriaceae; genus Cryphonectria; species Cryphonectria japonica. The sequence goes on along the minus strand of JACWTT010000027.1, from coordinate 241,104 downwards.
GAGGAAGAAGAAGAAGCTGAAGGAGGGGTGTGCTTCAGAAAGGCATAATCAGAAGTAGGTTGAGAAGAAAGGAGGGCCATGGTGGGGGGGGGGGGGAAGGGAGGGGAGAGTTCGGATCTAAGGGATCTAAACCGTCTCGTCCTGGGGTTGACCTGACACGGGCTGACAAGGGGGTTGATCCTATTTTGGAAGTCTGCTTTTGCTTCGTGCCAGGATCTCAGACAAAGTTCGGAGACCCAGCAACGCAATTTCGGCCGAATCAAAAGAATCACGTCTGGTTTGCCACTCTCGTAGGGCTGAGGAATGTAAATCAATGTATGTGTGTTGGGGGGCGGGGCTGTAAGTCAATGTTGTTGATCCAAAAAGAAAAGTTGACATGAGCACGAAGAAGTAATGTCGGAAGACCTGGAGAAGCACAAGAGATGAAAACCTATAAGCATGAGCATGAGGACGATTATTTTATGTACCATGATCCGCTGCAGGTCGCGGCTGACTTGGTTCGTGTGAGTAAACAAAGACAAACTATGAAAGCTGCAAGTGCGATGTGAAAGAAACAAGCAAAAATGTCTAACAGTGGCTAGGATGATTCTCCCCCTTTCGGCGGTGTGATTTCGATCTGGACCTTGCCCCGTATCTCCTCCGCAAGCCGCTTCGCGACCGAGAGCTGCATGAACGCCCACTGCGTGCATTTTTGACGCGAGTTCGGAAGCTTGAGGACGCTGTCTGGAGTCATGCGGTCCTGAATATCTTCCTGTGAAATGTGTGCAATCTTCCACGGTAGCGCAGAACATATATGGCCCTTAATGAGATCAGTGTCCTGCCACAATTTGTCGAATTGATGTGGGGGTTCGAGTTTCTTCTTGCAGTGCCACACGTAGTCCTTCCAGTCTGCACCGTACCAAAGATGTTCCATGCGGAGACTTGCAATAAAGGTCTTGGGCACTTGGATCCGGATGATCCATGTCTCAGAGTTGGGACATCGAAGCGCTGCCCATTTACGATACTCCTCAGCGGTGGCTTCCTCCAGCGTAAAGTACCAGATGTTATTAAAGTAGTTGAAATCACCACCCCGACCACTCGCGATAGACTCCAAGCCCACGGTTCCGTCAGCTTGAAGAAAGTCTCGTCCAACCTCAGAACTAGCTCGGGCTCTGTAAAGCACGTAATGGCCTGGGAGGACGGTGTAGGCGCCTTCGTCGTAGATACATCCTTCTGGCAATTGTGTGCGCTCCGGATACATTGGTTCTGTCGTCGCGGGTCTCTGGGGTTGTGCCGAAGATGATTCGCCTTGTGACTGAGGTGTCTGGTAGAGATTTGAGGTTTCTGAAAGGCTCTTGCGAGCTCTCTTCCTGCTCGGTCGACCGCGTTCCACGAAACGATGGCAACGATCGTGAAGTTCGAAAATTGTAAGATAATTGAGGCGCAGCGTGTCGCAGACCCAGTAATGAAGCGTTTCTGTGCGCAATATGCCCTTGTGTTGCGGGTCTGCAAAAACAGCTTGAAGATACGAGTTGATGCCCATGAGAGAAAGAGCTTCGCGATCAGGCAGGTTCTCGTCCGGATCGATTTCCATAACGAAGGATTGAGCGTAATCGAGGATGGAGTCAGGGCACTGGTCCGGGTCGTGGCGAGCTATGAAGCGAGCATGAATTCTCGTTGCGACTTCGTTATTGAAACCCATGAACTCGAGGGCTGCAACGCTCTCCTCACTGGTAGGAAATACAAAAGTCTGAACTCCTGCATGAACAGGGAGCTGTTTGACGCGTATAGAAGCAATCGGGGATGCCGAAGAGCCTGAGGACTATGAACCATGGGACGTTGATGGAGTGGTCAGAGAGGCGCTGGCTTTACGTTTGCCTCCTGGAAGAGGGTCTGATATCAGACCGGCTTGGTGCAGTACTGCAATCTCCTCAGCAGTGAAGCTACCGTCTGGCTCGTGGGGAGGTGTACCGGTAGTCATGTTTGTGACGATTATATGTGAAGTGGTGATCAATAACAAATTGCACAAGCGCACAGGTGTATGTTGGTGATGGAGGTCTTGGATCCGCCAGAAAGGAGAAAGATCATAGTAAGTGAGCCGGCGACTGTGCTTATATAGGAATTCGTCAGAGCCGGCGCCCCGAAATTTGTGCTAGCTCAGCCAGCTAGGTAGCTTCAGCTTGGGCTTGTAGGGCAGGCGCGTGCTCCGTTGGTATACGGACCAGCGTCTGCGGTAGTGCTGCCCCGCCGTCTTCTGCATCTGGTTGCGGTTGCGGTTTTGGTAATTTGGCTAGACATAGGTGTCAGTAAGACCTTCCTCCTGATGACATGTGACCGGTTGATGCAAGAGGGATGGTGGGACTGACAGGAAGCCATATTGATGGCGCGGAGGACGTTGTGCCAGTTGCCCATGACGAGCGCGATAGCTGATTGTCGCGTCAGCTACTTCACGTGTTCCTCCCTCCCCGTCTGTTCGGCCATACATACCTTCCGTGCCGTCAGAGAGCGTCGCCAACTTCTGCTCCAGTGCCTCCATCTGTGATGCGACTGCCGCGCTCAAGTCGCGCAGCTCTCTGAGGTTCTCAAGCTCGGCCTTCTTCTCGCTGACCCGTGCCACCAGCGCTGGCGACTGCCCTGTCGATGCGGACGGCCCAGCCATCGAGGGCTGCCGGATGTGTGCAGGTATCGATCTGCTTCCCTGGTATGACATGTTTCCGGTGGTTGGTTGTGTCGTCTCGTTTCGGCCACTGGTCCGTTTTGGGGGAGTTCTTGTGACGTCGTAATAGATGACAAAAATAACCGTACCAAGTAAATTACCGTGAAATCGCAGGAGGGGCGACTTTACAGGAGCCCTGACATTGATCTTCACAAGCCTGCAGGGGTACGCTGCATGGCTGTCAAGGGTCACTGTCACGGTGGGGTCCTTGACGTTGGCCAACCGGGAGCTAGCAGGGGAAGTTGCTCCAGCAACGGTTCTAGCTCTATGTTGTGAGCTTTTGTTAGCCATTCGCCTAAGGGAAAACAGGGGACCTTACAGCATCCACACCTGCCACTCAATTCAGACTGCATGCTCCTCCTCCGCCACCAGAATTGACTCCCAGCCCATATTTTGACTGTTGTGAAAAAGAGCCCACCAGACAGCATCTCGACCCCAGGTATATCTCTAATCCACCTCCGACCTTCAACACCTCTCAGGCACCGATTTCGCTTTCCACGAGCGTTCACGACCCTGATTATGATACAATGGCAAGATTGAACGAACCCCCAGTGTCAACAGACGCCTTGGAAATTCGTGAGTTGACCCCTCTTCGAATATACTCATGTACTCCAGCCACCGCACAGGAGATTGACCATGCTCCATGCCTCTCTCTAGTACGAAGGAGATTCCTACGGCAGAACCGAGATATCGCAAAAATCAACTCTGCTCAATCACTGCGCATCCGCTCCCTTGAAAGCGAGTGCGGACGCCTGCTGTCGGAAAACCTCACCCTCAACAGCCGGATACTAGAGCTGGAGAATGAGCTCACGGAGTACAAGGGCGCTCAACGAATCGCCGACCATGCCCTCGAGATCAAGACCAGGATGGAGGCACAGCTCATAGAGTGGGGAGCCATGATCCAGGGGCTGGGCGTGGAACCAGCAGCAAAACGGCACGTCTCAACATCGCCACGCGGGACCAAAACCAGCAGACAAAGACTTAGCGTCGACCGAAGCCCAGCAGCTAAGCGGAGGCCTCGAGACTCCAGGAGCGCCGAGGAGGCTGTCAGGCAGGAGGAGGGACGGTTGCCGCCGATTCATGAGAACAAGACCTACCCGCGGAGGACGATGAGGTATGTGGGCCTACGTCATCAAAGTGCCGGGATTTCAGAGCCGGCTAACATGCAGGACAGCCATGCAGAGCTTGTCGCCATATGCACCGATGCCGAAGACACCAACGACTCACCAGACCTGGGACCGCCGCCGACGTCGCGGTATGTTGAGGAGGACCCAGTTAAAATTGATAGCCCCTCTAGGTCAACTGGCGACTCCGAGGCCAGCCCCATAATCAGGATAGAAACCCTGGCGCCGCCCGAGTCGCCTTCACAGCTGAAACTCGATCCGAAGAAGAGGCCAATACTGCCGACAGAAGCCACCACTGCCACAAGTCCAGAGCCCACAAAGCCCACAAAGCCGGCGGCCGACACTCCAGCTCTCCCTCTCGTGAAAGCCGGTTCTAAGAGAAAATTTGGCGATGAGAACTACGAGGTTCAAGCTGCTGCAAAGTCTGATGTGGACAAGGAGAATACCGACAGTAAACTTCTGTTAGACAACCCGCTTGCGACCGGAGACATCAAAAGCCGTGCAAGTGGGCATGCAAAGGGTCTATCATCTCACAAGACTGGCGGAAAGAATGGACGAGGGGTGGGGCGGCCTCGAAAACCGTTGGCGGACAAGACCACGAATGACGACCTGGTGTCGCCCAAGAAAACCATCAAAGTAGCAACGATTGACAAACTTAAGAAGGCGACGACAGAGTCGGAAAGGACCGTCGCACCACTCAAGAAGAAGAGGGTCGTCCCTATCAAGCTGCCTATACCTCATCTCCCTGCCCCCACGGCAGTCAATCCACCAGAGGAACCAGCTACACCATCTGCTGACCCCGGGATTGTCTTCCCAGAGACGCCCGAGACCAAGTCCGTGGAGGCGAATCCGGGTGACACACCGCCTCCAGCCGACATTTCGGTGCACGGAGAAACGTCACGCCCTAGTAGGAGAGCAAGACCATCTATCAGCTATGCTGAGCCGAACCTTCGGGATAAGATGCGTCGCCCCACAAAGGAATTATTTGATGCTGTCTCTGGTGAGGGAAAGTTTGTCCGCTCCAGCTCAGCCCACCTCCTAGGCGTGCTATCCTCATCAAAACTCAAAGTCGACGATGAGAGCTTGGTGGACGGATCTCCAAAGAAATCAGAGGATGCAGAGAAGCCTATTGGAGATCGGGCAGCTCGCAGACCTGCTTTATTAAGTCCACTGTTATTGAAGGAAGCACCCAAAGACCAACCTGGGGACTACTTCCCAGACTCTGTTATCCCTGAAACTCGACGAAGGCCCTCCTCTAGGCATAGCCAACTCTTCGAGCAGCAGCCGGACCCAGAAGAACCCGATGAGAAGGAGAAACAAGACGAAACCGATCCCTACGAGTTCAAGAGCATGTCCCCCGCCTTGGAACAGCCAAAAGAGAACGCCACCCGGGGCCGGATCACCAAGGGGATGCGGAGGTCCATGGCGGGCAATACTGGCCAGACAGGTAATGCGACAGAGGAGACCAGACCAACTCGGAAGAGGGCATCCATGGCAGCACCGAGGAAGACCTCGATGCTCGACTGTCCTTTGGACGAGGACTCGTCATTCGAAGCTAGTGGTGATCCGACAAAGGGGGAGCCATCCTCGGGTCTGAAGGACAGGGTGTCGAGGAGGAGGAGCATGATGTTGTGACGAGAAAAGAGCTTGTCATCAAGATCTTGTCCAAGACAGGGGGGGCTGGAGGGACATGGTAATCTTGGATCGTCGAACAGCGCCTGAGGGCGTGCGGTATGTTGCACTCACGCATTGCTGATGAAAAATCATGGCGCAAAAGGAAAATAAAAGATGGGATACGGTCGGATACAGCGATGTTCTACTTTTGCATGGAGAAAGCGAATGGACATCAAGATCTTAATTTAATAAAGCAATCTCCTACACCAGGACCATTTTCTGTGACTGAATGCCAGCCTCCACTGAGAAATCGCCTGCACGAGGTCAAAGTTTCCATGGCATATGGCGAGGCAAGGGTTCGCCGTAACTATGCGACGCTATGCTCAGCAAGCCCTGCAATATATCTCTGTCTACATGTCTATGTAGTGTATGACTTTGACACTCTTTCTCTTCCACATACACTGTTCCGGTGCCTAGGTCACTACGGAAACCCCCACGCATCACACTTCATAAGCCCTCCTCTTTCCCCCAATCGTCTTGCAAAGTCATCCCTGGGTCTATTCTGCTCCAACCGCATTAAGTCTCTGTAAATATGTCATCGCGCAGCCACTTGCTGATAGATGACTTCTGACCTTTGTCAGGGGAACCCCCTTCTCCGCTGCACACCTTCCTTGCCGGTGTAAACTCCGAGCCATCCCTCGCCCGTGTTCCTAGACCAACAGCCTAAAAGAGCGTGCATTTTCTTCTTCTTTCTGCATGGTCTCCTCCTTTAGTAATTTTTTGCGTAGTGCTCGCTGATTGCTTCTATCATGATGATGGGCCCGTCGACTCCACGGGTTTAGTATATGTGACCTTCTCGACCGCGACGGTGTCTGTGCCGTTTGCATCTTTTCTCAGCTGGTAGACGTATAGCGTGAGCGATATGCCTTGAACCTGTGTAAGGATTGCAATGTCAGCACACAGAAAGATATACTACGTAGCCCAATCTCGTTCCTCGGCCAAGTTTGCAGAGAGATGGGTGGGGTGGGGGGTTTGGGGGGGAGAGCATCAAACCTACATCCATGAGACAGAAGCTCGGGACGACCTCGCCGTCCTCCCCCTCAGCGGTACCCCAGCCGGTGGAGAAGGCGCCGGTGGCGCTGCCCGGGTTGACAAAGAACTTGTCCATGTATTCGAAGCACTCGAAGCGGTGGGTGCCGCCCCAGCAGAGGACGTCGACGTCGAGGCGGTTTGCCTCGGCCAGCAGCAGGTCGGGCTCGGCGGAGACGAGGGTGAAGCCCTCGAGAAAACCGACGCGCAGGGAGCCGTGGGCGACGACCTGGGTCAGAGGAAGGGAGGTGGCCTCGACGTCGAAGCGGCCCTTGACGATCTTGAGGTCCGGGGAGACGGAGCGCAGGTACTCGTAGGTGGCGCGGTCGGTGAGGTTGCCTAGGCAGAGCGTCTGAGAGATCTTGCCTGGGGCGAGGAGCTTCTTGAACTGTGCGGCGAGGTCTCCTTGTCAGCGATGCCTTTGCCCATCGTGTGCTGCCTGGGGACTGGGGCAAGCATTGGGAGAGGGAATGGGGATACATCATACCTTTGGTGGGATGTCCAGGGCCCGGTCGGGGATGTGGAGGTCCCCTATCACGAGGATGAGAAATGCCATGATGGGAAGTGACGTCGAGATTCAGCTCTCTGAGGCGAAAGGATGTGTCGTGGTGCGCGCGCGAGAAGGTGTTCGATTGGCCGACCTGTCTGCAGGCGGCGTCGTTGCGTCTCGAGAGCTGCTAGAGGAGGATGACGATGCACCACAAATTCGCAGGAGACCCTGGTGGGTGCCCGTGTGGAACTTGTGTGTCCTCTCCCTACAGACCCGGAGCGTGAGAGCTATCTTTCTTCTTTCTTCCTTTCAGAATTGATTGGCAGGTGTCTAGTGAGTGTACGTTGTGATGGCGGTGGCTGTTTGAGTGGTGAGGGTCGTCGTCCCAGCGGGTTGGCGCCGCTCTACGCCGCTCTGCTGGGGTAGCTAGCACCCAGGCCTGCCGCGGTGGACAAGACCGTCATCCCCCAGCACCGCCCCGTGCCCGCCTACATCATAGTACTCTTAGTGCTGTAGCGTGCAGGGTCTCGTGTACTTAGTACTATGTAAAGTACAATGCAGCGCGTAGTGTCCTAAAAGCTGGATCGTCTGTAACCACCTATAAATATACTAGACAGACACTTATCACCAACAAGAAGGATAAATCTCGTGTTGAATATTACATGTATGCTAGGAATTGATATGAAGCTAGCATTGGAGGTCTTCGACGACATGGTATCTCTCAAAATACAATTGGCCTGCTTATTTTACGGAGGCGGCTCAGATAACCACAGAACAATCCGCTGAACAGTATTGCCCCTTCTCCATGACACTCCGAGTCAACGCCGGGCCTTCCAGTGCCGGAGACGGTCAATTTAGTGAGAGTCATTAGTCAAGGTCCACCTCAGACACTCAAGACGCAGCTCACTGCACACAAGATCAGCGGTGCACTGCTCACACTGCTCAATTGCCCACTACTTTTACTTTTGATAGTACAAATTACCTCTCTTCCTCTGTCGGGAAACCACACCGATCATCCTTTCATTGGCCAACTGCAGTCCGGCCCAGCAGACCAGAAGCCGAGAATCTCCCGTCTTCTGCTCGACAGCTCGTCACCCTCCCGAGAGTACTCCAGCGAACCAGCAAACTTGTAGTGCGGGAAAGAGGGGAGGTAGCCAGCTCGATGTACCGGTGTCGGCCACTACCGCTGCTGCAGTCTAGACTTCCGGTCATGATACCCCGCGCTCCTGGCCGGTTATCTCTGATCTCCCAGCACCTCGCCGGCAGCAATCCAACCACCAGCAATCCATATAATACTTCCTCACACTCTCCGACCCAGCCAGCAGGCCCGACACCCCTTCAACAGCATCGCAGGCTCTCCACAAGCGCAGCACCAGACCTAGCCAACACCATGTCTTCTCAGCCAGAACACCCAACACTGCTCATCCCAGGGCCCATCGAATTTGATGATGCCGTGCTGCAGTCCATGAGCCACTACAGGTGAGAGCGAGAGAGAGAGCCAAATAACTGAAGTTACGTTTGTGTGTATGTGTGTGTGGCTGACCGCCGTCACCACCCATCCAGCGAGAGCCATGTCGGCCCTGGATTTGTTTCCACCTTTGGTGACACCCTGTCGATGCTCCGGAAGCTCTTCCAGACGACGGACCCGGCATCGCAGCCCTTTGTCATCTCTGGCTCTGGCACGCTCGGCTGGGATCTCGTCGCCGCCAACCTGGTCGAGCCTAGCGAGGAGGTCCTGGTCCTCACTACTGGCTACTTTGGCGACTCGTTCGCCGACTGCTTCAAGGCCTACGGTGCAAATGTTACCCAGCTCAAGGCTCCCGTCGGCTCGAGACCCCAGCTTCCAGAGATTGAGAAGGCCCTGAAGGAGAAGAAGTACAAGGTCATCACCGTCACGCACGTCGACACCTCCACGGGCGTGCTGAGTGAGATCGAGCAGCTCTCTGCCCTGGTCCAGAAGGTCTCCCCCGAGACCTTGCTGATCGTCGACGGTGTCTGCTCTGTAGCCGGAGAGAACATTGAGTTTGACAACTGGAAGATCGACGGCGTCGTGTCGGCCTCACAGAAAGCCATCGGTGTCCCCGCCGGACTTTCCATCTCCATGTTCAGCGGTCGTGCCATGCAGGTGCTGGAGCAACGCAAGACACCCGTCGCGGCCTACTTTGCCTCCATGAACAACTGGAGACCCAGTAAGCTTCAAAACCCCCGCACTTGGAACTTCTTTGGGTGACTTGTGAGAGACCAAGCTAACGCTCGCGGCGAAGTCATGAAAAATTATGAGGCAAAGAAGCCCTCGTACTTTGCCACGCCATCCCCGCAGCTGATCCACGCCCTGGAGACGGCTCTCAAGCAGATCCTGGCAGCCCCTGTCTCGGAACGCTTCGCCAAGCACGCCGAAGTCTCCGACAGGATCAAGAAGGCCGTGACGGCACTGGGCCTCAAGCAGGTCGCCTCCAACCCAGAGGACCAGGCCCACACCATGACTGCCATCTATCTGCCCGAGAATGTGAAGGCAACAGATATCCTGCCTTCGCTCGCCAAGAAGAATGTCGTCTTTGCCGGAGGCATTCACAAGGAGATTGCGCCCAAGTATATTCGTTTCGGACACATGGGTGTCTCTGTGGTAAGTTCAGAGTGCCTCCTTTTCTCTTGACCATCGAGGCTGACCCATGACACAGCTGGACCCCAAGAGAGGTGATGTCGACCGGGCCATCAAGGCCTTGGAGGATGGCCTGGCAGAGTGCGGCTATCAAAAGGCATAAAAGCATAGAAATGCATCAAAAGAAAGAGTGAGGTTGGTTAGGACAAAAGACGATCTGAACCTGGATGGGGTCTTGACATGTTCAGCAGGTCCAGCACACTTTTTTTCTTTCTATTCACTAGAAGACGAGTAAAATAGTAGAGAAAATCTGATGTATATACGCAACGAAAAGAGGTTTGGTCTATGCTATATAGATAGAGTTGTCACCAAAAAAAAAAAAGGTTCAAATCGGTCCCAAGACAACGCCAAACTAGCCCTCCCCCAATAATTGCTACCGAGATATACATGCCAGAGGCTCACAGGGCACACAGCTTGCTTTTTACTCTACTCTGTATCAGAAACTGCTCTTTACAAGAGCCTGCCATTATATCACCTGATCGATCCTCTGATCAAGGTGGTGGGTTGTTACATTTCTGTGAATTAATCATCAGTCCCACGGTCCTGAGAAATTATTTCGGAGACACGCGCCTGATAAAGTGCTGACAAACGGCGAGACGCGACTTGAAAGGCTGTCAGTGACGTACCACAGTACCCATACCTGCACTGAGAGCAGGCGTGGGAGCCGCCCAGAGGCTGCCGAGCAGGCGGGCGCAGGCCTAACATCGGCTCGCGAAAGCGCAAAGCACTTTGAGGCTAGCACCTTGCGGGCTGGGGCCACAGCGGGGTAGGCAGGGTGGAGCTGCCTGGGTTGTAGCAGTGTGAACTGAAGTGACCTGCCGTACGGTCCCGCGCGGGAGGCAGAGCTTCAACCTTCACTTTCGACCTGCCTCTCCGCGTCGCTGCCTCCCAGCCCACTCGCATCTTGATCATTCTCCTCAACCTTGCAGCTCTCATTCCATACCAACACCACCACCACCCGAAAGACAAACAAAAGAAGAAAAACCAAAACTAAAGAAAACCACAACAACCGCAGCCACAGAGGCCTGGGTCCAGATCTACTCTGTGGTCCGTCTCGTGTTTTTTGTTCAGATTACCCCACCGCGACAAGAACCACCGCAGAACGGCACCTTCAGCCTAGAATTATTCACGCCCTCCACGCCCACCCGTCGCGATGGCGATATCCATAGAGGAGCTGGACGTGACCGTCCGTGCCTTCTATGAGGGACGGGGAGATCAGGTATGGCCATCTTGACACTGGAGTACGGTCCTATCGATATATCTTTGCTGACGACCTTATCCTGCCTACAGCAAAAAGCTGCCCAGGCCGCCCTGAACCAGGTAAATATGCGCCCCGCCGGTCCCTCTTCACGCCAATCCTCCAAATCCCGCTGACAGAATCGTGATCGCAGTTCAAGGAAGACCCCGACGCATGGCTCATGGTGGACGACATCCTCGCCAAAGCCACCTACCCCCAGACGAAATGTACGTGCCCTTCTCCCGCCTTCCACACGCAGCCACACAGTGGCTTTCACGAGCGAGAGCCGTTTGGCTGACCACTTGCATAGACCTCGCCCTGCAGGTACTTGATCATGTCATTATGACAAGGTGGAAGGTGCTCCCGCGCGATCAGTGTCAAGGTATATGAGCAGCAGCCTCCCCTCCGCGCCCGCCGTCTTGTCTGTGCTAACTTCAGTTCTCCTCTTCTCCCCCCTTCCACAGGCATCCGGAACTTCATCGTTGCCTTCATCCTGCAGTGCTCCAGTACCGAAGAGTCGTTACGATCCCAGCGCACCCTGCTCAACAAGTTAAACCTGGTTCTCATCTCGGTACTCAAGCAGGAGTGGCCGCACAACTGGCCGACGTTCATCAACGAGATCGTACAAGCCTGCCACTCGAGCTTGTCCGTCTGCGAGAACAACATGATCATTCTCCGCCTCCTGTCCGAGGAGGTCTTCGACTACTCGGCCGAGCAGATGACGTCGTCCAAGACTCGCAACCTGAAGCAGACCATGTGCAGCGAGTTCTCCCAGATTTTCCAGCTCTGCCAGGAGATCCTGAACACGGCCACGCAGCCCAGTCTCGTCCAGGCGACTCTAGAGACGCTGCTGCGCTTCTGCAACTGGATCCCACTAGGATACATCTTTGAAACGAACCTCATCTCGCTGCTGCGGACGCGCTTTCTGGAGGTGCCCGAGTTCCGGAACGTCACCCTTCAGTGCCTGACAGAGATCGGAGGCCTGCAGACTGGTGGGCCTGGCAGCAATAACTACGATGAGCAGCTCGTCAAAATGTTCACGGAGGTCTTGACTACGATATCGAATATCATTCCCATCCAGATGGATCTCAAGTCGACATATCCTCAGAGCAACTCTCGAGACCAACAGTTTGTGCAAAACTTGGCCCTGTTTCTCACCAACTTCTTTTCTATGCATCTAAATGTAAGTAGCACGTCTACCTCCCTCTACTGTTACTATTACATAGCCCAGCGGCCACTAATCACTGATATCTCATAGTTGATTGAGAACCTCCCGAACCGAGACTATCTCACGCACGGCCATTACTACCTGATCCGCATTTCGCAGATCGACGATCGGGAGATTTTCAAGATCTGCCTTGACTACTGGCTCAAGCTGGTCCAGGAGCTTTACGAGGAGATGCAGTCCCTTCCTATCGGCGAGAACTCTCTGCTGGCCATGGGAAGCATGCAGGGAGGCGCGCCAAACCCCGCGCTCCTGTCGAACTACCCTCTGCGGAAGCACAAGTACCAGGAAATCCTTACCAATCTTCGAGTCGTCATGATTGAGAAGATGGTCCGACCCGAGGAGGTGCTTATCGTTGAGAACGACGAAGGAGAGATTGTCCGGGAGTTCGTCAAGGAGAGCGATACTGTGCAGCTGTACAAGACCATCCGGGAATGTCTTGTTTACCTCACCCATCTGGACGTCGTTGACACGGAGAATATCATGACGGACAAACTTGCAAAGCAGGTCGATGGCTCAGAATGGTCGTGGCATAACTGCAACGTCCTTTGCTGGGCTATCGGATCCATTTCTCTGGCTATGAATGAAGAGACAGAGAAGCGGTTTTTGGTGACCGTTATCAAAGATCTTCTGGGCCTCACAGAGATGAAGCGTGGCAAGGACAACAAGGCCGTTGTAGCCAGCAACATCATGTACATCGTTGGCCAATATCCTCGGTTCCTGAAGGCGCACTGGAAATTCCTTAAGACGGTTGTGAACAAGTTATTCGAGTTCATGCACGAGTCGCACGAAGGTAAAGTCCAGTTATGTTTTGCTGTTCTGCTCCATGGAAATGGCTCTGCTGACATTCCCCTTCTCTAGGTGTTCAGGATATGGCATGCGACACGTTCATCAAGATCGCCAAGTCGTGCAAACGCCACTTTGTTGCTCTCCAGCCGACTGAGCACGAGCCGTTCATCGAGGAGATTGTGAGGAACCTTCCCAAGATCACAAACGATCTCACTCCTCAGCAGGTTCACACGTTCTACGAGGCCTGCGGTTACATGGTGGCCGCCCAGGGCAACAAGAGCCAGCAGGAACGGCTCCTGGCAGAACTGATGCAGCACCCCAACGCCGCGTGGGACGAGATCATCAAGCAGGCTACGATGAACCCGACGATCTTGCAGGATGCGGATACAATCAAGATTATCGGAAACATCATGAAGACGAACGTCTCGGCCTGCTCGTCGGTCGGGCCATACTTTTATCCGCAGATCGGCCGTATCTACCACGACATGCTGCAGATGTACAGAGCCACCAGCCAACTGATCTCGGAAGCCGTGGCCAGGGAGGGCGAGATCGCGACCAAGATGCCCAAGGTCCGCGGCCTGCGGACGATCAAGAAGGAAATCCTCAAGCTCATCGAGACTTATGTCGAGAAGTCGGAGGACCTCGCCGCCGTGCGGGCGCAGATGGTCCCACCACTGCTGGACTCCGTTCTCGTGGACTACAACCGCAACGTCGCCGGCGCGCGTGACGCCGAGGTGCTGCGGGCCATGACTGCTGTGATCTCGAAACTCTCGGCTTTGATGGAGGACCAGGTCCCCATCATCATGGAGAATGTGTTTGAGTGCACACTGGAAATGATTAACAAGGACTTCTCCGAGTTCCCGGAACACAGAGTCGAGTTCTTCAATCTCCTGCGGGCCATCAACCTACACTGCTTCCCGGCGCTCCTCAAGCTTGATAACAGGCAGTTCAAATTCGTCATCGATTCCTGCCTGTGGGCTAGCAAGCACGACAACCGGGACGTGGAAGCCGCCGGTCTCAACATGTGCCTCGAGCTCATCGTCAACATCGCGGAGAAGACGGATGTGTCGACATCAAATGCGTTCTTCAACCAGTTCTTTATACCCATCCTGCAGGATGTATTCTTTGTCCTGACGGATCAGGATCACAAGGCCGGCTTCAAGACGCAGTCGATGCTGCTCATGCGCATGATGTATTTTGTGGACCCAGCTGATGCGAACGAGGCCAAGATCCAGGGCCCCATCTATCAGGCGGACCAGGCCCAGGCGGGTACCTCGAACCGAGAGTTCCTCGGCAATTTCGTGGGCAGCCTGCTGCAGAATGCCTTCACAAACCTTCAGCCGTAAGTTTCTTTCTGCCCGCATGATGCATTCGTCCTCTTAACACTAGCTAACGCGTCGCTCTACCCACAGTGCACAAGTCGTTGCGTTTGTCGAGGGTCTGTTCACGCTCAACGCACAAGCCGACAAGTTCCGGCTACACCTGCGTGACTTCCTGATCTCGCTGAAGGAGTTTGCTGGCGACAATGCGGAGCTCTTCCAGGTGGAGAAGGAGAAGGAGGACGCGGCGAAGCAGCAGGCGGATCTCGACCGGAGATCCAAGGTTGGCGGTCTGATGAAGCCATCAGAGCTGGAGAACGATGACGATGAGCTGTGACTTAGGGAAGAGTTCCGAAATGAATACGCCCCATCATCTGACACAGCGGCTGGTCTCCTGGAGCCTGGCCGTGACGACAAGCCCAAGCAGGACCTGGACGGCTGGGAGCTCTACGGGCTGTAAGCGTGTTGTGATGATGGGGCGAGGACGGCGCGGCAAAGGGGGGAAGCGGAGTCGTCTCCACGAGCACATGAGCGCGTACGCCGACCTGCTAGATTTCTCCCCTGCTTCATTTGTATGATACCACATAGAGAGGAGGGGCACCCGGCGTGAAGTCGCTAGCTCGAGAGCCACTTTCAGATAAAAGAAAAGGCTGGGCAAGCAAATGCAGCGTGTTGGAGGAGGACAAAGAAGACAGCCCCTTTTTCTTTTTTCTTCTCTTCGGCCTAGAAGCAACAGTTTTCTTTCCTTTAGTCTAATCAAAAGATCGGGCGAGGTCCGGGAGGCTAGCAGTGGGGATTACAGAAAAGGAACGGCCAAGGCAGAGAAGGGGAGAAGGCACAAGACCCCGGGGGGGGCTTTTGGACGTATACGTCACGGCACGCTCGACGCTCGAGTGCCTACTCTGTATGCACTTCAATCGGTCAACATGGTCGTCGGTCATTTGAAAAGGAATCATTGGCTGGGGAAGACAGGAGAGGAATTCACCAGTACGTAGTTAGCTTATAGGACCAAACTCAAAAATAGAGACAAATGACTTGTTCTGAATGATCAGGAAAGACTGGAGCTGTTTGAGGAAGGGGAGTGGATGACAGACCATTCTTATTGTGTGTGTGGGTTTGTTTCTGGAGACGTATGATTATATATAAATACAATATATACACAAACAAAACCGAGATGAAAGCAGAAGAAGACGCAAATCTTTCCCCAGCAAAACAAGTAATTGATCCAGAATCATCAACCCGACTGCATAAGGAAACGTTTCAAGGGGTTCCTTATTTCTTTCCCCCAGTTATAATAGTCAGTTCCCCTTGTAATTTTGTCAAGAACTGCCGAGTATACTGATCTGAGTAATTATGTACCGGAAGCCTGCCTAAGTACTGACAATACATAACTTTGATCAAAGCCTCTATCAAGAATAATTTACACATCACCCCGACTGGATTCCTAGACTGGGCAGCCTTCTGCACCATGGTTGAAGACCATTGACATTTATCAAATACAAAACAGCAGGGTGATCATTATTGTGAGAAGTCAAAGGTGTGAAGGATCCCCCCTCAACGGACTATCCTATCATCTAGCTAATACTCAGTGAGTTGAACAATGATGATCTATATCACCATGCAGAACGACAGCACACCTTTTTTGGACATTAGATTGTCTGTCGATCTTTTTCCACCGACGGCTCTCATATTTTCGGATGAGGGTTAATTACATTAAACATACTTCATTGGTTGGACTAAACTAGACTGGATGTGTTGTGTGTTACAAGCTCGACTATACGAACACGGATGCTCTTTGCAAAGAGAATCATGGGGAAAGAAAAGGGGAACGAAAAAAGGTCGAGATAATATCCACACCAGAGGGGTGTGTTGTTGCCTCGTAACGTTCCAAGGTTGTACTATCTACATGCAATACAGTACTGTAGTAGTAGTAGTAGCAGTGGTAGTATCTGTCGTGCCGCCCTCCGCCGCCCCCCCCCCCCCAAAAAAAAACCGTCCATCCATCCATCCCATTCCACCTGCCGTGCCGCTGTTGCGTGCATCTCTTTCGTAGCTCCGTTTCACCATCGAAGGTGTTGCTGTTCCGAAAAAAAATCACACCAGACTGTAGAACAGCGGCATGTTTTACCTGATAGAAATGTTGTCCGTCCGTGCCGCCCTCCGTGTCCCGCCCCCCTTCAGCAGCAGCACCACCACCCATCCGTTAGCCGGAGGATGCCGAGGGGGCAGAATCAAAATCATGTGGTTTTGTCTCGGAGTAGACCGTAGTGGATAGGGTACGTGGTAGTATGCAAAAGTCACTTTGTGCTTCCTCTCTCTCTCTCTCTCACACACACACACACACTCTCTCTCTCTCTCTCTTTCTCTTTTTTCCTCGCACCTGTACCTGGGGACCAAGAGAAAAAGACACCAGGACATACGTACAGCGGGGGCCGGACGAAGAGGAGAGAAGAAAGGAAACGTAGCAGAGCCTGGTGACATCTGTGAAACGTCTACAACTCTACAAGAAAAGGGCCGGCGGTGGGTGATGTCTGTCTGTCTGCCCACCCTTTTTCCCTTATTGAAAGAGGAGGAGGAGCGGGAACGCACGCACCCCGTCGCAGCGTCACAGCAGCACGACAACGGGGCGCAAGCCACATGACAACAGCCAAACAAAGCCAGACCATCCTTCCTCCCTCTTTCTCTCTCTCACTTCTCTGTATGTGTCTCACTTCTTTTTTTCGGCGCTCCGAGTTTGGCTGTGGCGCGTGACCCGCCGGCCGGGTGGTCTGATCTGATCTTCCCCCCTTGGCCCCCTTCCCTTCTCCCTACTACACTCACCATATCCCGATCCGATCGGAACGTAGCGAAAAGCCTCAAAACGAGGAACGTCACCTTAGAAAAGAGAAGGGAAAGCAGGCGTGGAACTGAAAGCCTCCCCCGGCCCCCAAATCGACGATCAAAATTGTTCCCGTCATCTTCTAACTGGCCTCCACCGAGGGCGCCACGGCACACTATGGATGCACACACCATCATGCACAGCATATTCATGATTTATGTTTCTCTTGTTGCCTGCCCGTTCCCGTCCTCGGGGCCGTTCTCTCCCCGTTTCATAGCCTTTTACTCGCGACATCGGCCCTTTACTCGGTCGCCACTGTGATAGCTGAGAACAGTGTCACCTCCCCGCGGCCGAGCCTCTTGAGTCGAGGAGGGCTTGAGAGAGAAGGGGGGGGGGGTGGTCTAGGTAAGGAGAGCAAAGAGAGAGGGTGTGTGTGCGTGTGCGTGTGCGTGTGTGTGTGTATGTGCACTTGTGTCTATGTCTCGTGTGACGCGGAAGCAGTACCCAAGTGGTCGGGAAAGCCTGCAGGTCTGGCCGAGAGTAGGAGACTGGAACTTCCGACGGCATTGAGGGGTTTTCTTTTTGATTTCATGTGGTCCTTGTCCGAGGGTTCCGCATAGATTGCGGCGCTGTGAGAGGGAGAAGAAAAAAACGATGAGAGCGAATGAGAGTGGGTGCTCAAGTGCGACCGGACGTTGTCCGTTGTCCAATGCTGTGCTGTATTGTGAGCGTGGCGGGGGCGATATGTCAGAGCAACCTTGCGGCCATCTGCTTGTGCCGCATGTCAAAAGATGTGTGTGCGTGTGCGTGTTTGTGTGTGTATCCACATTCACAGTCGGCCGTGTGCTCGACGTTGTGCTTGTGTCGGGAGGACAAAAAGTCTCGTCCCCTCTTCCTCTCCTCGTTTTTTTGCCCCGTGTCACCAACCACTACTGCCAGCATCCCAGACCCGGCTACAGCTGCCCACCTGGATTCGATATCGAGGGCGATGTCACCGAGAATTCATTTCCTCCCATATTGATAGGGACACCCTCCATGCTTGTACTTTTGCTCCGTGGATATCCGAGAACGCAAAAATACTGAGAGCCCACCACAAAATTGCACAACACACACACACACACACGAGCACTGGGCAGGCATCTCTCGGCCAGCCAGGCCAGCCATCAAGGTGTATGTGTCTGTGTACGTGTCTGTGTACGTGTCTGTGTACGTGTCTGTGCGCGTGTTGCACTGCATGGGAAAAGAAAAGGAAAAAGGAGAGCAAAGAAGAAGACGTTAAGCCTGTTGTTGCTGCGAGCCCCTGGGAATTGATATGTGTGCCCCAACATCCCATTTGCACTCCCTGTCTGTACTATACTGTACAAAAATGTCCGTCTACTTACGAACCTCTCCGTGTTCCAAGTTTGTCTAGGCCCAAGATGGACCAATATTGCTCTGTTGACCTCGAAATATGATGAGAACTACTCAGGAGAGGACAAATCATATCGTGACACTCATGACATTTTGATATGTTGACAATTGTGAGCCAATGCAGCAGCCCGTTGTAGTGCATGTATAATGATCCAAATCAAAGACAAATGTAAAAGAGCCAGTAGGTGGAGAGACGGAGGAATAGAGAGACAACAGAGCAAAGAAAGCAACACTGCGTTGTAGCGTGTGAGTACGTAGCAGTCGGTGTCACGGAAACAAATACGTGCAAGAGGACAACGACGAGGACAACAGCTCACCCAGGCATGAACGGCGCATCACCGCGGCTCATATCGCTGCCCCGGGAAAACCAGGAGACTGAATAGGAAGAGAAAGAAAAAAACTTCTTTCCCGTCGCATCGACCACAAACTGCTTTTCCGCCGGCCTGGCCTGGGTCTGGACCATTGCACGAAGAAGGCAGGTGAGTTCGCTACCGTATGAGATGACGACCTTCTCGTCATCGGCATGCCGTAAAAGATTCTTGTTGCATCTATAGCGCGCGCGCGTCGCCCGCACAACCAGGCCATACGACAAAAAGCCGAAGGAAGGAAAAGAGGCCCAACCATGCCCAAAGCCAAACCCCCCCCCCCCTTCCTCCCGGCCCGGCCGCTGGGCAAGCATAACCGAGAGAGACAAAAGAGAGCAGAGACACTTGGCATGGTCTGAGCGGGGAGCGTGGCGTGGGCGTGGCGAGTCTGCAATGACGGACCAGTAAAGCGGCACATCGGCGCCGAAACACTGCGTTGAGGCGCTGATGTGCAGGAGAAGCGAGTCCAATGGAAGCGGCAGAGAGTACCGACCCCAGACTTCTTAGAAGAGGGCCAGAACAGTCGCTTTTGTTTCGCTTGTAACGCTCCTTCACTTTGTCAAAGAAGGGGGGGGGGGCACACGGCACGGAGGAGGCACGAGCACTGGCTGGCTGGCTGGCTGGCTGGCTGGTTGGCACTGTAGCATCGTAAGTAAGCAGACAGAGAGAGACGCACGGATGTGCAGTGGAACCAACGCAGACATACATACATATAGTAGTAGTACTATATTACCATAGTACATCCTCAAGCACCATTCCAAATGGTTGCCAATGGGAGCACCAGCCTCCTCAACAGAGCATCCCGAACCTGCAATACGTATCCGCCCCTCCGGCCCGCAGCAGGACAGCCTGTGCAGTGAGAAGAGGGAGAGAGCATTCGTGCTGGCACACACAACATCCCACTGCCTCCCTGCCTCGCTTCCTCCAAGCATGCATGAATGAGTGACGGTGTGTTGGGGGTTCAGGCTGCGCGTACTTTACACAGTATCGGGTCGCTCCCTGGTTGTCCTTTCGGCTGCTACGTCGGACAGGCCCCCAAGCTGTTGGGACTTGTCCTCTCTTCTCCACTTGAAGAATTCCCTCTTCACTGGGCCAAGGCTGTAGTTGATTGGTATAGGCGTAGCGTCTGACGACTACTGGTGTACTTACATGATTGGGTGGCGGCGGCGGCGGCGTGCGTGCGTGCGTGAACGGGAGGGGGGAGGGGTGTGTGGTGAGATCAAGTATGAGCAGTACGAGAGAGAAATCGAGAGAAGGTGACGGCGAGAAGAAAGTAAGAAAGCATGGTTGCCCGCATTCTGTTGTGCCTGCATGCATGCATACTGCGGGTTGATGTGCAGGTGCGGGGTTGAGTGAGCCGTACTTTGATGAGTCTGCATGTGTGTTAGTGTGGAGGGGGAGGAGGGGCGTGTGTAGCGAGAGAGAGTAACATGGCCAACACACCCTCTCCACCGGGAATCACACATACAATCTATTGTATCATGGATTCTCTAGCGAGAAACCATGGTGATCTCTCTCTTTCTCTCTCTTCCCCTTCCAGGTCTTCGTCATTTGCGTGTCATATGTAGGATCGAACCGAGAGCGTCGAGTCATGCGCAGCTAAGCCATGGTGTGGTTTAAGTATCGATATTGTACGTGATGTTGAATATCCATTCGGTATGCTCCTGCATTTATTTGTTCCTTTTTGGTTGGCGCAAGATCCTGAGTGAGGGTCAGATTGGGTTGCGGAGGGTGTGCGTGTGTGTGTGTGTGTGTGTGTGTGTGTGTGTGTGTGAGTGTTTGTGTGTGATCGGATAACCTGCATCCTCGACGTCTCATCTCATCTCGTCTCGGATGGTTTGTCTCGGGCAAGACCCGAATGTGTCTTTTTCTTCTTCCTTTCCTTCTTCCTCTGATGGGACACACACACACACACACACACGCAAACACCACGTGCTCTGTTCAGCCGCCAAGCCAGCCATCAACCTTGACAGCGGCAAAACCCAGCCTATGAAGCGACGACCCCTTGCCCTGCGAACGCCGTAGTGATTCGCCCCCCAGATATGCATCATTCCATCTGTAAAAGAGGAGAGAGAGAGATAGCAAGCAGGGCAGGCAGTGAGCCAGCCACAGTACGGGCAGGCAGGATACCGCCTCTCAATAGCCTGTCGACTGATTGTACCCCCAGTTTGATCTCTTTCCAGGATTTTGGCCCAGGTGCTCGATTGTGTACTGTGTGTAGTGTGTGCATGAATGGAAGGAGTTGCGAGAAGAGAGGGCAAGTGGCTCCCTCTTTTCACACACATACACACATGGTGCGGCATGGACCATCATGGACTGGCGGTATCCAGGGGCAGGTGTCACTCATCCCAGGTCGCTGACAAGGTCATTCACTGCCTTGTCGACTCCGAGTCAAGCTGATAACTCGGGGTGCCTGACCTCGAGTGGGTGTTGAATATTGCTGGGTTGATGATACCAGACCGGACATGATGCTCCTCCTCCTAGTTGGTTGTTCAGCGAGTCATATCAAGCAGGCATCCTTGTGAGCAACGGTCATACTTGGGTCAATATCGATCCAATATCGTGGTCATCGACTGCTTCTCTCCCTCTTTCTTTCTGTGGCTCGACAAGGAGGACAGGCCCAGTCCTCTCCGAGATTATACTGTACTAGCCGTTTCCCCATCATGTTGAGTTCCTTGTTACCTGCAGCACTAGCCCAAGGGGAGAGAGGCTAGAGAAGGAGAGTTGTAATGTTGCTTATCCATCTCAAGGGTGGTTGTATTCTTTTGGGGAACAAAGTCAGTCATGTGGTCAAGGGGGAAGGGCGGGTGGAGATTTGAGGGATCCGGAGTAAGTGCTGATGTCCAACGGGTATCGGGGGTTCGCTGCGTCGCGTGTAAATCATCTGACCACGGTTGATAACGTCCGAGCATCATCTTCAGGGAATGAAGATCATCACTTCTTGCCTGCCGCGACTTTCTTTGCAGTCTGGTTGGGGGTTTTCGTGCCATCGCCGACGTGGTTTCTCGTCAACCTCAGTCATACTGACCGGGAGGGATGGCGTCTGGATGGTTCAAAGCACGGCGTTAGCCTTGACTGGGGTGCTGTTCTCATCACACACTATCATCACCACCGGATCAGCATCATCATCATCATCTGCTGCTACTGCTGCCACCGCCGCCGCCGTTGCTGATGACCCTGTGACTGACAGAGGGTGCAAGCCACCGCTCAATAAACTGTGCTTCCTCTTCTCCCAGACTGTGATAGTCCCCCCTCGTTCCTCGTAAACATGATCGCGGGGGGTAGGGTTGGGAGACGAATATGACTGCTCAGAAATATACCCAGCATGAGCTCTGGCCACTTTAATTCCAGCGTACGCCGCGTGTGCAAGGGGTGGGGCGTTGATGGGGGGGGGCCAGAGGAATCCCATGCGCAACTTAGCTCACTCTCTCAACACTGAACATGTCCACCATCCTTCAAAAGAGCGTTGAAAAGAACACTGGGGGTGTGGTGTTTGTCCTACCCCCCCCCCCTCTTACCCTAGTGTGAAATGTGTATGTGTGCAAGTATTATGGTATACAATGTAGATGGTGCCTCCCCCAGCTGCTCCTCCTCCCGTAGGGCGACGGTGAGGTAATCCGATCTGGCATAGCGGGCAGGAGCCAAGGGGCCTAGTAGGTAAGCGCTTGTAAGACCCAGCATGTGAGTATTCTTCCCCAGGAGGGAAAGAACGCACGCACGCCCCCCCCCTCTTTCCCTCTCTGAATTTCATGTTCAGCCGCAGGGAGAAGTAGCAACCCTTGGAAATCCTAGCCAGTAGATTCCTCCAAAGCTCGATCTTTGAAAAACTTGCTCGTATGCTCCAGAAAAAAGAAGAAGGAGAAGGAGAGAGAAGAAAAAGAAAGCAAGGACATATGGCTGCGGTTTAAGATGGTGAAACACCAGAGGCTGGCTATGAACACCCAGCAAGGACGTTCATGGCACCTGAAATGCCGAGGCGAGGATGCTCACAAAGGGAATGAAAACAGAGCGACATCCTGCTTGCTTTTTCTCTTACTGGTAGGTGTATCAGATTCTCCCTCCTCCTCGCCAGGTTTGCCATCGTAAGCACTATCACCTTGGTTCATGCACGGCCGCCCTACTGTCACAGCAGCAAAGACAATAAACATGGACAGATTATTTCTTGTGACGACACCCTCGTGCGTGAATGGAAGACAAAGGCAACAATTCCATCCTTGTGATACCATCCACATATCTTGGCGGGTGTGGATTGGGCGTGGGGGTACCTGATCGAAGGGAGGGGAAGGGAACTCAGCCACAACGGAGACACAAACAAAAGCAAGTCGATGATGTTCGAATTGGGTTTTATCCGTGATCGCCGGCACCTTCAGCTCCGAATTTGTATCAGCTTCGCGTCTTGGGAACAATAGACCACGAGCGAGCCGAGCGGGGGGGCTTATCGTGGAATTTGGGACGGCCTCCCTCTCAGACTGTCCCAGTTCAAGTCAATCAGCTGGCAACTGGCAAGACGAGAGGGGGGGGGGGTGTGAATGGTTCTCGGTTACCATCAGCTAGCCACCACCTGGACCATAATACACTATAGTAGCCGGAAGAGGAAAAAATCCGGATTTGCGATCGAGGCCATCAGTTCCTCAAGAAGGGAAAGCTCCGTTCTTGCGAGGCCCCAGGGGAGGGGGTGGGGGTGGGTATGGATTCCAGGGGCTCCCGATCTGCTTCGGCTCTGATATCGCAAGCATCGACCGTAGAGAGAAAGGACCTCGTCTTGTCTCATCAGGGAAAGAAGGCATCTTCCGTAATCTTCCATGTATCGTGACCCATATCAAATGAGCGAACAAAAAACCACCCCTGGAAGATAAAAAAAAGAAGAAGAAAAACACCCCGTCCACCCCCAAAAACAACGGGAACCAAACTGGACTATAGTAGTAGATCAGCCGCGCTGGGGCACAGAAGAGAGAGAAGGGAGCACCTCTCTCTCTACTTCACTTTACCCCAGGTCCATCCCTACTAGCGTGGGAATTCACAGATGGCTCGCGCTGTTCTAACTGGTCTCTTCGCGATGCTACGAGGGTTGATCTCTCTTTCTGTCAAAGTGGATGACAAGATTGTCCCAAGCGATTTCAATTTCCCATTCCTCGTGGGGTGGGCAGGGTGGAGTGGCACATGCTTATCTTCTTGCGAGGAGAGTTGCGCTGATCGCTGGACCCGATAGACTGGATTCAACACACTCCAGGGGAGCGAGCCACGCGAAGGGAGAGAGAGTGGAGTGCCTTGATAAATATCCGTCAGAGAAATCCTTGGGAGCAGCGTTTTGATCCATCCATCGTCGTACCCTCTGCTCAGATCTTGGCGGCAAGGTGTTAAATTACCATACTAAAGTAAATCACCTGGGCGCTTGCAGCGGCACGGCCGTCGTCGTCGTCGTTGTTGTCGTCGTCGTCGCCGCCGCCGTCGTCCTGACCTAGATGAGACCCGTCCACTTTTAATGCTAAAAACAAATCAATCGAGGCTAACAAAGGACCCTGTTGAGATCTGACTCTGATTCCACAAGCTCATGGCCCTGCGTCCATGTGATGAAAAAAGGATCCCCTCCAGTGGGGTTTCGTCGACCTCCTTGCCAAGTTTTTGACATTTCCGGAGCGAGATGTTGCCGTAATGACCAGTATGCTTCGTTTGACGGAACAGTTTCCGCACCCCAGTTGCAGTGCAAACCTGCGTCCAGAGGAGAGAAGGGGCCCATGATGCGACGAGCAACGAAGCACCAGCCGGGGGGCCGATCTTAACCTGTTCTTTTCACGACATGCTTCATCGAGTCTCGTTTAGTTGGAACATTGTCCCGAGATCGATCAGCCAGATCAGCATGCACATCGATCGTCCAAAACCAGATTAGCCGGGGGCCCTGCCGCTCGAGACTGAAATAACACTACAAGAGACGGCGGAGGGAAAGAAGAAGCAGAAATTTCTAATGGCTAGATACACCCTCCTCCTCCTCGTTGACGAGATCTTGCCACAGCTAAGCTTGTTCAGGGAGGGAGGTGGTCTTCGAACAGGCTAGAGCATCAGCCCTGTATTGTGGCTTTGGGCGAGACGTGAGAAGAGGAAGAGAAAAAATTTTCCTTTCTTATTTTACGTAGAGGGAGAAGGGAAATACAATAAGAAAACACACGAGAAAATCCTGGCGGCCGACGTAGCAGGACCAGGGCCAAGGGCCTGGCCTGATGAGACGAGACCATGTCGTGGGAAAAAGATACCATGGCAAGCCTAATGGCCTATCACACCGGAAATAGCCGCTCCCTTAAAGGACCAAGTGGCCGCGGAGGGAGGAAAGCGAAAGAAAGAGAAAGCGAGGGAAAAAAGACGGAGAAAACGAAGAAGAAAGAAAAGAAAAGGCCAGACCCGGCCTAGCCGCCAGGATCGCAAGGACAAGGCAATGGTACTGGGCTGGACTGGAGCCGATGATGACCTCAGCATGCAAGGCACCCTGTGAAGAGGGAGGTGAAGGGGATGGGGAAGGGGTGTGTGGTACAAACGAGATCCTGGCGGCCTTTCAAGACAGCAGGAAATAAAAATAAAAATAAAAAATTCTTTGGCTGCACAGGGGCCGCAAGAGGAAGAAATTCTCCGCGGCGCCCTTTCCTTGCTGACGATGACGTCTTGTCTCTTCTGCCCCAAACTCATAGAGTGATTCGTGTTTTGATGTTGTCGCAGACAAAATTCAGACTGCTATAGTCTGTGTATACCAAAAGCCAGTGTCATGTTCGTCAAAAGCACCCCCCCCTAGTGTGATTTGTCAAATCTCGGCTTGCCTATACTCTTTTCTTCTTCTTCCTCCTTCCTCTCCGCCAATCGCTTGCACTCAGCCTTGTCCTGGGTACTGACACGCGCGGGACCCCTCTTCTCGTTGGCTACGTCTCTTGGCCGGAACAACTTCTGAATCTGGGACTTAGTCCAGCAACCCCGCGGCTCTGGACCAAAAGTCGTGGCGTTCAGTTTCTCTGGGAGGAAAAAAAATTCATCTTTTGGCCACCTGTTTTACTACTGCTTTGCTGGGTTACATACCTGGCCATCAAGCGATATCCTCCTCCTTGTTCGAATGTTCATGATACTTGAATCCTCCTCAGGCCAGTCCTTCAACTCTTGGCGCTCTAGCCCCCCTTGGTGGACGTGGGCCGTTCAAATTTTAGGAACCTCCCTGGGCTCGGGATCGAGACCGTTCGACAATATCGGAAGCCTGAACGATTGCAAGAGATACGTTTTACATAGTCAATTGAGGTTAAGGATTTGTGCTCGTGTGGCCCTTTGGTCAGGTCCATGTTTTCCATGCCTTCATCCTGATGGGCATTCAGCTTAGCTGGCAATACCCTGGCACGCTTAGGACGAGTCCTAACGCCCCCAAGACTGTCGGAGCCTTAGGCCTCCTTCTTGTCCGATACAGCCTCATTATTCCCCCCCCCCCCCCAAAAAAAAAGTATTTTCTCTTCTTCCTTTCCGCTGCTGAATGACATACAAATACCATTCGTGTAGAGTTCCTTTTTTGGCCCCACGAGGTTCACTCTCACGTAGCAGCAGCATGGGGGCCAGCACCAGCAGCAAGCAACGAGCACGACTGATAAATGACGAGTCGCCATTCCACTCGACCCGTAATATGTTTCCATCCTCCTCCTGAGCCCCGGTGCTGAACGCACCATGGTAAACCTTGGAATATGCGGGACCCGCAGACACCACAAAAAGAGGAAATCCGATAAGAAGATCGGCTCGACGCTCGGCATACTGTAAAGGAAAAAGAAGAAAGAGATCATCCAGCGAACCCCCGCGTCGGCTTCCGTACAAAGCGGGTCTGCAATACGCCGATCACCACGGCAGTGCCCGTTTTCTAGCGGCCGGCTCGACACGGCAGGACGGCTCAGACGAGAGGAGAAATGACAACAATAAAAAGTTCAATTAAAAACAAGGAGACCCGTCTTCACGGCATATCATATCCGACCTTGAAGGGCCCTTTCTCCTCTTTTGTTCTTTTTTCCTCTCTTCTTCTTCCTGAATTTTTTGTGAGGAATAAAAGAATGTTCAAGAGTCAGTGGACCGCCTTATTATCTTATTGTCCTTCATAAAGAAAGGCTGCGCTGGGCGTAAAACTTGGGATCACATTGAACCTCAGATTGTACTGTTTCGGCTTGCGAATCACGGTTGAGCTGTACCTGGCACGGCACAGGCCTCCGCGTCCTCGCCTACGCGGCAGAGTGGATCGTTGGGTGTATGTGCTCCAGCATGCTCGTGAAGTTGCCTGCAGCAGGTAGCCCTGGGAGTGGATGTCTGCAAGTAAATGACCTCAGACGAAAAGCATCGTGCAGTCAGTCCTCCCTGCAGTATCCACAAGACTGCCGAGTGTCGTCAGGCAGGTTCTCTCTTTCTCTCTCTTCTCCTCTCTCTCTCTTCCTCCTCCTCCCCTTTTCTCTTTCCCGCAAAATGAGAGGCAAGAAAGATGGAAAGAGTTACAGCAAGGGAAAAGAAGAAAAAAAATCCAATGTTCTCAGATCGAATGGAAAGACTCCTACGCATCCAAGAGATGCCATTAATAGCGACAAGCTGCGACCCCCAACAGATCGACATCGTAGAGAAATGCGGACAACGGCCTATCTTTCAAAAAGTGTAGCCCCACAAAACGTAACCTGCAAGGATTCTCAAATGCTCCAAAATGTCTCGCAGCGCGACCCGTACCTCCCTTCTCTCTCTGCTCGGCCCCATTCTGTGAGGTGTCACCCTCACAGGGTGTCCTCCAGACTCCTTTGTCAACTCCTCCTCGTTTCCGTTGCACGCACTGCACTGTTTGCCGCGAGCCCTGTCTGGTCGGGAAAATGAATGCCCCAAGAATGAAGATTGGCAGATTGAGAAATGACCCACGAGCCATGAGTGGGTGGGTGCGTTGACTGGGGCCCCGCTGCACAATTCGTGGGGGCGGGCCGTCGTCGAGGCCCACCTGGGCGGCTTGCTGCTGATCAGGTGTGAATGGTCCGTGGTGGTCTGTTTTCACAGAGATACTTCCATGACTGGAGATTTGCGTGGTGGCGCTAGCTATTTGGGACTGAACACAATGTCACCAGCATGCGGTTGGCTGGGCAAAATCTGCCTTGGAAGAAATGGCAGAGAAAAATAGACTGAGCAAGTGACTTGTTCCGCCCCCCGGTCCCTTGTCGAAAGACAGCATTATATGGTGGCAAGGGTTACAGTCGTCTCGCGCCGGCATGCACGCAAGGAGAAGCCGATGCAGCAGTTTCCAGACATACAGCTTACGAGGTTCGGCAGCATCCACCCTTGATGATGTTAGAGGTTGTATCTATGTGGACTGGGCGAATCGCCAAGCTACTGCATTGGAATACGGGAGCGATCTGTCCCTTTGTCGTCATGTCCTGAACGTTGGGTGGCATGAGAAAGACACACCTGCTGTACATAGTACCTCTTTGCACTGTGTGCGACAAGAAAGAGAAATAGAATGGTCAGGGCAAGACGGGCGTACCCATCTTGAAACCTCAACGAGTCCGGAGAATATTGCGAACCCTTGTCCTCTGAAGCCGAAAGGAACAAGCCGTCCTTGAGTTCCAAGCTACTCTTCCAAATTACAACCATGCCGGGGAGCGTTGCGGATCGCCTGACCTGTCGAGAAGACGAAGGCTCGTCATGCGCAAGTTCACGAGGGGAAGTGACTTCGTAATGTGGTGCACCAAAGAAAAAGGGAGGGGGACGCAAGCAGGCAGGCAGGCAGAGGTGGAGAGGAGAAGAGAGAGGGGGGCCCACTCGCCTGCAATCAACTTGTTCATCTCCGTACTTTAATCCCGTGAAATGTGTGGAGTTTTGGTATTCCTGGTCCATCATCGGCGATGCGTGTACCACAGCAGTGTCCTTTTAGTATTGTAGCATGTACTATGCTACTACAGTATGCTGCCAGCCAGTGAAGGAGGGTGTGCATTTGCACAACTTTCGCACACCCTCCCCTCCCTGTTGCAACATGTCTGCAACATCACCTCACCAGGTAGGTTTGTGTTGCTTGCGTGAGAACCTTGGGAAACAAAACACCACGTATCCATCCGGATGATTGGCCATGTCAAGCGCGGCATTCGTTGCCCTGATGACTCAAGCCCCTGCCCGTTGCCAGAATTTCCTGATACAGCCACCGGCGGATGGTGACGATCCCTCGTCACATCGTCGGTAGTGTCTCTCTCAGTGTGTGTTGTGTGGGTACAGCTGGCTGTTGTAATTGGCCGGCTGGCCTGTAATTGGCACTCCCTCCTCCTCGCGTGCCAGAATATACGTCCCCAGGAACTTCTTGGAATAGACGGCGGCCCTGCATGCGGCCATCCATCCATCCATCTCATCTGTGACAGGAGAGAGAGGGTCTCGTCAGGAGCCTCTGCCAATCACAGGTCGATGGCATTCATCCTGCCAGCTCTCTTGAAAGGAGAGCCTATTGGAGCCCTCCCCAGTCCTATCGATGCCGGGGGGAAGAAGGAAAGAGGTGACGTGTCGATGGCCTCGGAGTACAGAGAGAGCTAGATAGTGTCGAGCACACCTTGACGGCATCGGCTGGCTGACTGAACTGCCCAAGCGATATCAACATCGGCATCTCTAAGAGCGCCAGGCCGATGGTCCACGTATGTCGAGTCAAGACACGCCGACGAGCTTCCTTTTTCCCTCTTGAGGCGTCGCGGGCAGCCAGGAACAAGCTTCTGCTGCAGGACACTGGGGAGAGCGGCTGGGAGGGCCGCAGCACCTTCTCCATAGGAGAGAGAGATGGAGACAAAGGCCTGCAATTGCGTGCAGTCCTGCAGTGCAGCAGCAGTGCAGCAGTGCATTTCCTCCTGCTGCTACTCTGCAAGAGACGGCTTGGCGCGAAGCAGCCTGGACAGTAACCTGCAAGTACCCAAATCCCGACGGTGCGTCTCTCTGCTCCGCTGGGGCGGGGCCACCATGAGTGGGCGTGAAGGGAAGAAAGTTGGGTGCAACAAATAAAAATGCAGGTCGGATCCTCCCTTGGGCGCATTAGCGAAGTACCGAGCTCTTTCACCTTGGTCCACCTCCCTCCCCTCCTTCCCTCCTTCTGCCATCCTTACCAAATAGCCAACCAGGCCGACCCCAGCTGCTGCCAGCCTGCCCTGGTGATGGTGCGTTTGCCCCTCGTTTTTTCTTTGCGTCGAGCTGCATCGACCTTGCTGCAGGTTTTTCGCAAAGCAGTTTAGCGCATCGATACTCGCCCACGATGGTTGCAACCGTCTTGCCTCATCCTGCCTTTTTGACCCTGCTAGCTGCCTGGTTGGCCTTGTCTTTGGGGGTCACAACACATAAGAATTAACAGTTTATCTGGTGAGGGGGGGAAGGAGCAGGCAGGCTAGGGAGATAGCGCCGCAGCGTATCTCTGAGAGGACAGCAGGGACGACTCTCCACCTTTTTCCCACGCAACAACACATTCACTCACATTTCACACGCATGCACGCACGCACGCACACCCCACCACCCTCTCCCGCTTTAGCTGCGTCGTACTAGTCGCTCTCCCTTGGGCGGCTGGACAGACGAGTGGGGTCACCAGGGCACCATTCTCCATGGCCCAATGCCGCCCTGCTGTTTCGTGGCTTTGCTGCATGTGCCCTGCTGAGAGGGAGAGACGCCGTGTTCGTGTGGTGTGGCATGCCCCCTCGTATGGTACTATAGTAGAGAGGTCTGGGGGCTCACCAACCTACTGGCCTGCTGATAGGACAGGCAGCATGTGCGATACTGTGTTAAAACACACCATGAATCGGGAGTAGGGAGTGGCGATAGGGAGGAGAGGGGAGGAGGACTGGTGTTTCGATGCTGAGGAACTGCACAAGAGGTGAGGCTGAAGTTGCCCTCCTTTTTTTACGTATGATCGAATGACGGCTACGACGCTTGCCCTGCGTTGGAACATGGTCATCACAAAGGAGGCAAAAAAAAAAAATCTAAAAAAAAAATCTGAAGGGCTTTGAGCGACGATCCTGCAACCCCGCGTCTGCTTTCTGTCGTCGTGGGCTGACGATGGCGTAGCATCTTATAAGAGCGTTGACGTCGGGGTCGATGGTGGTCAACCGCTGGAGAGGGGGTCGGGTTGGGTTGCGATGATGAAAGGGGCGATGCAGCCAAGAGGGCAACAGTCGCATCAGCGGCAGGACTCGAACTATGTTGTCCTACCACACGATATAGAAATATCCTGTTCCCCATAGCCACCCTCCCTCCACCATTCGCTGATCCGTTACCGCGATGGCACGTTGTGTGGAAACGCCTGCATTACCCTTTTTCCCGTCGCCAGTAGAATTAGTTGCATGAAGAGAACCTGGTGCTGGACAGCCAAGCTATACACGCACACACACAGACACACACCACTACGCATTACTGAACCGGGAATATCGAGTTTGGATCGTGTGGTTCTGTCCGTCCTTGGCCTTGGCTTCCAAGGAGTGGGATTGTGGCAGTGGGAGCACGAACGAATTGCATCAGGTTGTCCTCTTATCTCGCGAGAAACAAAAAAAGAGTGAACCACACACACCTCCCGCACCACCAGAAAAAGCCGAGGTCCTGTTGGTGGTGGTTGTTGTTTACGACTGATCGTCGTCTTGCGTTATCTTTTGGTGTCGAATAAGGGTTTCATGGATGGATACTTTGCAGATAGACTTCTCACCTAGTCTACGTTTTAGTTTGCTGTCATCGATCCGAATCCGGCATCATGCTCAGTCTCAGGCACGCCACCGCAGCAGGCGACGACGAGGCGAGCCAAGGACGGGGGACGGGGAAAAGAGAACAAGAAAAACATACTTGGACTTTCAGGCGCCTATGTGCGGGGAGGCTAGATAGTTCATCTACAGGAAGAATGTGTTTTCCCCCCCCCCCCTGGTTGTCCCCAGACATCAAATCTGTGCAGCAGTAGAAAGGAGGCGAACCCTTTGCGAGATGATCCAAGTCCACTCCCAAGGTAACGTCAGGTTCTCGATGCTCTTCCCCTGACATTTTCTGAAGATGGAAATGGATCGCGGCCCCGGCGCGGACCGGAACTTAGAAAGACCCTCAATCTCATAAAAACAAGAGAACCAAGTTTTCAAGTACACCTACGGAAGAGCACGGGCTGGCCACCGTGCAAGTTCTCCGTTATGTGGATTTGCGCTTTTCGAGGGACGGAAACCTCCTGAAATGGCGGATGTTCACGGGGAGACAATAGCAGCAGGCAGATGATGAGTCGACTCACCGAACAACCGCGTGACATTGGACAGCGTCCGCGAAATCAGCAGCCTAGCAGTTTCAAAGAAGAACTGATTCCTGGGGCTAGGCACATTCCGTTCAGTTCCATGGTGAACTTTCAGATGCAATGCGCTATCCAGCGGTGGTGTTCAGGCGAGACGTAAAACTTAGCCCTTGACCACCCGATACTTTGTCTTCGACCAGCTTCGATCAGCTTCAGGGACTTGCCACTAATGCAGGTCTGCGTAGTTCAGATACAACTATGTTGTAACGCTTTCGTTTTCGGTGAGAAGAACCCAGAAGAGGGCTTTCTAACCCTTCCCTTTCGTTCCGTTCCTGCTATTCAGAACAAGATTTTTCATCTCGAGAGGTCAGTTGCTTGGTTTGTTTAGAGGGCTTGAAGAGGCCCCTACTTGCCCAAGGGAAGAAGGGCTGTGAAGCAACAAAACGAACAGTGGAATAGCATCCTACATACCAGGTATGCACTCACATAATTATGTACAGCAGATCAATATAAAAGCAGCCAGCTTTGTGTGAAACAGACCTTTTGGTGATCAATGTTTCTCGTCCCTCTGAATCAGCATTCCTGTTAACAAAAATGTGACTGTCAACGAAAGTCACATGCATCAACCCCAACAGCCAGACTCTGCTGTTTTTGTCTTTGTCTTGTGCTCTAGGAGGTTTGTGGTCAGGCAAGCTTGTTTAACAGTCCGTAGCCCAGCTGACCACAGTAACTAGACACGGGATGACCATGTTTACAGAATGCATGCCCTCTGAATAGAGAAGACTAGACGCCCACCAAAAGGCCAACCCATCCATCCATCATCTGAGGGGGCCCAGCAAGGCCAGTGCAGTCAGGCCACCACCAGACCAGGAACAGGAACGAGAACGAAACCGTGTAGCAGCAGCAGCAGCCAGGGCGACTGAGGCCGGACCAAAAAAAGGTCCTGAAGTGACCACCAGCTACCGAGATCAGCCAACAATAAGGCCAGACACACATGCCACTGTGTCGAAATTTGCACCTTGAATGGTGTCGACCAGCAAGGTAAGGTACACACGGGCCTGCAGCTGTGCCAGAGCTGCCTCCAAGGTCCTCAAGTGCGGATAGCTCCACCCCTACCCATCACCTCCACCTCTGGAGAGCTCTCCACTTATACTACAGTACACACTGCTGTACTCTGGTACACCCTCTTGCTGTGTGCACACCCGTAGCCTTGTGGATTCTTGCCAGGTGCCACTCGAGTTTCCCTTGTCACGCCCCCAAGGCATAGTATTTTACACAGGGGGGGGTGTGGATGAGGTTCGTGTGTTAGACCCGCCCCTATATCATGCATAGTGAGCTTGGCACTGCTTGGGGCTTGTCACCTTGTGAAGCAGGCCTGGCGCCAGGGTGGCAAGGAAAACTTTAGCCCACTGGGGGACTGGGTGGGGGGGGGGCCTGGTGCATGAGAGGTGTGAGTCTTCCTTTGAAAAACTTTTTCAGAGACACCCACCCTCTGTTCCAGGGAGTTTTCAAATCACACGCCCCCCCGGCTCTGGTCCCTGTCCTTGCTCGGACCAGGGTGCTGTGCTGCTGCTGCTGCTAGAGCAAACAAGGGATAGCGCATACTGCAAGAGCAAGGCCACCCCAGTTGTGGGCTCGATGCCTTGAGGGCTGCTTGCTCTGCCTATGTTGCTCTTGATACAAATGCTCCTCCTACCCATTCTCAACTCCTCACTTCCACCACAGCATCTGCTGCATATAATCACTCCACTTTCGATTCTACACCACAAACACTTGTGTTGGTGGCATACTATACTTTTAACTTCTCTCCCCTCTCCAAGCAACCAACAGAGACTTCCGTTCTTAACCTTCGCTTACCCTCCCAACTGTCTACCGTCCTCGTCGTCTACGCTCGAACCGTACCCATCCACTCTTCTTCTACTTCCAACTCGGCCAAGCTCACCTCGACACAAACACAACACACCACACACGTATACACACACACACTCGCCTCTCCAGAAGACTCGAGTATCAGGCGAATGATCCAATAGAAAAGGGAGCCTCTTGGCCATATGCGAACATCTCCGTCCACTTCACGACCACCACCCAACATCCCTCTCAAGATGTCTTTCGACTGGGACCACTCCTACTGCCTCAACTGCGACAAGCAGACTGATGGCACAACCTACTGCTCCGAGTCCTGCAGGCTGGCAGAATACGAGCAGTCTGCTGCTCCCAGCACCGGCCCAAGCTCGCCTGCCTTCAGCGGACCCAACTACCCTTGGACCACTGCGAGGGCATCACCATCCGCCAGCAGGTTCTACCTGTCACCAGCATACGACTTCAGCCAGTCAACCTCTCATCCGTCCTCGCAGCGCCGCGGCTCCCTCGCTCCACCCCAGCGAGTTCTGTCACCCTCCAGCTCGCATGCCAGCCTGTGCTCCATGAGGAGCAGCTCGTCAGCCAGCAGCGACGCTACCATTCAGCTGTCGGACGCTGCCAGGAGGGAGCTCCACGCCTACGCGAGCTCCTTCGAGAACGCCCGGTCATCACGCAGGCAGTCTCATTAAACGGTCACCATGATGACTCTTTTTCTATCCTTCCGAAGTGGATTCGCTTTTT
Organism: Cryphonectria japonica; assembly: GCA_014851275.1. Classification (NCBI taxonomy): domain Eukaryota; kingdom Fungi; phylum Ascomycota; class Sordariomycetes; order Diaporthales; family Cryphonectriaceae; genus Cryphonectria; species Cryphonectria japonica. The sequence continues at coordinate 206,435 of JACWTT010000027.1, read as the reverse complement.
TTGCTTTTGCCGGTAGTGCCAAGCTACTGGCATAACCTCGTTTCCTTGATACCCTCCGCCACTACCTCACTCGAATACACACTTCTTCGGCGCTTGAGATACCACATCGGGACCGCACATTGCATGATATTATCGCTTTTGTCGTATTTTTTCTCGGGCCATCGAGCCTCTTCTCCTACACCTTTGTCACTTATGATCATCGGCGGGTACTCCTAGTCATTTCTGTTGTAACATACACAACACACAAAAAAAGCATCAGTCGGAGCAAAGCATCATTAAAAAGTTTGGGACCTTACACACGGATCAAGGATAGGACATTTGATTTCGGGCCTCGGGAGACCGGAGAACTTTGGGCGTCAACAGGACTCGAGAACAACTTGACTCATCAGAACGGGTGGTGGTTGGTTTTTTTTTTTGTCTGAATCAGAGGGTGGTGTCCCACACATGGGCATTTGAGTTTTTCTTGTTTGGAACACGAACAGCGCGGCAGTACTCATGATCGATCGTGATCCAAGATGGATTTTCGTCACGACCGTGTCTATGACTGATGCCTAGGTATCCACAGCATAGTGGATAGGCTACACCTGGGTGGGGTGGTTTGATGTGGCTCATCACGAAGCACTACTATTTCACAGGGCTGAGGGAAGAGCCGGGATCGGGACGGATGCTGGGCTGGAAGAGCCTTTCATGAAGACCGAAGGACACTGTCAAACAGACTTGGACCTTACACACAAACAATGTGGACAGCATATTCAAACGCGTCCTCATTGTCTCGAAGAAGAGGAAGAGGGAGAAAGAAAAATGAGAACAGTTTCACACCTCTCCACTATCGTTCCCTGATGTTCTTTTCCTTGCCCTGCATTGCAATCATTGCCGTGACACTGTACGACACCCAATTCACACCACGCACCGAACATGCTTACTGGAATGCTATTGTTACTGGTAATGCTCCGTGTCTATCCGCAATTCCAACAAGTCATTTCGCTACTTTACGAAGAACGGGAAGGACACGTGGGGGTGTGAGGAATGATGACTCACCTTGAAGGTGTTTCTGTTTCGTGACTTCCTCTTTTTTCTCTCACGCACCCAACATGACAAAACAGGTGGAGGAGGGGGACCCACAATTGACGACGTCACTGGTCTCATAACACACACCCCCCGGCCTCTCTCTCTCTTTGGCGTTCCATGTGTTGCTACTGTCTTCAATTACTTTTTCTGCTGCAAGCGCGGGAACTCGGATCTTCTGCTTTGAGAAACACACAACGCTCTTGTTTTGTCTTGTCATTGAAATGGACTCCATTCTCTTCGACACGGAACGTTTCGGAAACCTTGCAAGAGTTCCCTGTGATCCCTTTTCTTTGTACCGCGTGGTCTACTCTAGGGTCTTCAAAACCTTCGCTCTTGTTTCTTGAATGGACTTTGTCGGGCTTGGTTCGGGTCACGGTCAACCCTCCCCAGCCAGGGCCGAAAGTCATTTGTGCACGACAAAGAATCTACGTACGGAGCGGAATACTCGCTCACTTTCTCGCACTCGGGGAGGGGAGCGAGAGCGACGGAATGGCAGGGCATTAGAGCGGGCGGTTCAAGAGACTAAAGCTGCTGGACCATCGCCCCGGTCCCAAGCGGCTGGATCAGTAACGGCCTATCATTCCTTTACCCTCCCCTTTCTGTCTGTCTGTCTGTCTTTTTTCTTCTCCTTCTCCTTCTTCTTCCTCGAGGGATGCTGGTCCTTCTATCAGAGAGAGGCAAAAAGCGCACAGACGGTGTTCGACCAAGCCTCACTCAACCATACCATAACCATCTCAAGCGTCGCTTGTCGGTCCCGGTCGCACCTTGCTTGTCCGGCCCCTGCGGGAAGAGGCTGAAGGGAAGCCGAACTTAATCACTAGGGGGAAAAAAGAGGATACAATAACAAAGACCCCATATGGGGGACACCACGCCGGCGACGTTGAGACGGGATCTACTCCAGCCCGTCCCTTACCATACCACTTCAAAGTAGTGCGCAGCTTTCGCGCCAACGTGCCTAGCACACGCAGAACATATGTTGGAGAGTTTTTAGCTCTCGTGCTAGGCCCACGTTCACCGGTAAAGCGATGTTGCCCAGCTGACCAATGCATGGAGCACGTTGGGGGGGCGGGGGGGCGCGAGACTCGACCCCCCAGATCTACTCTACGCTGTGATGGTAAGGACTAGCTTTTTTCCTTTCTTTCATGCTGTCGCGGGAGACTGTTCATGGTTGCTCAGCGTCGGATTACCTGGTAGTGTTGTGCTTGAAGGCTACGTTACAACATACGACAAAGGGCGGCACTCCAGGGACGGGCAGTGAGGCATCATTCTCATAGAGCACTGCATGTACGAACCAGGGCCTGGGGGCACAACAACAACGTTCAGCCCGCCTGCTCGCCCGTTCCGAACAGGATCAGATGGGCTCTCTGCTCTCGGGATCTTCGATCTCATCCAGGCTGTGATGTAACCGCACGCAACACGTATACACACACACATCATAAACAGGGGGAATTCCATCAGCTTCCAAGCCCTACGCCCTCTCAGGCAAGGTTTGGCTTTTCTTTCTCTCCTCCCCTAGCCGCCGCGCTGAAGAGGCCTCGAAAACTGAAAGGGTCATTACGTACCAGCGGCCAGCCTCACTGGCTACACCTGAACGGTTCGTACCACCAAGGATGGTGAGATGATTGCGCCATTGCAAAATCTGAGACAAGCAAGGGCTTTTCAAGAGGAAAACGAGGGCGTCCGGTCAACAGGCTAAAAGTCTTAATAATAAGCCACGATCTTTTGGGGGTGCGTCGCGTGTCGAGGGTTGGGGGGGGGGGTAACGAGATCGGCATTGCGGGCTTCCAAACAAAGATCGATGGATGAGACTTTTCTCTTTTCTCTTTGGTTACGGTACTTTCTCCTTGCCTTCATTTTTTCTTCTTTCGTGCCAGGCATATCCGGGACAACCAATAGAGTTTGGGGCCCCCTTGCTCTTATTAGCGAGACTAAATAGACTCGGTCTAGGTCGTGGAGGTAAGGGTTTTGGCTTGGTCGATCAGTGCGGGAGTATCCTCTGGTCGTCGTGCAGATCGGCCTGGCGTGTATGTGCCACGCCGATGTGGGCGTATTGGCTTGTCTCTGCTTGTTGCCCTGCTTCTTCCACCGGGGGGCTGCGGGACATTCCAGCAAGGCTACTCATCCTCGATTTAGCGATTGCGACTCACTCGCTCTTTCCCCAACGCGAAAAGAGAGAGAGAGAGAGAGAGAAGTAGGGGCGTGTCCGTATGGCAAGCCCTGCTTGCCTTCTCTACCCTGTTTCATCTGGGCTGATGGGAGAAGGAGAGAAGGAAAGAGCTTTCCAGCTTGCTCTAAGAAGCTTGGATCTCAGAAGGATCCCTACCTCAGGAAGCACCCCCCTCTCGCTTTCTCTTTTTCGTTGCAGAACAGAGCAAGCAAGCAACATTCAGCTTTTTACTGGACTTGTGTGGTTTCACAGCCAGCACTCACTGCTCACACAGCCCCAGCTCACCCCGGCTTGACAGGGCCAAACAAGGCAGGGACTATCCCATCTTCCACTCTGCGTCTGTCTTGTGTTTTTTCTTCTTTCGCCCGGGCCAGCTCGGCAACGGAGTCAAGAAGATCCCCCAGACAAGGCGTACCCTGCACTGCCGCCTCGACTCCTTGGCGACCTCTTTTGCTGTTCCTGTTGGCATCCAATGCAAGCAGGTCCCGCGCTATCATGATCAGCAGGGCAGCGTCAGCGACAGATGTTAGTTTCAGGACACGGGACGAAGACAAGACGGAGCCTTGTTTCCTTTGTTGTAGGCAGGCCCCTGGTCAGAAACCAGGCAAAGGTCGGGACGGATGCGATCGATCTCTCATCCTTCCGCAGCATGTCATCTGTCTCTTCCCCCAGTACGGAAAGTACCTTCGCATGAAACTGCATGTGTTATGTAAGCAGTGAACTTGCAGATACGCACAAGGGAGAGCCCCGGATTGTCTGTTGTTGTGTGACCATCTTCATTGTTACTATGTACAGTAAGCAGAATTCTCGGTGAATGGTGCCATTTTACAAAGTGTACGTCTATGCTCTCGTCACACTCAAACCCGCCGCCGACGTCTCTTCTGTAGTAGCCCAAGCAAGGGAGACCAAGAACAAGGTAACCGTCAACTCTCAGTGCGCCCCACAAGGCTCCAAGTCTAGATGCTTGTGGGACCAGTGCGTGCCCAGTGCATGCCCAGAGTGGTGGCTCTTTCCTTCGGGGGGGGCCACAAACTGCTTGAGGCGTCATCATGCACAACTGCCAATCAAAGGGGTAAAACCCCCCGTCGAGGCTGGGATGAGAGAAGTTTTTTCTTTTCCTTTTCTGAAGCATGCCAATCACTGCTTCAAGGCTTGGACGAATCAGCTTGCACCGTCAGGCGAGTGTGTGCTCCCTTCGTTCTCGGTAAAGAGCCTCTCAAAGCTTAATTCTTTTCGCCCTTGGGGTCCAGACCTCAGTACTATTACAACCCCGAGCCTTGATTCCATATGCTTGTTTCCCTCGACCGCCAGAGGGTGTGTGCATAATGAAATCTTCTTGCCTCTTTGTTTTCTCTGGGACATCCTCGTTGTCTTGACGGGAGGCCAGAAATCCACAACCAGGATCTCCCAATGACACTCACCAAACCTCCCCCTGATAACCTTGGGCTGACGTTGAAAAGGACTGTCGGCACATGCCTGAGCTTGAGCCCGAGAGAGGTGCAATCATGCCCAAAGGCAAGGCTCTCTCTTTGACAGCGCACACTCAGCTTTCATTTCTCCACACGCAAGTGGGAAGGGTGGGGGGAAGCAAATCAGACAGCTGTTTCAACAGGAAAAATGGCATCATCCATGGGAAAAGTTTCACACACCGCGTCAAAACTCCATCCATCCCCATTCCCACCCCCAACGGCCCCATTTTCCCCCATTGCCGTTCCCGCTTCGAAGAATTTCAAAGGAGATCCACTGACCCACCCAGAGAGGAGACCTTTTCCCCGTGATTGATGCATGCGGTGGAGAGAGAAGAGTTTTAGGTGCATAGGTAAAGCGAGGACCCCCTTCTCGCCCGTGCCGCGTGCAATCGGGGCCTTGGCCGGTGAAAGGGGGGGCGCCACATGGGAGCAAACACACACACACCCACGACTCCTCCCGGCTGCAGAGTCCCGGCCTGACCGGGCGGGGGCATCATCCACTGCACGTCTTGTCTTGTCTTTACTTCTTCTGTTTTCTTCCCCATCCCTTCTTCCTGCCCTGCATCTGCATGGCTATGTTTTCCTCTCTGCCACGCACGACGGGGCCACATGCGGGTCTTCTACCTTCCCACACCCTTCGCCCAGCCCAACCAGGCTCACACGCAGTGCATGCATGCACGCACATGAACCGGTGAAGGAAAGACCCTGCTTAGACGGGGGAAGGGGGGGGGGCGTGTGGGCAGAAGAAAGGAAGAAGCGGGCCTCTATCCACGGCGGAAGAGTTGCCCGGAACCTCCACAACCCTTTTGGCATCCGCTCTCCTTCTCTCGCCTCGTCGTCCTCACTCCACATCACACACGTCTGGTGGAACCGCCCTTCTAACCTGAGAAACCCTTCGCCCCCAGTCTGGGACCACCACCTGTCAACTTCGGCAAATTTTGACCAATGGACGGTGGTCGAGGCGCCCAGCCATGTCTTTGTGCTGGCAAGAGAGAAATGGAGAGAAGAAGGAAAACTCAGACCCTGGCGGGTGCCTGGTTCAGGGGCCTTGTCGTGAGAGGTTTGAGGTGACGTGGGGGCGTACCTGAGGTAGAGCACACTGGAGGTGCGTGGGTGAGCGAAGGTAGACGAGGGTTGAACAAGATCATAGTAGATGATGGCATACTGGCTGTCGCCATTCCCAGCAACGGACACAAGAAGCGTGTCAGCCTGTACACTCTACCACGGAGAAAAGCCAGCAGTCACGAACACAGGGGCAGCAGCAGCAGCAGCAGTAACACCAACAACACCACCCCGCGAGACATGGTCTGCCGATGGTGGCGTCCACTGGATCCTCGGTGGTCCCGTTGGTTAGCACCACCCATGCCCAAGCTGTATTATTGTGCCTGGGCATGTCTGCATGTCTCAAGTGTAGATGCATCCCCTGCCTTGCTCTCTCCACCAGGCTGGGCTGGGCTGGGGTAGAGGCAGAGTTTTCTGGTCTTCTTCTCCTCCCCCTTTCGGCCCTGCAGCTAACTTGTCCTGTGTGTTGTTTGTGCATCATTGGGCGTTCTCGAAATACTGCTGTGCCTTACGCCTGCTGCCGCCTCCTCTCCACTTCTCTAAACGCCCCGCCCCCCAGCCCTTTTCCCCAGTGCTTTATAGACACACGCCTTGCCTCAGCCAGGCTTGTGGACGAGAAGCCCCGTCGGGTAGGCAGGCAGGCAAGTAGGCTACCAGAGGGCAGCTAGCTACTCAGTCAGTGGAGGCTCTCATCAAGCCCACACCCCTTCGTCAGACACGGGGGCGTCGGCTTGTCCTGGCTGCTTGCTATCCGAGTGGGTACAACGCGATCTGGAGAAGCGCAGAAGAGCCTTACCGATTGCGGCGTCGTCGAGTGTCCCCCCTATCTCGATATGTGCGACTTGTTGTCTAGGAAGATCAGTTCACTGTACTGTACTACGTACTTGTACTGCTGTACTGCGACACGCGCCATGGTGGAAAGGGAAAGAAAAGCAGTGGATCAAAGTAAGGAACGGTCAAGAGCAGAAGAAGAAAGATCACGGCGAGCATCAATCCTGGCCCACCTTCATCCCCCCCCCCTCGACCCTCCCCCTCTTCCCCTTCGTGCTGTATCCATCGTCAGGCTGGGAGCATAGACAACGTGAGCGCACCAGCGATGCGGGTCACGGCAGACCAAACCAATACCAACCTAGCTAGGCCAGCACACGCGTGGACGTCGTCGATCCTCCTCGCTCAATCAAGGCACTGGACGTCGAGCCCAGTCCTGCAGAGAGGAGGAGGAGGAAGGGGGGTCTGGATGATGGGGAGAAACGCATCCTTGTGGGGGAGGACGTATCAGGCACGATCGCAGGAACGGCACGAGGGTGCTGCATATACTTCGCTGTGCTGGCAGTCTCTGTTTGGCCCTCACTCATTTAGGTGGTCAGGGACCAGGGCTAGGGCTAGGACTGCTTGATTCGCTGAGGAGGAGAGAAGAAACCGAGAACGTTGTTGGGCAGCTGAGCCGTAAGGTACAGAGATGGGGCCTTCAGAGCTTCAGTATTTGCACGGGGGGCTTTAGCACAGTGTGAAAAAGTTGAGGAAGAAGAAAAATACTCTTGGAACGTGCAGTAAGTAGGCAAGTACTTACTTAGTCAAGTGATACCTGAGGCTTGGTGATGGGGATTGTGTGGTTGTGGATGCATCAATGATGTAGCAGAGGTCTCAGAGCACAGGCTGTTGGCTGACACGACAGGATAGTTGCTTCAGAGGGAATTGGCACACATGTAATATTGCAACGACTCGTGTTGCTCTAGTCATGATAGATTTCCTCGTATGATCCAGACCATGGGATAACATCATCTCTATAGTGCTTGAGTAAGTAGGTTGGAAGGAAGGGCGCAACCGTCTGTGCAACTTGTTTCCAACCTGGATATGTGCAAAGGACCAACAGAGAGGGTGATAACTTGCAAGCCTACAGGTTAATAATCATGATGAGACTGAAAGCTGAGTGGTAAGAAGTGTGGCCAGCAAATAGTAATTCCATGATAGGTACAGATCTTGAATTTAGTCCTTTTCAAGTGAAAGCCATCCAGACAATCCCAAGGGCCAAACACATTGACCACCATGAATGGATCTATTGATGCCCACCAACTCCCCCTTGCTGCAGTAATTCCGTTCTCTTCTTCTCCGCCTGAAGAAAATAGAAATAATAGCTCCATGTCATTACGGTCGAGCACCTGGGCAGGTGATCAATTACAAGTCCAGTCTGAATCGCCAGATGTGAACGCCCCCTCGGATCTCTAACCAAGGGAGAGAAACCTTTTCGAGCCACAATTCTGTGGAGCTTGGTTTTAACAGTCCCAGAACCTCCACCCTTTATTACTCAATTATTCACAAAACTAGGATGGGAGCAAGAGTGAAGGTGGCGGGCTGTTGTTGAGTCAACTGGTCTAGGTGCGTTCTCCGATTTCTCTCGCTGGTATCGAGTCGTCTAACTGAGTTGGTTTTTTTGGTTTTTTTTTTGTGTAGATACACACCCCTCAACGAATGTTCGCTTCTTTTTCGATTGTCGAAAAGCTGGTGGTGGGTGTGTGTTGTGGAAACCAGGAGCAGTTCCTCCCTGTGCTACTTTTGTCTCAGATCCATCTCTGTTTGTGGCTTCAAATGGTCACAGTTATCTAGCAAGGAACCCCAAACCTCTCTGTAGCCCTTGGCCATTTTTAGAAGAGAAGAGAGAAGAGAGAAGAAGAGGAGGAGGAAGAAGAAAATTCTATGAAGGGGGAGGCTGGAAAGTTGCTTGATTGGATAGAAGGAAGAGGGCGTTTTCCTCCTCCTTCTTCCCTTTCGCCCCGTCATGACAAATTATTGTACTCGAAACGTCTCTATTCCTAGTCATAATCAAGGGAGGAGGATGGCTGGCTGCATTTTTTGTCCCTTTGTTCGGACTTGAAGGACCTGAAACCTCAAAACACACACACTCTCTCCCCCCTCACAATATGATGATGACTTATTTTCGGACCTCCGCCACAATTGAGTCCGGTATCAAGTAACAAGTCCCGGGCTTTCGTCAGCTGACTGCTTGATTACAACAATCCTGCGTTTGGTAATTGCCGCCCGTCTATGAGAAGGAGGGGGGGGGGGAAGGCGGATCATCCAGGAAGGTTCCAAAAGAAGTTCTTTTTTAGATATTTCATCATATCGACCCATATGAAGGAACCATGGGCTGGTAGTCTCTGAGCCGAGTGTCTCGGGGTGTCCCTCTACCGCCGCCGCAACGACCACCCCCCCCCCCTCTCCTCTCCTACTGAGGCGTTGAGGGAGGGGGGCTTATTGCCATCGGTGCAAATGTCAACGTACGGTCCCCCATGGTTCATGCACACGGTCTTGGATCCTTCGCCCAAGTCTCGACGCCGTTGAGTAGGGTTCCCTTTGCGCCAAAACGCCTATTCACCGTGCATGTCTCACGATCTACTGGCTGGCGTCTTGGGTAACTTTTTAGCTTTCCAGGTGCAGTTTGAATTAGACTTTGATGATCTTGCTTTTATTGTCAGTCGACTTCTTCTTGGTGTTTCTCTCTTTGTTTTTCTCGCCATGACAAATTTTGTGGACTCCATTGTGCTTCACTGTACTCACTTGCTTTCGTCACTGAACCTTAAATGGGCTGTTGATATTTACTCTCAGGATGATGAGGACATTGATGGACTTAGAGGGGGGGGGGCAGGGGGAGTGATTATACATCCTAAATCTAAATGATATAAGGAAGTGATTGTGTTATAATTAGCGTGCTAAATGCTGCTTGCAGCCAAGTATCTTTCAAGGTTCTCAAACACCCGGAGATACTTGGGGCAATTCTCACTTCTATTGACATTGAGATTCATCTAGCATACATCAAAGGCTACAAGTTAAAAGGATGAAAGTCAAACGCCAGGCTCAGGCTAAAGAATGTAACATTCTGGCAGTAGAACTGTGACTGCCAGGGCTTTTTTCTATAATAATTACCATACTACAACAAGTAAAAAGCATGTGACCAATCGGGGGGACACGGACAACCTTAATTGCACAATGTTCATAACAACTTCAACCCTGCTGAACCTACTTACTTCCTCATCCATGCCGGAAAACAATAGAAACACAGAAGAAGAAGAGAATTGTGTTGGGAAGACCCTCGGGCCGAATGACAATTGTTGAGGCTATTCTTTACAAGTAAACCTGGTCACTCGTTTCAGAGCGTTGTCAATGTACTTCTTACACAATAAAACACAATGTTGGACAGTCTTGGCTAAGAGGGCGATCTCTTGCCCTTGCCTGGACCTATTTGGTTTGGGGGAGGGGGCATCAATTTTTCGAGACAACCCCCTGCCATACGTAAGTGTGGTTTTGTCTTTCCGAGAAATCGAGTGATGATCAGCTGAGCTGATATGCAGAATGATGTATCCCGACGAATTTATTCTTGGGGGCAGGGTTTTCTATGACACAAATCTTGCCATTGTTTTCCCAAGTCATACGAGAGGGGGGGCCGGAAGCCATTCCATTTGATGCATGTATGTCTCGATATGAAATTGTTGATCCCAGGTAAGACAATGGGAACCAGGTCCCTCATGTCTCTCTCTCTCTCTCTCTCTCAAAACTTTGTCTCACTGCAGCCTGATATGTCTCAGGGAAAAAAGAGACGAAGAGACACACACCCTTGTTTCTTGGGAGCTTCCAGCAGCCCCGCGGTGCCACATGTACGTATATCATTCGTGAGCGCTGGCGCAGGATTTCTGCGCATCCCGCGCATGATGAAAAGGTCAACAGCATGCCCGAAGCTTCGAAAGCTTCCGTTGGATTTTTTTTGAAGGTGGAGGGGTCAGGGGGGCAAGGGGGGTGGGTAGAGGGGTCAACGCAACACTAGCAAAAAGGCCAGGAGGTACCTTCTGACTTCAGGTGATAGAACTACACCTCTGGTCTTTTGAGATTGGGAGGGAGAGACCCCACAACGTGTGCAAAAGTCTTGAGGTGTACCATACCCAACAGCAGAATTTTCCCTTGGGAGTGATGGCTGAACAGAACAAAACAAAAACACTACTCCAAGCCGCCTGCAGCCTCTCACAGCGCGATAGTGAGGTGCTCGAACCCCTTCGCGAGCACATCCTCCCCACCAGCCACCTCGATCTCCAGCTCGACATCCGGCTGCATCTCCCTGTACATCGCATTGCTCTCGCTCGCCATCTTGCAGTTATAGGCGGCCTCCTCGTCGCTGATGATGTTCTTCTTGAGCCTGCCGCCCGCACAGGCGGCCTCGACCTGCAGCTGGATGGCACAGCTCCGTTCCATGAGGCCGAAGATGAAGCCGGCCTCGTCGACGGTGTAGCCGACGCTCAGCAGGCCGTGGTTCATGAGGATGGCGCCCTTGTTGTGCTGGCCCAGGGCGTCGGCGATGCGCTCGCCCTCGTCGCTGGCGAACACGATACCGCCGTAGTCGGCGTACACGGCGTGGCAGTTGAAGAGGGAGCACACGTCCTGCGTGATCATCTCGAGCGGGCGGGCGAAGACGCTCCACGCGCGGCCCGCCATCGTGTGCGCGTGGCAGACGGCGTGAATGTCACCGCGCCGCTTGTGGATTGCGCTGTGGATGTAGTAGCCGGCCTTGTTGCCCGTCACCCGCCCCGTCGCCGGATTGGGGCGGCCGCCCACGATGCGGCCCGTCGCAATCTCCATGGGGATGAAGTCGCCCGCCGTCAGCGTACCGTAGTGCCGTGAGAGTGGATTCATCCACATGATCTGAGGAAACTCTGGGTCCCGGATCGAGATGTGTCCGGACTGGCCCTCTGCGTAGCCCATGCGTGACCAATTCCGGAAGACGGCAGCCATGTGGACGAGGATATGCCGCCGCTCCGCAGTGTAGCTGGGGAAAGTCGGTATGTCTGGCGGTGAGTAGCATGTCAGTGCTTGCTTCTAGAAAGTGACATATACAGGCCGCAGAAGAGATGGCCTTCTCTTGATCAGGCACATTCTTTGTCTGAGCCGTCGCATCCTCAGCCGTGACCGCCAAGATAGTTGGTCTGAACTCACCAGGCAGAACATCGCCATGTGAGATAGCCTCGAGCGGTGTGACCTCCTTGTCGGCCTCTTGAACCGGCTGCGCCTTAGTGACCGCAACAGCGGTGATGGTAGACAGCTCTGAGGTTGCCGCGGGTGCCATCTCGAATGAAAAGACCAGGGGCCCAGGGCGCTCTGCTATAGTAGCAATAATAAGTTTCCAAGCCCAATCGCGATGGGAGACACACTCTGCGCTGGACCTTTTTTGTGATTCCGCAGGCGAGGATCAACAGTAAAATATTTCGGGTCGAGAAGGTGAATTCTGGCTTTCTGCTTTAGTCTTTTTTACCCCCTTATTTTATTCTTCTTATTTTCTTCTCCCCTTTCCCTTTTGTGGTCGTTTGGGGTGATGTTGCATATAAAAAGTGAAGAGTGAAAGAGGATTTGCTGTTGCTGATACGCATTGCCGCCCGAGCCTGGCCTCTTGTGCCGGTCCGGCAGTGGAAGACCGGGCCGGCTCGAGCACGCGTTGTACAGCAGGTCTCGAGCCGCATAAGTAGTGTCTCTAGCCTGTTGTCGTATGATGCGATCAATCTAAATTTGCCATCTCGAGCCATTCTCAGTAGACGATGTTGATAGCTCGGGTATGCATGAGTGGTTGGAACGGGCACATCAACCGTACGAGGCATCCGGGAGTGGCGGCGAGCCGTGACTCGGCGGCTTTATTCGGTACCTATATCGAGATTTCCGCGGACGACAGGGAACAATGCTACTCCACTGGCGATCTACAAGTAAACAGGGCCAGAGGCCCTGGGATCAATATCCATCCGAATGTCGATGGCGCCTTGTTACCTGGCATAGCACCCAGTTTGAACACCGCTATGCTTCTGGTAGCGTTTTGACCACCGCCCGATGTTGACGGTTTCCGAGAGAAAACTTAAGCCTCCGAGCTTTGGAACGAGTAATCCTCCTAGTGGTGCCGAAAAATAAAGATCAAAACCATCCATAACGGCTTTGAAGATGGGACACATGTACTGACCATAGATATCATGATGGTCTTGAGAAGCTGCGGATAGGGGCACTGCGGCTGTCTTTTCGGCTCCGGGAGACTTTGTCAGCAGATATTCCCAAGTCCTCAAGATGAAAGGCCCAGTGTTGATGAGAGGGCGTATGGATCTTGTTCAATGCGTCGTCCTGTGGAGCCAAGCTGGACACTGTACACGGAGGACAACTCAAGTGAGCCCACTGTTTGCGAGCGATTCTAGTCCCCAAGCACGAGGTCGCAGCCCAAGAATATTCACAGAGGCTTGAAGCTCAGTGTTCTCGCTGATCAGTCGTGCGATTCACTGGAACCACGATCTCTGAGCTTCAGGGCGATGCGTTGGGTTCCAGACTGCTCACGATATCAGCAGGTGTAGATAATTCTCCTCGTGCACGCGCACGTGAGTAGACGCTCGAAGGCCCTTGGAGCAATAAAGACAAAACAGGCACAGAACTAGACTGAGATAGGATTCAGACCGAAATTAGTCTTTTGGCCTCTTGGGTCTACGAGTGAACATGGCTCGATGATGCTTGAATGCATCAGAAGATGCGGTGTCCAGCATCCCAGGGACAAAAGACGCTCGTGTGCCTGAAAGTTTCTAGAGTTTCGATTGGAAACAGAGCCGGATGTCGACAGAGCGGTCAATTTCCCGGAATGAATGCTGGGAATTGTGAAGATTGCAATCTCTGTGATGGTCTGCTTCGCTTGCATTGACGTACGTTGATAGGAGACAAGACGACGACACATGAGATCAAGACGTGAAGAAAAGCATCTGCACTTTGTATTTAATTGGTGCATAGTAAAGTAGTGCTGTACAGTAGGTACGGTATTGGGTGGCCAGGGGGCCGGAGTAGGCAGTTAGTGCTGCTGGGGCAGCTCTAGCGGCAGGCACCAGCACAACCCACTTTTCCCATCAGCTCGCCGTCGCGGCACCAGCATTTTCTTCAACCGCGACGAGGGGCTCATCTGCTGTCAACAGCCTCGCTAGTATCCGTCGTCCAGTCCGGCCAACACCTTTTCTTGTTGTGCCACCCCTTTCCGCCACAGCTCAGCACTGGTTCTCTGATTTCATTCCCTTCAGCTTTCGAGAGCAGAACAGTCAAGATGCAGGCCCCAGTCCTGGTTATGAGTACGTTTATGCCCCGCCATGAGACGGCCGTGCTGGAGCTCTCGCAGAGCTTGTCCAGGCGGCAACCTGAGAGGTTATCAAGCTAAAACGCAGCTATCTGCAGATACCGGCAGCGGTGAGAGGCAGACTGGCAGGAAGGCCCAGCTGTCCAACATCGCTGCTGCGAAGATGTAAGCTCCCTTTCTACTCCAACAGCACCGTCCACCAGTTCAGGACCACGAAGACAAGAGAGTACTGACTAACCGCGTGCACCACCACCACCAGCGTTGCCGACATTATTCGATCATGTCTCGGTCCCAAGGCTATGTTGAAGATGTTGTTGGATCCCATGGGAGGCATCGTGCTCACCAACGACGGACACGCGATCCTGCGAGAAATCGAGGTCTCGCACCCTGCTGCGAAGAGCATGATCGAGCTCAGCCGGACCCAGGACGAGGAGGTCGGCGACGGTACTACAACGGTCATCATCTTGGGTTCGTGTCAAAGGCCTTCTTCCCCCTTGACAGCATGACTTTTGTTTTTCTTCGCATCATACTGACTTACGAGTCAAGCCGGTGAAATACTGGCACAGGCAATGCCCCAGCTTGAGCGAAACATCCACCCCGTGGTCATCATTTCCGCCTTCAAGCGTGCCCTTGCCGATGCCCTGCAGATCATTGAAGACATCTCTCTTCCCATCGACATCAACGACGACAAAGCCATGTACGGACTGATATCATCGTCGATCGGCACCAAGTTTGTCTCGCGGTGGTCGGAGCTCATGTGCAGCCTCGCCCTCAAGGCCGTGCGGACTGTGTCGTGGGAGGTTGGCAACGGCAAGACCGAGGTTGACATCAAGCGGTACGCCCGTGTCGAGAAGGTTCCTGGCGGTGAGATTGAGGACAGCAGGGTTTTGGACGGCGTCATGCTCAACAAGGACATCACACACCCCAAGATGAGGAGGAAGATCGAGAACCCCAGGATCGTGCTGCTCGACTGCCCGCTCGAGTACAAGAAGGGAGAGTCGCAGACGAACATCGAGATCTCCCAGGAGGAGGACTGGCAGCGGATATTGCAGATCGAGGAGGAGCAGGTCAAGATCATGGCTGACGCGATTCTGGCCGTCAAGCCGGATCTTGTCATCACTGAGAAGGGAGTGTCTGGTCCGTATACGCCCTTTAAGGTTTTATATTATGCCCCGGCACCGCAAGAACACTGACTGACAGACATGCTACAGACCTCGCCCAGCACTACTTGATGAAGGCCAACGTCACGGCACTGCGTCGTGTGAGGAAGACGGACAACAACAGAATCGCGCGCGCCACGGGCGCCACCATTGTCAACCGGGTGGAGGACCTCCAGGAGTCGGACGTGGGCACCAAGTGCGGCCTGTTCGAGATTGAGAAGATTGGCGATGAGTACTTCACCTTCCTGACGCAGTGCTCGGAGCCCAAGGCCTGCACGGTGCTGCTCCGCGGTCCTTCCAAGGACATCCTCAACGAAGTCGAGCGAAACCTGCAAGACGCCATGGGCGTGGCACGCAATGTCATGTTCCACCCGCGCCTCTCTCCCGGCGGCGGTGCAACGGAGATGGCTGTGTCTGTGAAGCTGAACGAGATGGCCAAGGGTGTCGAGGGCGTGCAGCAGTGGCCTTACAAGGCTGTGGCCGAGGCGCTGGAGGTCATCCCCCGAACCCTGATCCAGAACGCAGGCGCAAGCCCTGTGCGTGTTCTCACGGACCTGCGCGCCAAGCACGCCGAGGGCTTGACCTCGTGGGGCATCAACGGCGACACGGGTGCGCTGGCCGACATGAAGGAGTATGGTGTTTGGGAGCCGCAGGCGATCAAGCTGCAGAGCATCAAGACGGCCATCGAGGTATGTTTGTGTCTTTCCCCCCCTTCCATTTTGTGGGACTTTGTTGTATCTATTTGTGACATTCTTATTCTTCTTTTTTGTGACCCTGCTTTGCTAACTTGATCCTCAAATAGGCTGCCTGCCTGTTGCTGCGTGTCGATGACATCTGCAGCGCGAAGAAAGCACCAGCTGGTGTCGGTACGGGTGGGGGTGATGACTGAAGAGAAAAGCTGCAAGATTAGACCTGGTGCTCTGCAAATAAAAAGATGTGTTGGCTTGATCATACCCTGTATTACCTCCCATAGATACCGGTCCAGGTAGAGAAGAAGAAAAAAACCAAAATGACACTTCGCAGCAGGTGTGTGCGCTGCCCGCGCACCTTCCCGTCTATGACCTGGTCTCTGCGTCTCCTGTTTCCTAATTCCTGCTCAATCATCATCATGGATGAGTAGGCCTAGTGTGCTTCCGTCAGGCTCGGCCACCTGTCGAGTCTCACCGTCCTCGGTGTCGACATCCATCTTGCCATCGCCAGCCTCGCCGTCCCCATCCCTGTTCCTAGCCTGGACCACGCGTGCCTTGACACCACAACCGCCGTCTAGGTGCTGCTGCTTGGGCCCATCCTTCCTGCCCGCCTTGGCCTTGTCCTTCCTCGCCTTCATCTTCTCCCTCTTGGCGCGGTTCCTCTCCGTCTTCTTGCGGTCCTCCTCCTCCAGCTCCTTCTTCTTCTCCTCAAAGTCCTGCTGCGCCTCGTCCCGCTTCACCTCCTCGTCCATGATCCTGAGCCGCTCATACTCGCGCCGCCTAGCAGCCTTATAGACGTGGAACTCGCCGGACCCGGCACCGGCAGACGAGCCCTGGACGTTGGTCACGATCTCGGGCGGGAGGGGGAGCTTTCGTTTTGGGTCGGGGGGTCCTGTAGGGATGCGGATGTCCTGGTCGGGCCGGGCAAAGAGGCTGTCGAGCTGGGAGGCCTGCTGGGAGACGGGGGTGAGGGCGCGCTTCTTGACGGGGCGCTTGGAGCGCGGGTCGGCGGAGACGGGAATGGACTCGGGGCCGGGGGCGGACATGGTGGGCGGAGAGGTGTTCGCTGCCAGCGTGTTCGGAAGCTCTTTACCACTGCTATTTGGTCGGGTCGAGTCGAACGGTATTGGGTGGGGGTTGATTGATTGCCCCCGTCTCGTCTTGTTGCGTATGAAGGAAGGGTGTCTTGAATGGACGATCAGGCGCGGAAAGACAGTGTGTCTAGGCGCTACGAAAATAGCCGCGCGCAAAACCCGCGCCAGTGAGAGGAGAGACCCAACCCGAC
This sequence comes from Cryphonectria japonica, assembly GCA_014851275.1. NCBI lineage: Eukaryota > Fungi > Ascomycota > Sordariomycetes > Diaporthales > Cryphonectriaceae > Cryphonectria > Cryphonectria japonica. Next base: position 189,416 of record JACWTT010000027.1, on the reverse strand, counting down.
CCGACCAGACCAGACTAATGGGTTGCGACCCAGCCAGCCCTGCACTGTACGAGGATTATCTTTATTTTGTTTTTATTTTCTTGTGGATGTTTATGTACAGCAGATATGGTCGAAACGGGCAACCCCAAAACGAAACACTAAACAGAATGCAGAACCAAAGTGGAATTTCTCGGGATGAACAATGCAACACTTGGTGACGATCTTTTTCTCCTTCCTGCCGCAAATCGGACCACCGCGATTGCCGCCTCGGTCAGTCCTGAGCAGATCTAGGATAAAGATCGGTTGACACTTGACCCTGTATCGGTCGATTGGACTGGCTGGATCAGCTGATGGGTTATGTGTGTGTGTGTCCTTGCAGAATGGTTGACAGTTGGGCGGACGTCAATTACCAATCCGACCCAATGGTCTGGAAAAAGCCAGACCCCCCCAAGGCGACTTTGGTGCCAATAAGGTTTGGTTTTGCCGTCTTGAAACTACTCAAGCAGGGGAGGGGGTTGGCCACTACCGAGGGTAAGTCGTAATACTAGGCCAAGTTATAGGTGTTGGCGGCTAGATGGATAGGGCCTGTCCAGGGCCCGCTCCCCCCAGGCAACACCCCCTGTGCCCCTCGCCAGCGTAAACTTGGTGACAATCCCCACCCAACTTTTCCTATAGAGCCTGTAAAGTCGCACCACTCTTAGAGTACTTGTACAAGATTGTGGTTGCAACAACCTCACCTCGTCCAGGCACCTACTACTTTTCTGCCAGCACATGTACTCTGACACCCCAACAATCTTTGTCGACAACACACACACACACACACCCCCCTTACACGAGATATCTCCAAAGTTTTCTGCAGGTGTACTGTGTACAGCACCGACAATTGGTCTAGCCCCAAACTATACTGGACTGGGCTGGGCTGAACTTCTCTCCGGAAACAGACGACACCACTTTGCGTCTCCTCTCCCCAACCTGACGACACCCCTACCAATACAGCTTCTTGTCTACTATCTATTGTCGGCTCCTCTTTCAACCCTTACCCAGGATCTCGAGCTGCTGGGACAGTTATTATAGAACCCCTTGAGGTGTCTTGGACCACATGGCTGCCATCCCACAGCATAGGCGCAAAGGGGTACTTACTTCAACTCTACTACCTCCTGTCTAACCTTCAAACACACCTCCTCAGCCTCCATCTCCTCCTACATCTGCACTGTACCCTATACATCCTGCACACCACCCTACTTCACATGGTCTCTTGTTCTGCAATAGCCTGTGTGTTGTCTCTGTCGACTACCTTAAAACTGACTCACACCACCGCCCTCTCGTCCTCATTCTGTTGGGCTCCTTGCCTGTGGCTGCAGGCCGGCTCTTCTCCAGTCGTGTGTGCCTTGACCTTGCTGCCTATAAATACAGCAACATAGTCCTTGTTGCTGCCCTTCCAGCCCCCACCCTGCCTACCTGACTATATCAGACCTCCTCCCTCAGTGCCAACATCCAAGCTGACCAGACATGGCAAAGCCTCGCCTTATAATCCTAATCAGACATGGCCAATCTGAGGGCAACAGTAAGTCTCCCCCTCCTTTAAATACCACACCATTGGGCAGAGAACAATTTTGCTGATGGTTGACTTCCTTGACTTCCGGCAGAAAACCGTGATATACACCAAACCATCCCCGACCATCGTGTAAAACTCACAAAAGATGGCTGGGACCAAGCCTACGATGCCGGCCGGCGGCTGCGCAACATGCTCCGGGCTGACGACACCCTGCACTTCTTCACCTCTCCCTACCGTCGAACCCGCGAGACCACCGAGGGCATACTCGCCACCCTGACCTCTGACGAGGACGAGCCCTCACCATTCAAGCGGAACAATATCAAGGTGTACGAGGAGCCTCGGCTGCGCGAGCAGGATTTTGGAAACTTTCAGCCCTGCTCTGCTGAGATGGAGCGCATGTGGCAGGAGCGTGCCGACTATGGGCACTTCTTCTACAGAATCCCGAACGGCGAGAGCGCGGCGGATGCTTATGACCGTATCAGCGGGTTCAACGAGAGCCTGTGGAGGCAGTTTGGGGAGGATGACTTTGCCAGTGTCTGCGTCCTGGGTATGTTGTCCAACTACCGTTCCACGTATACATGTGACAACAAAGAATGCTAACCATGTCTGCCCTCCCCCTCTGCAGTCACCCACGGCCTCATGTCTCGTGTCTTCCTCATGAAGTGGTACCACTTCAGCGTCGAGTACTTTGAGGACCTCCGAAACATCAACCACTGTGAATTCCTCATCATGAATAAGCAAGAGAGCGGCAAGTACATGCTGGAGACCAAGCTGCGGACATGGTCAGAATTGCGACGGGAACGGGCTCTGAAGAAGGAGAAGGAAAAGGAAAAGGAGAAGAACGGCACGGGCGCAGGCACGCCCACGGGCAAGGACACTGCTAAGCTCGACAAGGCCCTCGCGGCGTCGCAGTCCCCCGTAGCCGTACCACGTCGCTGGGGGGGCTGCCCGAACGGCTGCAACCACGACAAGTCCTTCCGAATCCGCTCTGCTCTTGCCGACCTTGTCAAGCGTGACGCCACCTCGGCCCACCCGAACCTGCCTGCTGCGTCCTCGTCTCCTGTGTCGGTGAAGCCCCTCAGCGCCGTCAGCGTCTCGTCCTCGCTCACCACCCACGGCATCGCCACACCGCCTACTACAAATGGAACTTCAACGCCTTCCTCGACCCTCGGCATGCGCCGGCACCAGGCGCGGCGGTTCCAGTCCGAGGACGAGGATGACGACGTGTGCTGCTCTGATGCCGAGGAGGCGAGCAAGGCGCGTACCCCGCATATTGATGTGACCAAGGCCCGCGAGGAACTCGTCTCTAGCCCTGACGGTACGCCTAGCTTTATCAGTGTGGATGACCGCCTTCGGGGAATGGATATCAAATTCCCGCCCGTGCACCGGCTCCACGCACGCGGTCGTGACTTTGGCGGGTCGTACTCTGGGCAGAACTCGCGTGCCAACAGCGATGTGGATTCCTCGGAAGACGAGCGCGCGCGGCTCGCCCGGCGGCATCAGCTGTCGTCGTCCGGGAAAACGGAGGCAGCGGCGGCAGCGGCAGGCCTCAGGATTGTCACGAGCGAGGTTCAAAGTCTTCACCTCGACCTGGGTGGGGACGAGGCGGCCAGCGGCGTTTCCAAGCGTGATCAGAGCGGCATGGGCCGGCATACGATGGCTAACAGGCTGGGAGACTCGCCTACGAGCAGCAACGACGAGCATGAACACGCCGATGACGAGCGGGAGAGGGGCGGCGCGCAGGACGATGCGGACGAACTCTCTGATATCGACAAGGCGGAGAGGGAGGACCGCAGTATCAAGGGCAGCGTGTATTGATTTTTCATTTACTATTGTCTGCTGGATGTTGCTTCAACGTGTTGGTCCCCCCCACAGGCCTACTTTGAGGACCACTGGATGGTGCTGGGATGAAGAGGGGATGGGTTGAGACTGAGCCTCAGCTTTCCCCCTACTTAGGGTCTGGCTGGGTGTTGTGTGCTGTTTTCTCACGCACGATGGTTGGTTCTTGGCTCCTTTCGGTCTAGAGGTCTGCATTTGCGGAGGAGATACCAGATTGCATTACTTTTCCTTTCCTTTCTAGAAATCACGTCAGTCTGTGGGCTGGCCGTGATGGGGCGGCGAGTGGGCCAAAGAAAAAAGGTAACAGGCATACATAGACACACGACACACACACGAAACAGTCTTACGAGAGCTATGAATATGAATATCAGGATTTTTTGAGTTTCTAGTTGGCTTCAGTGACTGCACTGGAGCCGTCTCCATCTATTCTTGGTTCAGTGCAATAAAAACCTTGGAAGATAACCACAGGGTCTTCTTCACATGCTCATTGCGTCTTTTATCCCCGTTCGCAATGCGTCCTCGCCCCCACCGGTACCATCTTATAGATCCCTCCCTCCATCCCACCCGCCGCAAAACCCCTCCACCAGCACCTGACAGACCCCTTCTTTCCAGGAACCAAAACCAAACTTTTCTTTCCTTTTCTTTTGCCAGACAGCAGCAGCATTTCTCGGTCCAATGGAGCCAGGAGCGGTTCCTTGTCCCTATGCAATGCAGCCCCCGCCAACCCCCCCGCCCGCAGCAGGACCCCATACCGTCATCCTTTACGCACGCAAAAAGTGAGTGAGATGTGGTGGTAGTGGTGGATCGTGTCATGAGTCGTTGCCCCTGTAATGCATGCGCGACAAGAAGGACGAGGTGGATGGAGCAGAGAAGCTGGGGGGGGGGTGGGAAGGGGGATGAGAGGAAGATATAGGCCAGGGTCGGGTTCGTTGTTATACTATCAGACCTGACTTTCTTCTTCTTTGTACTCTTTTATTGATTTTTTTATATATCTTGGACTATTGATTCAGCTTTGGATGAGCTGACGGGAAGAGGAAAGATGCCCGTGATATTGTGGTGATGGTGCACACCGGGCAGTCTTATACCTCGTATCCGTTTATAAAACACTTGCACAACGTTCAACGTCCGAGATGGGGGGGTTTTTTTTTTGGGGGGGGGGGGTGTCTTGGCTAATATTGTCTTCTGGGGGAAAGAAGATCCGTCTTTCTCGGGGGCCCGACACGACCAGCAGGTTTTTTTGATTTTGAGAGGCATACAAGGTAAGCAAAGAAGCAGGATTGGGGTGGGTTAAAAATATCGTGCTCTGCTTCGTTCCCGTCCCCTCCTCTGCAATTGCAATTCTCTTCCGAGTTTGCTACGCCAACCATTTATTTTTTGGCAGTGCGAAGAAGATAAAGGATGGTTAGAATTGAGAGGGGGGAGGGGTTCTTTTGTTTTCTCGCCGCGTTGGCCGTGGGCAAATGTCTTGCGTAGCCTATTGAGAGATCCAAGAAGGAAATGAAGGAAGGAGAGAGAGAGAGAGAGAGAGAGAGAGAAGAGAACCCCTCCCCCCCCCCCACGTGGAGATCAGCGATATCCTTGTTCTCTCGCTCGCAACTTCCCGAGAGAAGATCATCCGACTTCAAAAGCTCAGGCCACTTTTTTTATTTTTGCCCTGCGACGGGCGGGAAACCAAGAACTTTGTCAGGGTGCATGCTTGCGGAAAGACGAGAATAATCTTGAACGGAGTATCAATGAAAAACTTATCACCTGTTTCTCAGACACCTGCGCGGGGTTTTCTCTCTCTTTCTGCTTTGGACGAGGGTCATAGATAGCTAGGAGAGTCAGTCGGGCTCGGACGGTGGTGTGTGTGAACAAGTCAAACCAAGCTACTTCCAAGTACCGACTTAAGTAAGCACTTGGGGTACTTAGTAGGTACACCGCAGGCGCCGCGCAAAGGCTGCCGAGGGAGCGAGTGATTGAGAGAGAGGGGCAGAGACAACAGAGAGGGACCGAGGAACAGAAGGAAGTGTAGCTGCCAGTTTGCTCCGGGATCACCGTAGACAGAATATGCTTGCAGGGCGCGCGTGGCTCCCAGCTCGCCCTGTCCAAGCTGCTACGCTATGAGACTCTCTTTCTCTTCTCTCAGGGAAGGAAAAGAGAGAGAGAGAGAAGGCCCGCAGCTGTCGTGGCCGTTGGAGTTGGTGGGATGGAGCGGAGCCGCTTCGCGTTGACGTTCGGCACCGGGGGATCGGCTTATTGTATTTGTTGCTAGGTATGGGGAAAGAGGGTTGCATGCAGATCACTGACGAGCAGGAGAAGGAGCAGGAGGAGTAGTACTGCGTAGTAGTTGCTGGGTATTCTATTAACGTTATTATTATTTGAGTTCTGGGACGACGGGGTTTAGGTTGGCTATACGAGCCCCGCAGACCCAGAGAATGGATGACAGGAGCATCGGCATTGAGAATTATAAGCGGGTATGCACTTGGTCAACGGTTGGTATGCATGTTGTGATAGGAAGAGTGAAAAACGAAATACTGACCTATTGACTTCCTACGTATGTTCGCATCAATCTAAAGATACTCTGACATTCCATTTGCGATTCAGTACTTTTCATCTAGGGTCTAATTGTGACAGGCGTCTGACAACAAGAGGCAATTCCTCGGCTGGATCCGTGACGGACGCCAACTACGTCATCCCGCGGTTTTTGCTGTCCTGCAAAATGTATTGTGTGGTACGACGATTAGAGGACTGTACCAAAGTACGTACGTACGGAGTAGCACTGCTCCAGTCCACATTCTTTCTCTCATCCGTCCCGTAGAATCCAAGCTGTGGTGGTGGTGATTATGGCTGGCTAGGTGACACTCAGCCACAGCTGCTGCTGCCCTTTGTTCTTTCTTCGGCAGAGAGAGATGGGAAGAACTGGTCAAGCTGGGAGCAGGGGCGCTGGCCAGTGGGTGAGGGAAGACTACTGGGGCAATATTGAGATAAATGACCTTACGGGTTTTCCGGTAGCGTCCTCGACCAACTGAGCAGGGACTTGGAAGGGACAAGAAAACATTGGGTCGTTATGGACAGCAAAGAGACATGGTCGATCTCTCTCGTAATGGAGCACAGCGGTAATCTGGGGCCATTGATGGATGATCCCAACTTTTTTTCTTTCCGATTTCTTTTGTGTGTCTCTTGTTTCTGAGGCCGCAGTGGGGAGAGGAGGAGGGGTTGTTTGTTATGATTAGGTATCTACATCAGTTGCTATTATGTACTATGAAAGTTGAGAGCTGAGTTGGATTGTTGGGGGAGACATGGAGTGTACAATGGTATGGTACTATGTTAGGTGTCTGGATGTTAATTCAGGGGCAATTATTTACAGGGGGGGGCCGAGCAGGCCGCATCCAGGCGGGGGCAAGACCAGAAAACCTGAAAACTGGCATCCGCAAAAGGGTCCCACAGCCCTAGCCCGCACTGCCTGGGAAGCCTGGGCAGCCCTAGATAAGTGACCCTGGGCCATCCGATGACTGCTACAGCATATACTAGCGGTAGTACCAATGTGAGGCGCACAGGTGCTAATTTGGATTTGGCCCTACTACAGTACTACTACAGCAACAGAACAACAGTACTTGACTTGCTGCTGGTGCTGCTGGCTGCTGCATTGGCATTGATTTGTGCTGTCATGCCGATGGGTCCCCTAAGCCAAATCACACTAGCCAGGTCTCCTCGTGCTGCATGCCTTCGACCTGTCATGCTATTGTGTGAGTTGGGGATGCAATTGAGTTATTGATGATTCCTTTTTTGGGGCGGGCATTCTGCCTCATCGTCCTCCTGTAATTTGCTGTACCTTAGTCAGTTAGTTTATCGAGTCTCTCTCACACAGCATTAGCTGACCAAGTAGAAAGAAGCCGAAAAGTGGAGAATTTGTGTGGTGCGAAGATTGAGTGAATCAGAGCAGTGTGTTTGTATGGTGTGGTGTGGCGCCGCCCTCTCTTCTTTCTCGTCTACCCGCTCTGGGGGGAACCTACGTCATTGCTCCTGACCCTGAGGCAACTGCATCGCCCCCAGGACGCGGACCTGTGCTACCTTTTGGCAACCTCCTGCAATTGCTCCCTCTTGTTGACGACCTTGAAGGGGAAAAGAAAGAGAGGAGAGGAGAGACCATTTCTCCCCCAGGAAAACCACCTGATCGTGCTTGTCCAGCCTCATCGTACCTGCCCCATCTGTGAATTGGCCTTGTCTCCAGCAGCTCCTTCTTCCCACCCCAGTCCCTGGCTATCTTTTCCCACTGCCTCATCTAGCAAACCAGGCAATCACCTCAGCCAACCAAACAAACCCCATCACCAACTCTCGCCCTCTTCCTCCCTCCCTCCCACCTCGTTTGTTCAATCTTGTCTTGCCTGACCGACTGACCAGCCTGCTCTTGGGTGTTACTTCTCTGTCGTCATCAACATCAAAAATACCACCTCTCTTCACCTCTTCTCTTTTCTAATCCCCTCTGTGGGGAGGCATTCATAATAGCCTGCTCACCTTTCGCTGCCCTCCAAGCCACAGGTGCAAAGCTGTTGTTTGACCTGACCTGCCTAATCTACACAAGTACACAAGGCATATGCGCCTGTTTCCTACATGCTGCACAATCAAGGACAACAATAACAACGGCAAACACGACAGCAAATACGCGCAGCAGCAGCTCGGGGCCTCATATCCCCTCACCACCTCCAACACCATCGCCGCCGTCTTCGCCACCGCCGCTGCCCCGACTCTGACGAACGAAACAAGATCGGCCTCTCGGATGGAATCACGCGCGTGAGGACGCATGCCAGGGTCAAATTCAAGCGCCGACACCAACAAGGGCATGTCCAGCACCACCCGCCAGTCGCTTGATCCTCACCACGACGTCGCCCCCTCCGAGGCCTCGCCCGACCAGCAGTCTGACCCTCCGCCGGCCGGGCATGGGAATCAGAGTCCTTCGATAGCTCAAGGAGATGCAGCAGCAGCGGTAGCAGCAGCAGCACTGATGTCCCGCCCCTCGAGTACCGCAAGAGAGGACCAGTCGCCAATCCAGGACCCGAGGATCCTGGCCGTCACCAAAAGCTCTCCAGTTCTGGCACACGGCATCGGCTGGGTTTCTGGGGGCCCGGCAGGCCCTGGCGCAGAGCCGAGGCCCTCATCTTCAAGAGAAGGAGGCAGCAGTGGAGAGGTTCGCGACGGGCGGGGTGCATTGGAGCCCAGGTCCCAGCTGGACTCTGCCAACCAGCTGAGCCAATATCGCGAAAAGCTGGCCAGGGAGATGCAGCAGCAAGGGCTCGGCGCAAACGCCGCCTCATCGCCTCCGACCCAGCACCAGACTAAGAGGGTGTCGCCCATCCTCGAGGAGTCCGCTGCGAGCTCGCCCAGCCAGATGTCCTCTGGGCCGTCGACCACCTCGACCAACGCCTCGACAGAATCTGGCCAGACTATTCGCGGCGGCATCACCCCCAGCATCCTCCCGCGGACGACTTCCTATCCGTTTCCTCGCGTGACCACGCCTGGCTACGGCCCGTCCGCCCTGCACAGGCCCTTCACAACACTGTCGCCGACAGGTTCCGCACCCGACTCGCCCGCCTCATCTGCTGCGGGCACGGCGACTTATGGGAACTCCCGGGCCCAGGACAGAATCATGTCCAACCCCTCCACTCCAGCGTCGGCTCTGGCCTTCCAGCCTGCTGGTGCATCGTCGCAGCTACCACAGCCAGGGGGGATCTCGGACTTTCCTACTCCGAACCTCTATGACTTATCATTGATGTTAAGCTCTGAGCCGGGTCTCGATGCTTGGTGGCGGACCGTCGTCAATATCATGACTGTCTTCTATCAGGCGGAAAGACTGACCCTCGCCATTCCTGCCGACTCGACAGACCTAGAAAACACCCCATGGGGCCAGAAGGCGACTTACAACGCGCGCCAGGAGGATGGTCTCAGCATGGAGTACATGGCAGTGGGCACCAGCACGATGCCCAGCAGTATTGACGACTTCTCAGGGCCACCGTCCTCAGCGATAAGCCGCGACCCGGTTAGGCTGCATGCTCCGCTACGCCCCCAGCTGCCTATGCGGCACTCTTACGGCGCTTTTGAGGACGAGAAGCACAAGAAGGTGACAGCCACAAGAATGTCAGCTATTCCGAAGCGACCCGGTTTGTTTCCGCGGAGCAAGAGTTTCTTCCCCGGATCAACACAGGCCGAGCGCGCCGCCCAGGAGGACACGCTGCACACGGGACTCAACCAACAGACACTCGCTGAACATGATGCCGAGGAACAACAACAAGAGGATGTTCGGGACTGGCACGCACCCGCACCAGAGCGCGGAAGCCGGGGGCGGATGTTTGAACTGCTCCAGGCCCTGGACTACGAAGCCGACCCCCTCATCGACCACCATGGCGTGACAAAGGTGCTGGAGCGTGGACGTGTGATCGCGCTGACTCGCAGCTACCCATATCTCGAGGAAAACGCATCGGCCAGACCCCCAGAAGGGAAAGCCGCAGGTCGGAGCCACTCGCCAGACGCTCAGAAGAAGAGAGGGAGGAAGATGCGTCCAGATTCCTCGGCCAAGCTCTCCACCATCCTCAGCTCTGCCCAGTCGATGAAGATGCTGTCCCATGAGCGCAGGACCGGCCAGCAGAACATCGACCAAATGATCTCCGAAGGAGAACCACGCCGGCCGCCGACCCCAACCTACGAAGAGTATGAGCAGACCCCACCCTCGCCTTGGTCACAATCACCCGCTCCATCTCCGGCCATTCGGGCTGAGGCGAAGGATAACCCCTTTTTCGCCGAGGCCGTGGTGGATGAGTCGTCATTCGACCCTACTACGACAACATTTGACTACTCATCGATGGGACCACAGGAGGCAATCGGGGTGGACAACGCGTGGACCGTGCTGCACGTCCCGCTGAGGCACCCACTCCTCTCCAGGGCCTCGAGTAGTTTCAAGCTCGACCCCAGGTTTATGGAGCAGAAGTCATCCCTCCGGGGTAGAGAGAGCGCGGCGGACAGCGGTGCCAATCTCGAACGAGAGTCCCTGCGGGAGGAGAAGCCAACCCCCATTGCCATCTTGTCCATCCTCAGCTCCACCATTCCGTATCCGTCGAATCTTAGATATTCTCTTGAGCACCTGGCGCCGCATCTTGCGACATCATTCTCGCTCTGCCGTCATTACAGCACCCTCGAATCCGAGGTCACTAGGATGCACCGCAGGAAATCACGTATCGCTGGGTTCGGCGCCGTGGATGCCGACGGGCGACCCATGACTGACCCGGCAATTCTTAATTACGCTTCTGAAGAGATGGCAGCTGCATCGCTGACCGGCAGCATTACCAGTCCCAGCGAGTACTCTATGCAATCAAGAAGCGCGGCGGGCACGCCGGGTGGTACACCGGGGTGGGAGGGCACTGGGTTCGGGGCCTTCGCGGACAAGCGCTCTGCAGTGTCCAATACTTCTGCGGCTACTCCTGCCCCTGCCGCTGGTGATAGCTACTTCACGACGAAACTGAAGTCCTCGGGTAAGACGGAGACCTCAGCTGTGCAGCAGCGAGCTCGGAGAGGTTCAAAGGAGAGCCCGACGTCAGAAAAGCGGTCCTCCCTTCGACTCAATGAGATGCTTGACTCTGGTCGCTTCAGCCCTGACCCTGTCGAGCCGGACACGCCCGAAGAAGTGCCTGGGAAATCACCCGAGGATCAAGCCTCGAGCAGTGTCCCGAAAAAGCTGGCAAGCAGAGAGTCTCCAACGGACCAAAAGGAAGATCGGCTTGCCGAGTCGAAGAGCTGGTCCGTCAAAACGGAAACCCACCATCGACACAAGAAGCTGCACTCCCACGGGGGCGACTTTGCGACGACTTTCCAGTCGCTGCCTCCCGGCTCCAATATCCCTGTGAAGGGCTCTCTCTCGTCGAGAGGCGAGTCCTCGGTCACGCAGCCCCCAGAGATGGCCTGGCCGACAGACAGGTTGAAGGACCTGATCCTCGACTCGCTGCCGGCACAGCTCTTCGTTGCGACTGTCCCAGCTGGCGGTATCGTCTGGGTTAACAGTCGGTACATCGCCTATCGTGGCCAGACACTGGCTGAGCTCTACGCGGACCCCCATGCTAGCATCCACCCTGACGATCGAGAGGCATACTTGAGTGTCTGGGGTCGGGCCATTAGGGCGGGCGAGGACTTCCAGATGACGGTGCGTATTCGCCGTTTTGATGGGGCCTACCGATGCTTCTCGGCCAGGGTGGTCGCGTGCCGAAATAGGCGCAATGTGAGTAGCTGCCTCCCCCCTCCCCCCTTTCTTTTATAATAGATCTCTGACACTGTGCAGGAAATCGTGTACTATCTTGGGAGCTATACAGACATTCACGAGCAGACTATGGCCGAGCTCAAGGTTGTACGGCAGCAGGAGATTGAAGCTTCCGAAGCGAAACACCGACTGCTCGCAAATTTGATCCCTCAGATCATCTTCACTGCAACGGAGGACGAAGGCATCACATTTTCGAACGAGCAGTGGCTGTCCTACACGGGGCAGGTTGAAGAAGATGCTCTTGGTCTGGGTTTCATGGACTATGTGCATCCTGACGATCTCGCGAGATGTAAGATTCCGTCTTCTCAGAACGTGCTGTCATCACCTTCTGGGAAAGTCTTGAACAAAGAAGGCAAGAAGATACCTGCGCAGCAGAACAGCCCCAACAAGAGCCGACAAAGTGCTCTCTCGCGAAATAACAGCTCCAGCAGCGAGTCGACTTATGGTCTGCCAGCCGCGAATCTGACCGAGTTGGCCAGGTCAGGTGTCGTCAAGGTCGGAAGGGACAACAGTGGCCGGTTGACTTATGCCACTGAGATTCGGCTTCGGTCGCGAACAGGGGAGTATCGGTGGCATCTTGTGCGCTGCGTCGAAATCGAAAATACAGGACTTGGGAACGGGATGAGTTCGTATTTCGGCTCTGCGACGGACATTAATGATCACAAGTTGCTTGAAGCCAAGCTGAAGGAGGCGATGGAGTCCAAGAGCCGCTTCCTGAGCAACATGAGCCACGAGATTCGGACACCACTGATCGGTATCTCTGGCATGGTCAGTTTCCTTCAGGACACCACGCTCAACGATGAGCAGCGAGACTATACAAACACCATCCAGACCAGCGCCAACAGCCTGCTCATGATCATCAATGACATCCTAGACCTCTCCAAGGTCGATGCCGGCATGATGAAACTCAACCACGAGTGGTTCCACACACGTGCCCTGATCGAGGACGTGAACGAGCTAGTATCTGCCATGGCCATCGCCAGAAGACTCGAGCTGAACTACATCGTCGAAGAGGACGTGCCAAGCTATGTCAAGGGCGACAGAGTCAGAATCCGACAAGTCCTTCTCAACGTGATCGGCAACGCCATCAAGTTTACCGAGAAGGGAGAGGTCTTCAGCCGCTGCATGGTCAAGACAGGCGCACCTGAACTGGACGAGAATCAAGTCATGCTCGAGTTTTCCGTCATCGACACTGGACGAGGGTTCACTGAAGAGGAGAGGAAACTCATATTCAAACCGTTCAGCCAGATCGACGGCAGCAGCACGCGAGCCCATGGCGGCAGCGGCCTGGGCCTGGTGATCTCCCGACAGCTCGTGGAGCTGCATGGCGGAACGATGGAGGGCACAGCAGTGCCAGGACATGGTGCAACATTCACCTTCACAGCCAACTTTGGCCTGCCGACCGCCGATGATCATCCCGACGCACTGTTCAATCCTCCAGCCGTCGCGACACCTGCCACCATCGAAGAGATCCCCACGCAGCCATTCAGGCAGTTTTCCATCAAGCCTCGAGTTGCCACCGCCTCCGCTTCGACTGCGAGTCCGAGCACTGCTGGACAGAACTCTCCAGCCGTCGCCTCCAGCGGAAGCTCCAACCCATCGGTGACCTCGACCGGAACACGTCTCAGCGACAGGTCATCCTTTTCATCTGTGAACACCGGTTTGGCGCGGTTCAGCGAGGCTGCGAGGGCTAGTGGCCAAGACTTGTCACAGATGAAGCTGGAGATGCCCTCGGGCCGGCACTTGCCGGGTCAGACGCTGACGTCTGAGCAGAGGGAGCAGGTGGCGGATGCCAGTGGCCTGCATCCACCCTTGTTCTCGATCCTAATCATCTGCCCCCAGAAGTACAGCCGTGAAGCCACGACACGTCACGTAGAAATGACCCTACCCAAGGACATACCTCATCAGATCACAGCGCTGAGCAGTGCCCAAGAAGCAGAGGCTCTGATCGGCAGAGAAGACCCTGTCATCTTCACCCACATCATCATCAATCTCTCGTCGATTGAGGATATAATCCAGCTCTTGGAAGACATCAATCAGTCGACCATCGCCAACAAGACATCTGTGGTCCTTTTGTCGGACTCGATTCAGCGGCAGGATCTGACGAAACTTGTGGCTGGTACCAAGCAGGAGCACCTGATTTTCGACAACAGACTGTCTTACGTCTACAAACCCGTCAAGCCCTCTCGTCTGGCCGTTATCCTCGACCCTGGCAACGAGGGAGACGCCAGCGTCGACCGGAACCGATCCACTGCTCAGCAGCTTGTGGAAGATCAGAAGAAGAGCTACCAGGAGGTTGAGAAGCGCATGGGCAACAAGGGCTACAAGGTCCTCCTTGTGGAGGACAACCCAGTGAACCAAAAGGTCCTCAACAAATATCTCGCCAAAGTAGGCGTGGCAGTTGACCTGGCCATGGACGGGGAGGAGTGTACCGACAAGGTCTTCTCTCGCCCACACGGATTCTACTCGCTAATTCTGGTACGTCTGGCGAATGATTGTTCTTGTTTGTACTTACTCGGATAACCCTGGATAAACTGACATCTATGCTCAGTGCGACCTTCATATGCCTCGCAAAGATGGCTACCAGGCCTGCCGAGAAATTCGTAACTGGGAGAGGAAGAACAGGTACAGAAATATGCCCATCATTGCACTTTCGGCCAATGTCATGTCCGACGTCCAGGAGAAGTGCATCGAGGCGGGCTTCAACGACTACGTCACAAAACCCGTCGATTTCATCAACTTGTCCACAGCGCTATCCAAATTCTTCTGATGAATCTTGTCACACCTCTATTTCTCTCTCGCCCTTACGTGTCAACAAGATTAAGCGATAACAACAACAACAACCACCAAAACAACGTCAAGCAGCTCGCTGCATAGCGCCGGCGTTCTATCCATGCCTTATGCATACACGATTCAATGATATCCTCTCTTATTTCTTCCATTTCAATTTGTACAATACTCGGGTCATCGTCACCCCATATCCAGCTTACTGCCACACATATACTCGAAACTGTTTATATGCCGAGCCTCACCTTGCCTCACTTCTGCAACCTGCCGGGCGGTGGGCGGGAGGAGGGGGCTGTGTGTCTGTCGAAGCTTTTAGGCTTCCATTAGCAAACAACTTCGGGAGGATCGGAGGGGCCAATGGAAGAGGAGGAAGGGCACTTTGGACTCTGGGGAGGTGGCCGTGTTTGCCCTCTTTTGCTTTTAGGTTTTATGGGCTCATGGGGAAAAGAAGGAACGGTCATCAGAGGAGGTCAACACGTGACCGTCGCATCGCCTCCGCACGCACACGTACTGCAAAAACGATATACCAATGCAGACCACCGACTAGGGCAGCTGCACATATAAAGAGGCGAATGGGGGAATTCATGGCGTCTGGCTCAGATTATGAACATTTGGTCAATTTGGGCTTCTTAGTAGGACAAAGAAAGGTTCATATTTTCTGTTTAAGATGGGTTCCCGCACACTCTCCAGACAACCAAACCACTACTTATCTCTCCTGCTGTTGCGAGTCGTTGTTTCTCGGGCGTCCAGGAAAATCGGGCAGGAGGTTAAGGGTTCAGGATAATAGCATCTGGGCCTGTTGGGCAACACTGTTGATTGTGGGCTCGTGGGGAAAGAGCCCGGTCTTTGTCCTTTTTTTCCCCCCTTCACTTCTTCTTTCTGTCTTTCGGGCATGCTGCATTTTGACTTTCTTCAAACACAGTCTAATACCACAAGTGAATACTATGGAAGAGGGTAATAAGGAACAAAACGGAAGGGGAGGAAGAGGGGGGGGGGGCGGGTTTGCAAACACTGGTCTAGAGAGATAGAGAGATGAGACTGAGGGAGGATTGGGAGAAGTAGAGAGGAAGAAAGGAATTCAGAGTGTGCATAGTGTGCAGTCGAAAACGGTATGCCTGAGAAGGGCATCTTGAATATAACAAAAAGGGGATTCGTTCCTCGCAAAAGTACTACTACTGTGCCACTCCTAGTTGGCCTTTCCAATGGTCTTCGCGTGCGATGTTCTTTGGAACCAGTCGTCCGTCAAGCCGGCAAGAGAATGATGTATACAACGTAATTCGGATTATCAGTACGGCCTGTAGTAACTTCATGACCGAAGACGCAGGCGCTATGGTCAAATTGATAGAACAATGTCTCTCCTCCTCTTCCTTGTCTGTCCTTTGCTTTCCCATCCTTCCTCCCTTCCGCTCTTTCTTCTTCCCTGTTGAACCTCCTCCACCTCCTCCTTTCCCTGCTCCTTGCAACCTCCTTACTTACTCGTCTCCCTGCCGGCCAACATTCAACCCAAGCTTCCGCAGGTGCAGCCGAGGATACACGCCAATCACAACCAAGACCACCCCGACAATAACGGTCCAAAGCCTCAGCCCAAGCACATTGGCATTGAAATCCGTATACACGGCACTCAGCACCGTAGCCAGGAGCAGCAGCAAGAACAGGTACCCGCTCAGCCTGTGATACTTCCACACCTTGCCGGCCCTCTCCCGGCCGCCCAGGAGGCTCGGGGCGGCCCACATGACCAGGCCAACCAGACACTGCAGGGCCAGCACCACACCCGAGGCGACGCCCAGGTAGCCGTGGACGCTGTGGAAATGGCTGTCGGGCCCCTGGCGGATCTTGTTGGCCTCGATGACGGCGATGCCCGCGGCGAGGGTGGCGAACGTGAGGGCGTTGAGGATGGCGTGAGCGCGGGCGCCGGCCTGTTTGGCTGGGGCGGAGAAGGTGGGCTGGAGGATGAGGATGGCCTCGGTGGCGAGGAGGAGGCCGACGGACTGGAGGAGGGGGTGGGGGGAGAAGAGGGGGATGAAGGGGGGGTTGGTCAGGATGGCGGACCAGATTAGGAGGAGGAGGAGGAGGGTTCCTGCTTGGGCGAGCCAGGCGGTTCCTTTTTTGATTTGCCTTGTTTAGTATGGACTTTTTGGATTTGGATGGAAGGGTGGAATGGATGGATTGATAGGTGGATAGATGTTGGTGATTAGCGATTGTGAGCTCTCCCCTTCCTCTCTTCCCTCACTCTCTTGGCATATCTCAAGAGTTTTCCATTTTGGTGTAGTCATGTCAGGGTATTCACATGCATTCAATTCATCGTATGAGACTTACCACTAATCAGGTTATGAAATATCGACTCGCCAGGTCTCTGCATGACGTCGCCAGGTTCACCGAGGAGAGGCTGTGACTCTCCTCTCCCATCGTCGTCTGCTGCTGCCTCGGGACGGCGCTCCGGGTTTCCTGTCGTCGAGGCCATCCTTTCCGTTCTTCCCTTATAAGATGATTTTCTTTGAAAAAGGAGCTTGCTTGACTAAAAAAAAATAAAAAATAAAAATCTATGCCTCGACGAAAGACGGGGGTCGGGTTTAACACCAGCGCCGTCTCCAAGTAAAGTGGTTTAGAGAATGGCAAAGTAAAGCACCAGGGAGCTGTCCGGATCCTGTGCTAGCAATGTGAAGATCACAGTCGTGATGCAAAGAGGAAAAGAGAAATAATATCACTGGCTGGAAAGGGCTAAGAGGTTTTCCCCTCCTTTTTCTATGATGCAAAGGAAGAAGAAAGAAGAAAGGAAGGAAGGGGGGAAAAAGATGCAGCTGACGTTTTTAACCCCGCGCCGCACGCCACTCACGCGCTGATGATAATTATGATGCTGATGATGTGTGAATCGCGATTGATTGATGCGTTGAGAGACAGAGAGGGGCTTGTCAATCTCCCGGAGGGGGTTCAGACGTTGAGAGATTGGATTTTCAGGCGTTGCACCAGCTTATGTATAAAGTAACCTTCCAGCATCCAGCCCTTTTTTTTCTTTCCCCTTCCCTCTTTCCTATCTGGCTTTTCCCTGTCTATAAGCTTCCCCCCTCCGCCCTCCCCCAGCAATCAGTCCGACACAGCGTAGAAGAGTGACACCAAAGACCGGCATCAAAGACCGGGGGGGGGGCAGGGACGGAAATGGCAAGGCACATCGGCACATGCCATCCATCCATCACGCAATCACATTGGGGAAAAAAACAAGAAGACCACCCAGATGATTAAAGAGTCGATGATGTATGCGATTAGGAGCACGGGGAGCTTACAACCAAGGTACTTTGATATGTTAAGTAAGGTGGGAGGGCAGCTCCCCCCCCCCCCGGGGCGCTGACGTACCCCACCAGGCCTGTAGGTTTTGGGCCTATGAGAGGCATTTCATTTGATTTGGAGGGGGCTTTACGGCTGCCGCTACTACTATGGTACATAAGTACTTATAGCGTGTACTGTGGAATCATAGTAGTGATATGTACCGTGGTATCTAATCCACACGTTTGTTTGCCTGCAGGCGCCACCCACCCGCTCTCTCTCTTTCCTCTATTTTTTTGGTCTGGTGGGGTGGGGCTGTTTGGTGGTTGGTGAGGGGCAGACGGGGTGAGCTTGATTGGGTCAACAACGGTGTGACCCCTCGGTAGAGAGAAGAAAAAAGGGAGGGAGTTGAGTGGTCGAGTGGAGGGTTGGTTGGTTGGTCGATTGACTGATTGATTGTGTTGCATCAAAGCTTTACCAAGTAGTAATTATGCTTCTGTGTGTCCAGCTAATAAAAAAAAAGAGTACCTGGGAAATGCCGCTGTTGTGCCATGTTACACAAAGCTCTTGCTCTTACTTTCTCTTCAACACAAGGCCTCACTCGTCATGATGGACAAATCAAGAGAGGTTCTATCAGGCGAGAAGAGGAAATTGTGGAACCCTCCCTCCTTCCTCTCCCTCCTCTCACAATCAGGATGAGCCAAACCAAACCAACCATCCCCCGGCGCGCTTTCGGCCGCCTCCGAGCGCTCAGAGGTCCGGAGCCGGAAGTGGGAACCTCTACCATTACTCGATTGACACTTGTCATTGGACGACGACGTTTATCGCCCTTTTTTACTGGGGACCTCTCTTTGCGCTCTCTGTCTCGCCCTCCCGAGGCCTCTCGTTCACTCACTCACCGATGAATGCCTTTTCTTCTTTTACTGCGACCTTTCTTTTGGTGGCCAGGACAACGGAATATTGATTTGGTGATCTTGCATCATATACTCATATTGTTATCCCATCTCTCTCATCCTCACACACATGCGTACACACACACACACATACGGACACTTTCTCCCTCCTATCTGTTACTCCTTCAGGGTAACAGGTCACGTATACAACTCATAACCTGAAGAAGAGGTTGAAAAAAATGGCGGATGAGATCGAATACAAGCTACAAGATGTCCCCTCGACAGCTGTAGCATCCGAGGACATCGACAAGACCTTTCGGTCAAGCTGCATAGGTGTGTAAACGCGAGACCAAGAAGACGATGATGGGAAGAGAGCCCAGATGAGAGAGAGAGAGAGAGAGAGAGAGACCGGGCCATGTCCACACTCCACAGCACACACACACACACTTGATCTGATTTTCCGCTGACAATGACGCCTACCACACCACCGGGCCACCGCCTCCACAGACCTCATCTCCGCCGCCCTGGGAGGTAAAGTGCTAGGCTTCTCAGACGAGTGGTTCGCCGAGGCCGCCAACCTCCTGACCCCGACACCCCCGATCCGCCAGCCCGGCAAGATGGTCTTCACGGGAGCCTGGTACGACGGCTGGGAGACCCGCCGCCACAACCAGGCCCCCTTCGACTGGGTCGTCATCCGCCTGGGCGTCGCCTCGGGGACCGTGTCGGGCGTCGAGGTCGACACCGCCTTCTTCAGCGGGAACCACGCGCCGCACATCTC
The DNA here is from genome assembly GCA_014851275.1 of Cryphonectria japonica. Taxonomy (NCBI): domain Eukaryota; kingdom Fungi; phylum Ascomycota; class Sordariomycetes; order Diaporthales; family Cryphonectriaceae; genus Cryphonectria; species Cryphonectria japonica. Next base: position 170,046 of record JACWTT010000027.1, on the reverse strand, counting down.
CGTCGAGGGGTGCTTCAGGCCCGACGCCGCCGACGCCGAGGTCCTCTCGTGGGGCGGCGACAGGGGCAGCTGGGAGACCATCCTCGGCGTCAGGGAGTGCGGGCCCTCGCAGCGCTTCGCCTGGCGGCTGGACGACCCCCCCGACAAGAGGTACACCCACGTGCGCCTCAACATGTACCCCGACGGCGGCATCGCCCGCTTCAGGCTGTTTGGCCACGCCGTGCCCGTCTTCCCCGAGGACCCCGACGCCGTCTTCGACCTCGCCGCCGCCCAGAACGGTGGCGTCGCCGTCTCCTGCAGCGACCAGCACTTTGGCACCAGGGACAACCTGCTGCTGCCCGGCAGGGGAAAAGACATGGGCGACGGCTGGGAGACGGCGCGCTCGCGCCAAAAGGGCCACGTCGACTGGGCCATTGTCCGCCTCGGCGCCCCGGGCCTCGTGCAGCGTTTTGTCGTCGACACGGCCCACTTCAGGGGGAACTTCCCCCAAAAGGTCAGGCTGGATGCCATCGGCTGGGACGGCGAGGGCGAGCCGCCTGCCGACGCGCCCGCCTGGGAGCAGGTCGTCGAAGCGACCAAGACGGGTCCCGACCAGGAACACGAGTTCGCTTCGGCTGTGCAGGACAGGCCCTTCACCCATGTCAAGTTGACCATGATACCTGATGGGGGCGTCAAGAGACTGCGCGTGCTTGCGAAGCGGGCCGTCTAGCCAACCCCCATCACCACCATCATTTGGGGGGGTTGGGACGTCGGGACGTCGCCACTGGGGGAGGAGGAGGGGGTCAAAATTAGATCAAAAAGAAAGCCTTGTTTCCCACCTCTTGTTTCTCTCTCCTCTCCCCCTTCCCCCTCTCTCGTGTTCCTCTCGTTCTTTCCTGTGATGGTCGCCCTCACCCCACGTGGGTCGCTTCGTGAGCCGAGTTAATGTTGCTTTTTACCCTACGGGTCTTTTGTATTTGTGCATGCTCATGTTCAGCCCCCCTTCTTCGCCAGCCCGCACTCGCCGCCCTGGTCGCCGTCACTGGCCGCATCATAAGTGCTTGTTAGACGCCCCAGCGACTTTCATTTTCCTGACCGCCAGATACAAATCTTCGTAGCGAGGTCCGAGCATGTAGTCCAGATCGTAATTACCTCGTGAATGGCCGTTTCACTTGAGCTTCACACGGTCCACTTGCAGTCCTTTCTTTTCCATTTTTCGAGCCGCGTCCGGTTGCTGGTCCAAGCCTCTGGGCCGTCCCGTCACAGTCCGCCAGACCAAGCAGCAACATTTGCCGGTTTGACATTGGAAGAAGAAGAAGAAGAAGAACAAATAATAGACGTACACGCACGGGTGGCTATACCACCCCTTCGCAGATCCGTGACATTCCAAGACATAGGTCCAGGTCACCCATCATCCACTGACAGGCTCGGCGTCAGCGACAGACCGCCAGAAAGCAGACAAATTTTCATTGGCTCTAATCTATTCGCCGCGATGGCTCATACTGGTGTGCTCATCGCACATGACATATCTGCCGATGGTGATTGGCCTTGTGAGGGAGGGTGCATCGCCAGCGAGGCCGGCGAGGTGGCCGCACCATGCCTGGAGATTCACGAAAACATGAGGACGAGGAGCTGTCATGACTTGTAAAGTGTCGTTCTCTAGCACACATTCGTAATACTGGAGCAACCTTCACCGAAGTACAGCAATCATACGAAGCGCGGATATCTCACACCCACCCCACTCCCTCCCTCCCGGGTTGCGGGGCCCGCGTCTAGGAGTAGCAGAACGGGAGGCCAACAGGCGCAATCTCGGTTCTCGTTGTTGAGAGTTGAGAAAAAGCATTGGCTGGTAGAGCGGTCAGCGATCACGCTGTGCGGCTGCTGTCAATACTGGCCGGCGCTCGTCATTCGAGGGCATCTGCCGCGCGAGGGCAGCAGAAGTAAAGAAGAGCGCCGCGGGAGGGGGGTTCCAGGACCCCTCCAGCAGCTCAGAGGGTCTTATAGGTGGAATGCCCGAGTGGTTCTGAATAGTTAATCCTGGCCGAGACCTGCAGTGGCCATGTTCCGAGACATATGGCCGCCACTGCGAGGCTTGGGGTAGTAGAATGGTAGAGGCATAGTCGAACGAGTTGCTCCCAAGAAGACCTGCCCGTATAGTAATAGCCCTGGGACGAAGCCCCAACATCGGGGCATCTTAGGCCTAGCCTGATGATCTCTTCTCTCCAGAGGTACATGAGGCGAGGTGAGTCTCCAACACGGCGACCCTGTTATTGTTTGTGGCTGGCTGAGAGGCCCAAAAGGGTGATAGAGCCTTTCCATGTTCCTGCACTGTCGGTGCTGACGAAAGAGATGTAGAAGGGTTTCCGGGCTTGTCGGGGTAGCCTCCCAGCCAGCACCTGGGATATTCAGACAAGACGTTTCTGTGGTTGGTTGAAAAATGACAGCGACAAAGTCATTGTGGCAAAAAAAAGTCCCCGACAATCCATCGCCACTGCACGTACGACATCACAAGACCAGGTCAAGAGCCACATCTAGGCTTGAGATCTGAACTCCGACGCCCTCTGAGAAGCTGACGCGCAAACATCACTGCACATCAACCCCAGCAACAGCATCGCTCGTACGAGAAGAAGCGTCGTTGCACCACTAATTTCGACGTAGTAGTCTGCAGAGCACAAGTGACTGCGTAAGCTCCCACCGTCAACAATCTGGATCTCCATGGAGCCGACACACAAGGATGAAAGGGGGGGGGGGGAGAGGGTTTCATTCAACAGATCTCACAGTTCTCACTCACGTCACCAAGCAGCCACAACACCAAGCCCCCCTTTTCGTCCCCCTTCCTCTTTCCTTCCCCGCCCCTCCTCGTCCGAAGGCGGCGTCGATGCGAAAGCCTCTAGCGAGGGCTTCAGACTGCTGTGCAACCACAAGGCAGCCCGATTAGGACACATTGGCTTCCGCGCCTTGTCTCGACCCCGGAAGTATATGAGCGCACCCCGGCATTAATATATTAATGTCCGCGACCAGAATCTTGATGTGTAAGGTTACTGATCTGCACCTATCACTCCTTCTTCTCTCCGTTGTGGAACCGTTTCACGGCAGCCGCTGGGGACTCGGTGGTGGCGCCGATGGGACAAGCCCAAAGTGTGGACATGGCGTGCGTGCCCGCTCATTTTCGTGGATACTAGCAGCCTTACCCTGACACCAACTGCAGCTATCCTAGTCTCTCTCTCTCTCTCTCTCTCTCTCTCTCTCTCTCTCACACGCCCTATCTGTAGTTGCAGGAGTTAAACTTGTCCAGGATGCTCGGTGCTGACATCTGATATGGTGTCGGTCGGCCCGTCGAGCTTGGCTTTAACGAAGTGTGTGCGCGCACTCGTATGTGTGTTTGTTTGTTGTTAGTGTCGACGCAGTCTCATATAGCCACTTAGAGATGCAGCCTAGGAACCGCGCCTAATGCTGATCCAATGCAGAGCTTCTGCACGTAAGCACAATACTTGGGCCATCGACGCGCCACCGGCCGAGTCACGGACACAACTACATCAACTCCGCCCGTCGATGAGCGCCTGGCATTATCCACAAACGACCCGGAAGATGGTTGGTAGTCTGCTGGCACGGCAACAAGCTCGACATCCCCCCCCCCCCGAGAGGCGGACAGAGCTGCACCATGCTCGCTTAGCGAGCCTCCAAATTTAAACTCAGATACAGAGTATATGCTCTGGCAGGCGTGGCGCGCCAGATGCGGGTAAGATTGTGTAGGTTTTGGGCAGCGCTCATGTTGCACAGCTCCCTCGCACGACGTAGCGAGCCGGATCCTCATGGAATTCACAAGAAATCATCATCCGACAGACACTGGTCAGTACCCGAGGAGGCCGGTGGGGCTTTTTCACCACGGAACTCCGGTGGATACAGCTCGTGCCGTTCGCGATACTGTCCTGCACTGCAAGTTACAGGAGGCGTGCAGATTGGTCCTGTGGCTTGCATCTTTTCAGAGGAGGTGGCGCACGCAGCGGTACGGCTTATTGGTACTTTTTGCAAGACAGCGCATGCATATGATGTCGAAGTCGAATCACCCACGCTGATCCTTCGGGACACTGACCCCGCCAACCCGCAAGGACCAGAGTCGAGACTCAAGGCCAGTGGAGCCTATATCAAGTGTTGAGTAGTAACTACGTAGTTTTTTCAAGCATATCTTCGTCGGCCGTTGCCTAGGCTGGTTGCGCAACCACCACTGATCAGCTCCTGCAAGGGTCCCAACAAACAAGAACGTAACTCCCCCCCTGCTGTTGTGGGAAACCCCAACGTGCCACCGACCAAGAGCCTTTTCATGCTCATGGAGGGTCGCGAGTATACTGCAGGGCCTTAGCGAGGGGAAAATCTAGCCGCCGCTTCATGTCTGATTACCGCTGGTTGCAGCTATGGCTTCCCAAAGCGGAGATCATTTGACCCGCGGACTAGTTAGTTGGATGAATGGCACGGATTATTGACCGATTCCAGCACCGAGAGACGCAGGAAGCCAGGGAGAAGGGGGGGGGGGACAAGAAGAGGTCCAATATGAAGAAGGCAGCTGATTCAATATGATGTGAGCAAGCACTCATGCGGGTTTGATTAGCCAGGGTCACGGCTGTCATACTATACCTTCACACCCAATTTCTCCCAAGCGCGAATGAGATTCGAACCCTGTATATCGGGCCTCGACGTTCTGATGTGCCAGCTATCCTGGATCTGGCCTTCCTGGAATAGCATGACCCGTCGAACGTCGTCCTAGCATGGCAGGATGTGGGTAGTGTTCCTGGGACCAATATCACATGCCAAAATCCTGCGTGCCAGAGAAAGGCAGGACTTCATTCCCCTCGCACAAGCTTCCCGATGGCCACGCCTCCCAGTACCCGCCAGCCCTCAGTGGCCTGGGAGGGCTGAATAGAGCCGCGCCGTGTTGCCGAGGAGATATAAATCGGCCCACAGAGGGGACCGGAGCACAAAGGGCTGTGGCTGTTGGACCAGTCGCAGGTTGAATATTCGGGAAGGCTGAGATTTCGGGCAGGAACTGGGAGATTGAGCAGACTACCATGATACTCACACAAACACACAATGGGGTCCGTCGCTGATGAGATCTCAGGGATGGAGATGCGGGTCTCTTTGCAGGGTAGCATCGAGAGAAATGGCACCTTGTTTCAGATTGATCCCCGGGTCTGTTTAGTCATCGGCAGACCAGGGCTCTCGCCCTCTCGATGGCTCGATGGCAGTCCTGGAGAGGGAGTAAGGAGGACCAGAGTCGTTCAGGGTGGCACCCAGACGAGTGGGGAGGCGGGGCCGAGCAGCCACATCACCTAATATGCTGCTGTGGTAGAAAGCCCGAATGCTCCGGGGCAGGCCCTGCCAAGCAGGCCACGACGAGGGGCTGGCGCAAAGATTTGGTGGCTGACGGCTCGGTGTTGCTGTGGTCCCGGCAAGACGTCAGCGTTCACCGCTTGGGTGTCCCAATAGGCAATCTGCCTTGAGCTTTTTAATCTTCCAACCACACCACACCACAAGTTACTAGCCACCATTCCGTACTCGCTGCGGCAACAAGGGGGAAAGGGGAGGGAGAGGGAGAGGGGGCGGATCAGTCCTAGCCCCAGTCCCTATCCCATCCCACCTCATCCCATACATATCCTGCTGCCCTCGGTCAAGGTTTTCTTTGCTCTTTGTCGCGTGTGCATGCCCTGTACGATGAGCAGTGCCGCACACTTCGGCTGTGGATCGTCAGATCGGGGCTGTCATAGACAAGCAGTAACATCCGGCGAGCCTGATTGCGAGGGTGACTTGCAGCAAAGGGTGGGGACGAGGCGCAGATTTGTTTCCCCTTTGAGCGTGGGTCTACTGTAGTAGGTCCTGGGTCTGGCCCTCGGCTATAGCAGACAAGCTTTAAGACACGGTGGTAGATGGTAGATCCCAACGGCCTGGACGAGGGGGAGCAAAAACGGAGGGAGGAGGGGCCGACGTTGCTGACCTGGCGGCCCCAGCGGGGGTGCACAAGATGGGCGACGTATCTACACCGCATGTATAGTATAGCGGCAATCGGGTACTGTTAAGGTGGGTGGTTGCGAAAGAGGGGCGTCGTGTAGTATACAGGACCAGGTTCGCTCGTACGATGGCTAGTGAGGCTTGTACTACGTCGACCACGTCGTCAGCATGAACATGATGATGAGAATTGAAATGAAATGAAATAAAAAACAAAGATATGTCGAGGTTGGATGGGGTCAGGAAGGAGATGAGGTCGCGAGTGTTACCAATCCTGTAGTCTGCTAGACCGTGTGAAACAACGTAGTCCGGACTCATAAACGTTTCTTCAGCCCTAAACCAAATTCCTGCTAGGTTCAGCCAGGTGGCATTGATGCTTTTTTGTATCGAGGTACCATAGTACCTGTGTACACACACACCACACACACACACACAAGAGGGGAAAAAGAAGAGGGGTGGCTGGAAGGGGCTGCATTGGCTATCGAATGCTGGCGAGAGAGAGAATCGAGGAGGATTGGTTATGTGCACAAATGGGCTAGAGACTCAAGACCAGGTGCAGCACACGACACACACTTCACACCCCCCTCCACCTTCCCTCTCCTTCTCTGCTGCTGACGCTTGGGCACCTGCTGTGGTAGCTACTGTAGTACTTGGTACGTACGTAGTAGCCTTCACCTGGCCAAGAGCTCATGCTAGCTAGCTCCTTCCCTGCCAGCACTGCAAGACTGTCATCAGCGCGAAAATGAGAAAATTCAGGATACCCCTGCACACAAAACAACGCCCTTGTACCTCCCTCGAGTACACAATACCTATTCAAGCTATGCCAGTAGTGAGTCCTCGCACAGACGTATACTTGTAGAGCTTAAAGGACAGGGAGTATGGAGTACCTGTCATAATTCTCCAGCCCTGCAAATCCAGATCGTTTCTAGAGCCACCGGGGGTACCGAGGTCCTTTCCAGAACAGAACAGCTCACGAAATAGACTTTGGTCACCAACAGGGTTCTTTAACTGAGGCTTCGTCTGTGGCGAGCTTCGACCTTCATCTCTCTATTCCCCCATCACCTCTCGTCAGCGGCCGCGCCGTCGACATCGATCATAATTACGGTCATCAATCCGTCAATGCCGCCTTGACAAGAAGGGGAGGGGTGGACGAGGCATCTGCCCTGACCTGTCTTATGGGCATGTCGATCGATCTTGCTCTGTTATCTTCAGCTCAGTGCCCTTCTTCCTCCTACAGGTGGATCTCGACAACTTCCCTTCCCCTCTTGGACACATCCCAGCAGGATAGTGTTGACCAAGACAACCCATCTCGTTCATTATTGTATGCAATCCCGGCCGCTGACCTTCTGCGTCCGCCAGCTCATCCTCCGCATCTTGGGGCCCAGGAGCTGAAGACGTCCAAAAGTGAAGCGGGACTCGCCTCCGCTATTGTCTTCTCTTTCCCCCAGGGGCATTTAATTTCCAGAGTTTTTGCTCCCCTGACCGCGGGCCTCATATCGACGGATTTGCCGCTTTGGGGCTGGCCCCGCCGACACGCAAGCCACAATGTCGCCCTGTCCCGTTGGGGGGTGAGAGCGGCTGTTTCATCCTCAGCCCAACTCTGGCTAGTCCCAATTGATTCCTCAAGCCAACCCGCCATCTGAAGGCAACCACCCCCTCTTCTCGTCCGCTACGTACTTACTACGGTACTATAGTACCTACTATAATATTAAGTCCTCGCCAGGGACCAGCCTTGGAACCCATGATGCCAGGCTGCCTACCATGGTGGGAGCCAATGCTACCGACGGAGATGAGAGGCGCTACGACGTTGGCCTGATGCGGAGGAGGAGGAGGAGGAGGAGGAGGGCCATGGTTGAGACTTGCCGCGGTGCCCACGGTGTGACCTTGTCTGGGCTCTCAACCTTGTCTACTACAATGGTACACACACTCAGACTCACTCACACACACAAGGTGACATGGTTCCAGATCGCATCCATCCCTGGTTGCGTGGTCACTGCGCAGTGAGCAGCGGGCACTTGGGCATCTCCCGTGGCTGCGGGTCTACAGATTTCGGATCAAGGCACGCGATACATCCACTAGGAATGTTCCCAACTCGGGGCCGACGCAACGACGCACACACACTCAGACGCACAGACACATACATACACACACACTCTCTCTCTCCCTCTTGTCTTGTCTTACTCAATCTCGTTCTCCTTTCAGCCGCCCTTTGGTCTTCATCAAGGCCATACTCGTAGCGACAGGAAGCAATTTAGGACCCACCTCCGAATTGGGTCAGACCCGCTCTTCATCACCGCCCTGCATCACAGCCCCCGTCACCAAGCTGAGCTCGAGCACCCAGCCTTCATAACAGTGTCCAGTTACACAAAGAGAGTATTGAGTAGACACGCACTCCTCATGTCATCACCCGTCGCAACTGGACGAATGTGACAGCACCGGTACCCTGATCCTGGTGCTATGGATTTTCTTGCTTTCTTCAGGGAGCCGTGCACCCACCCACAATGCTGACACGTAGTGGCTGGTACCTCTTCTCTCTTTGTGTGTGCAGGAAGCAGTGCACGCTAACTAGGGGACTGGGTGTCGCTGCTTGGGGCAGACGCCACCACCTGAAAATCTGTTCTCGAGCAACCTGGAAGCGTCTGCCTCGGTGACACGGCCTCCCCATCAAGCATGGTACAAGTCCTTACGATTGCCATTCCCCTCTGTTGCGGTGGCATCTCTCACGATCAGTCTCGTCTCATTGTCCCTGCCGAGACCCAAACATCACACGCAGAGCGACGTCGTTGTGCAGATTGAGGATACCGGACCATTAAAATACGGGCTATATGACAAGGCCTGGACGCACGTTACTAAGGCACCTTAACCTGGAGGGGCACCTTGACCTGGAGGTGCAGCAATCAATACCCCCCACACGGACTGATTAGTTCACGGTGGCCTATTTCTCTTTCCGATTGCCCTAGGGATCTACCCTGCGTCCGGACAAGCCCACTTCATTTTGTGGGCCCCCCTTTGGGACCCCATCGTAGTCCCTCATCTCCCTTGCCCGAGAGATCTCAATGAAGAGGGGGGGGGGGGGAGAGGTGAAAGGAGGTAGAGAAGGGCGCGTCAGGCAGCGGAACGTGACAGTGCCACGAAGAGGCGGTCGACCTCTTCACTACTGTGTACGGCGTCGAGGAAAGGAGGGGGAAAGGGGGGGGGAAGAGAGAGACAGAGAGATGGGAGCAACAACCAGGGCATCCAGATTATGTCCTCGTCTCCTCTCTTACCTTGGCCATGTCGATCTCTTTTTTTCTTTTTTTCTCCTCTTCTATTTCTCTTTTTCTGTACTGCTAGATTAGACCTTGCGGAGCGCATCGATCTGATATCATGGGAATATTTCCTCTCTTGGGTCCTGCATATTCGGCCTAGGCTTTGAAGGGAAAGTCAACAGCCACATGTCCGCACATCACCCGTCTCTCTAGTCAGCAGTACGAGGAAAGTGCAGCTTAGTACTATACTCTCTCCGGCGCGCGAATCGCCCCCTTGGAAAACAACGGGCCCCTAGTTAATCTGCCTCGCCTCCATTTAGCGGCCATCCCCTCCCCTCTTCTACCTTCTCCCACTGCTGCTGATGATGATTTCCACGCAGCACAGGCTTTCTCTCCGTGCCCAAGCCTTGCCTCGAAGCAAGATTTAATAATAGCAGGGGGGGAGGGGGTCTGGGGGAGGGGGGCCGGACCTGCTCCATCGAGGCAAGGCTCTTGTGCAAGCTGCATTCCTCTTATACAACCGTAGCTGTACAGTACATACCTGGTGGTCCAGGCTAAGGAGATTTCTCTCTCTCTCTCTCTCTCTTTGTCTTTCTGCTCATCAGTGGACGTATATCGCTGGTACTGTTGTTGTCTTCTCCGTCTCTCTTGCTGTGTTTTGTTTCGTTTTGTTTTGCTTTGCTGCGCTGCCTTGTGTGTGTGCGTGTGTGCGCTGTAGACGCGAGTCGTGGCTTTAGACTCATTCTTCTTGGACAAATCAATCCCCAAGAACCCTTGAGACCTTGATTCCGCTCGTTCTTTCCATTTTTTTCTTCTCGTTCCTTTCTTCCTTCCTTGTATTTCAGGGCTTGTGGTTCTGTGCTCCGACCCTGGCTGGCATCAAATCTCCTCTGATACAGGGCGGCTTCCCAAAGGAAATAACCAAGGCGCCTTTGCTCTCCACCTGCCGTGCCGTCCTAGTTCGAATGTACCTTCGTTCTTTCTCTCATTCAGGATCTACTGCCAATCTTTCCGCACCCGCCGCTTTTTTCTTACCTTACCCTTCGCTAATAATATCCGTTCTATTACCCTCTCGAGCAACCCTCCCTGTCAGCTTTCTGTCACCTAGAGGAGGAGGGTGGCAGGGTGGGAGGGGGAGCAGCTCGTCAAATCTGCCTCGAACCCAGCAGCAGATCTCTCCGTACCAGGATCGGCCCCCGTCCGTTCATCGCTCGCTCGCACGCAGAAAAAACTCTCTCGATTCAAACTCACACTCGAGCCCGCGGCTGTTGCTCCACCCCGAATGGGTCTGGGCCACACCGAGCCCTGGGCCAAATCAATACACAGGCGCATACACACAGTACATCCCGACCGGTCGAGCATTTTCCCTTCCCTGGGGAGAGAGAGGGTCTTAGCAGCTATTATTTGCGTCCCGTTGTTATGACCGAATGAGGTTGGGTTGGCTCATTTCGACGTTTCATCACACACACACACGCACTCACACACTCACACACGCCCCGCCTGCGTCCTGGCCATTCTTTTACCAAGCTGGCCGCCACCACCAGCTTTTTTTCCTTGCAGAAAGGTTAATTTCACCACCTTCTTCTCTTTGCTACCTTCCCAAACACATTTTCCTCTCACCCTGGGGTTCGGTGCTTTCACTTCTGCTTTCTTCTTGACAGCAAACTCATGCTCTCACGCACTACTTTGGAGTTCTTTTTTCCCCCCTCCCAAGTTGTTTTCTCTTTTTCTTTTTCAACCTCTGACCACCCCTCAAGAGACTTTTTCTTCTTTCTGCCTTCGTTCTGAGCCACCTTTTTGTGTCTTATTTATTCCTTCTTCTTGTTCTTCTTCTCTATACCCTTCGGTTTCCCCCAAATCTTTTGGCCTTCTATGTGTAGATGAGAGGATGCTCACCATCAACAAGCCAGTTCAGTACGGCTACAAGTCGATCCATGACCTTCCGACGCCACCAAACACCTCTCGACCCTCTCCCCCTCTGATGTACCAGGAGTCTCAGAAACCACTGGCCTTGTTCTCTCGAAGTCGCAGTCCGCCCAGTCAACTCATGTCTGGCTCTTATCGTGGCTTGCCACCTCCGGCAGCCATGAGCTCTGGCCAGCCGTTGCCTCCTGGATCACATCAACAGCCTCCTCCTGCTGGTGGTCCAGCTTCAGTCGGCCAGGGACCGCCGCCACCTCCTCCTCCGTCTTCGTCAGCTTCCCAGGGTCAGCAGCAGCAGCAGCAGCAACAACAGCAGCAACAGCAACAGCAGGCGCAGCACCAGGCACAACAGCAGCAACAGAGCTTGGTGGCGCAGCAGCAGCAGCAGCACCTGGGCCAGCTGCCTCCACCTCCTGGATGGCAGTCATCTGAAGATTCTATGAGAGCGTGGCTGCATGCGAAGGCTGAAGAGGAGAAGAGGAGACAGGAAGAAGAGCGCACAAATCAAGAGCGTTTCCGCCTCGAGCAGCGAAAGACCGAGTTCGAGATCCTGCGAGCCTCTTTACAAGGCGGAATCCCCCCTCCCATGGTACCAGTGGTGTTTGCTGGTATGGGCGGGGCCACCCTCCCTCCTGCTGCCCTGGACTGGGCGCAGCAGTTTGCGCAACAGGTGCACCAGCAACAGCTCTTGCCCGGGCCCGCGTCCCCAAGGCACCGGCGCGATTCTCATCCACAGGCGTATGGGCACTATCAGGGCTCTGGAGCAGTCCCTTCGACCCCTGGATCTGGGCAAGGTGTCCACGGCAGCTTTGTGGGGGGTTATCCTGCTTCGCCTCGGACCCGCGGCTACACTGTACCTGCGTCGGGCAGCCGTCCTTTGGCTGGAGGAGGATCTGGCCTGGCTAGCTTGAACACCAGCGTGCTCCCGAGCTCAGGCGGCACGGTGGCGTCGCAGTCGCACCCAGGTGTTGGTCCAGCGCAGCAGCAAGAGTCCCAGCAGTCGCCGTCCATCTACTTCCACATGTGGCAACCTCCCTCGAACCAGAACAGCCAGTCCGGCTCCAACCAGCCATCAACCCCATCTGGTGTGTCTAAACCCAAAACTCGATCTTCTTAGAAAGAACATACATAAGAAAAAAGAGAGACAGAGAGAGAAACGATATGAGAGGCGCAAGAGGACAAAGAAAGAAATAGAAAAAAACGGTGGGCTAACTGGGTTTTTTTGTTTCAATAAGCAGTAGGGGAATCACCACGGAAGCGCAAGGCGGCGGGACCACAACAAGCTGCGCCACCACCGAACACGCAGCAACGCTTCAGATCCCCACCGTTCTCCCAGAGCATTGGCTCGACGGTCTCGAACCCCCCGCCAGGACGAAGAAGGGGACACTCACGCCAGACCAGCGACGGATCGACAACGTACAGGCGTGGCCGGGCTGAGACAATCGGTTCTTCCCGTGGCATGTCGCCTCTGTCCAATGCAGGGCCTGTCGCAGCGGAGCGAGAGACAACAAGAACACCGGCAGAGCCGTCTTCATTCGCCCACCAACCACCCGTGGTGCAGACCCGCAACGTGGCGCACTCGGTTTCTTCCTTACTTTCTTCGGATGACCCTTCGCTGCATGCGGCCCACTACCCATCTGCTCAGGCAGCAGACACGAGAAGCCAGCCAGCCAGGGTAGACTCCCAACAAGGCTCACCACATTTACCAGAAGAACGATCGCGAGTCGGAGGCGCAGGACCAGCAGCTCCGCGGGAACGAAGGGATGAATGAGTAGAGGAGCACTGAAGATCAACGACAAAACAAACCTCCAACCTTTTCGATTCGACAGCAGAGCCACATTTCGATCGTTGTTGGGGGGGCTGAATGACAGACAGCCTGCGCAACGTAAAGAAAAAATGCCGACGCCTTTTTCTTCTTCCTTCTCCTTCCTCTTCGCCTTCTTCTCTTTTCTTTTCCCTCCTCAATTTCGTTAACCCGAGCAATCATAGCTGGCAAGGGTCTCCAATTTCTCTTCTTTTTCCGGGCCAGATTGTAGCCAATTTCCCCCCGGGACCCGTCCATGGTCAGGGGGCTTTTTTTTCTTTCTTTCGCGAGCCATTCCATCGAGGGGTTCTTTCACCACCAAGCTGAAAATATTACGGAATTCGCCGATACCTGCATTTCCTCTGAAAGGGGAAATAAACATACCATTCGGAATTCCAGCTTTGGATCGTCTTCACAATTTCGTCAACGCACTTGTTCGAGCGTTCTACCATAGGGATCAGGTCTTATTCTACACTTTCTTCTCTTCTTTTTTTTATACTTTCGGTGGGCGGTTTTCACTTCGTGCCTCAAGTGGCGGACCATAGGGATTACGGAATCTTTTCTTCTTCAACTTTTCGCTTCTAAACCACCAAACTTGACGACAAAGGTTTTTTCGTTTTTTTAACACGGCGAACTTTGAACGGTTTTTACTTCTTTCGCCCTGTACCAATTCTCAGCTCGACCTTTCCTGTTTCAAATTTGTATATGCATGCCGATGGGACATCACGAAGGAATCGGACCAAGGCGGACCAAAAGATGAGAGGAAATTAAGTTCTGGAACCGGAGATAACCTGCCAGGAGGGGAGAAAACCGGGGGGGGGGGCGGTTTTGGGAGCAGGAAAGTGAGGAAACAAAGAGAATGGAGCATACAAAACATATATTCATCAAAGTACTTAAGCACTGGAGTGGCAAGGGCTCGTTTGGTGGTATATGGCGCCAGCATGGGAAAGGAGGGGTGGGCGGCCGTTATCATTCAGAAAAACCTTGGCCCGGCTTATTGTTGCATCTTTGCTACCTTTGTCTTCTTCTTTTCTTCATCCTTCTGGTCAAGATGAATTTCTCCAGCTTCTGGCGTACGCATCGTACTTCAGAAGAATGGAAGCCAATATAAGAGAATTGAAGGTCACATTGATGACAAAATCATATGTTTTCGCAATGCAATCTTGCCGTACTGTGGTATATTCAATCCTCTTCATTGACACCAGTCCATCTTTTCTCTATCAGACCATTAGTAAAATAGAGAGAACCTTCCCTATGTGAGATTGAGACTACGATAAAACCTACATAACCTCAGTACTAAGTAAAGCCGAATATTGAAATGTCCTCTGTATGTCATCCTCACAGTGTCTCTTTGAATCAACAGCATCTGGGATGGGTTCTGGCTTCTCACCCAAGAATGCCCCGAACCGGATCACCCAACACATACGTTTTCCATGCGAGGGCAAAAGGACTCGTATTGCTCTGCGCTGAAGACAAGAGAAAGAAGAGAAAAGCCACGAGGGCAACTAACTAAGGCTATCAACAGGCCTGGCTGTTGGCTGGCTGGCCTGTCCCTCGCACATTCTCAGCTCTGCTCGATTTTCATTGACAGACAGACAGACAGACAATATACGTTGAAAAAAGAAGAGAGAGAAAACACTCCACCCTCACGGCGGAACCCCGCCCCTTGGCATCACTCAACTCTCTATCTGCGTCTATCCCTTTCAGGAAAGAGGACCTTTGTCTAGCATGTCTGAGGCTGTTCTGGATATGGTGTTGAGGGAAATGGAGAGGCTGCCGTTGGGGGAGGAGGGGAGGAGCAGGTAGTAATAGCTTATAGATATCGCTCATTGCTATGAAAGAATAGCCATGAAGTCTGTCTGTCTGTCTGTCTGTCTGTCTGTCTGTCTGTCGAGGAGGGAATATCAGCGTTCTGGGGGAGGGAAAAGACTCCTAACGACTGATCAGCACTGGTGCATCTGGACCACTTGGTCCCTGGTGAAGTTTGAAGGAGGAAGGGCCAACAGACTCGGTCCTTACGGACAAATCACCTCGTCTTTTCCCCAGGTCCCAACCATGACAAGTGGATAGAGGATTCTGTATCGTATAAAGAAAAGAAATAGCACGGAAATTCCAAAGAAAGAAGAGAAATCGACATGTTAACGCTCGCGTACGAGAAATCCATGTACATTTTCTTCGTTCCCTAGGGTGCGGGGGAAAAAGCTGCTGTATCCCTGGATGCCAAACTGCATTGAAGCGAGGGAATTGAGAAATCTGCCACCGCATCAGCACAGGGGGTTGGTTGCCTTTGCTGTGTGTGCACTTCAGGGGGGGGGGAGGCTCCGGCATCTTCACGCTATACAACTTGGAGCGTTCAAAGTGATGAAGTCGTATTGCAACACAATGAACTCGCGACATGGTAAAGATAGCCTCACCATCTTCACCAGCCCCTTCCCTCCCTTTCTCTCTACACTTATTATGCATACTTTACACATTATTTCTACCTATCTCTTTCTCTCTCTTTCTCTGCATCTTTTGCCTGCCTGCCCACGCACGTGTGTATACTTTACTCACAAAACCTCACATACCCAGGCAAAAAGCAAATACCTGCCCCCCCCCCCTCCAATTTCCGACAGCTCACATTTTCATCTATTTCGCAAGAGATCACATCACAATTGATACCTCGAAACTAAACCCCCCCCCCCCCCTCTTTCTCCTCTTTCCCCAAACAAAGAAAAAAAAATGATTACAGAACGAAAGAAGAAGAAAAAAGGAACAAAGAGAAGCAAAGGAAGGAAGAAAAAGAAAACAATAAGGAAGCGCCAAGGCACGGGCCGTTCCGAGACAGAAAAGCGGGACCAGCTTTTCATTGGTCCGTGGCCTCTACCGCGTCCGCTTTGGGTAGGCGCAAGAAACTCACAGTTCTGAAATGGGAAGACACATATGTTTTTCTCTCTGCTCTCTCCCTTTTTCTTTTTCTTTTTGTCTTGGCCCAAATAAAGGGGTTTTGTTGATTGTGATGATTTACTTCATTCTCTCCCCTTATTTATCTGTTTGTTTCATCTGTTTGCGGTGGTCTGTGTGTGTGTGTATTTGTGTGTATGTGGGTATCCACATTTCCAGTACAAAGATGCAAATCGTGTTGTTTACATTAAAATTCCAGGTTGTGCATAGCAGATCTTTGATATCAAAGCCGGGTGAGTTGTCTCATCGTTATTCTTTGCTATTATCCGGGGATTCCTTCTTTGTATATACCAACCTACGCCCCATTCTTCGTTCCAAGCGAACATGATGACGATGCTTCCTCGCCGAGAAGACGCGTCATCCGAACACACAAGATGACGAGCTTCCCTCCTCTCCTGTGCGTAGAGCTGTCCTCCCGTCGTAATATGCTGCTGTGGAAGAACATGGACATGGACACCATGACAAGGTCGGCAGGATACCTCCGTCAAACGTCTCTTGTCAGCCGTCTTATGTTAGGACATGGTTCACTCACTCCCAAATGAGCCAATGTGCCCGCTACGTTCAAGATATGTGATTTGTCTATCTATCCCCACAGCTCCCTCATGAAAAGGCAAGGAGAGGTCTGAGCAACTTGATCCCAGCAGACGCATAGCAATGCAGTACGATGGGAGGCATTACAAAGTTCAAAATTTTCATTGTTTTTCCATTGTGCATCTTAAGCACAATTTGATTATCTTGCTAAGCCGTTCCTAGCCAGCCTACCTGTCCTGTCCTTCCAGACACCGAAATAGATACGAAAGAGTGGGCTTTGACCAAGCTGGCCCCATAATGTTTTCAAACTGGGGGGTATGATGATATCTCATAATAAGAAGAAAAAAAGAGAAGAAAAAAAAGAGGCGCGGGGTGGGGGTATATGGTGAGTCGTCAAGAAAAGCAGCCCGCATAGCCTATCCTATACTTGTTTCTTATTTTCCCTTGAAATCAAAGAACAAAGTGACTGGTGACAAAAGAATATCGACGATAAAGGCGATGACTTTCGTGGTGTGCCCGAAGGCCTAGTAGTAGTATTAGTAGTAGAAAGATCGGGGTGATGATGCGGTAATGGCCAGCATGAGAGCACATGGGAGGAGGCCTGCGATCCCTAACTTCGTCCGGCTGAGCTCTGTGTTTCCTTGCTACCCCAGGAAGCGAACAGATCCGGTATCTGCAAGTACAACTTGATGCGATGACCGAGTAAGCTTGTACTCGCGTCGTCATCCTCGTCATCCGTAGAGTCGGCCTCGGGGACGGCGGAGAGGTCCTACCCCTTCTTCTTCCCTCGATGTGTGTTCCACTCCGCCCTGACGAGGTTGATGAATTTGTCTTCGTCCTTGACCTCCTGAAAAGATGTGAGGCCTTTCATTACGTTCTCGAAGTCGCCGTCGATGATCACATCTCTGTGCATATCAATCAGTGCTGCGGCGGTTGCGTGGATGATGTCGAGTCCGTCAAAGATCAGGTCGCTCTCAAGCTCCTTGGCCTGCTCCTTCTGCTTCGCCTTTCCGCTGCTCGGTTCGAGGGTTGGCGGACACCCGCCAAGCAGGATGAACACGTCCCAGACACGTAGCTGGACAGGGAAGGGTATCGACAGGTTGAAAAGCGTGAGGTACCAACGTGTACCGTAGGCTGTGGGGTCGATCCCAAGATCATTCTAGGCGCCTCGTTAGCGGCTATTGACCAGAGCAACATCTCTGGCCTGGAAAGGGAAGAAGAAGAAAAAAAGAAGGGGAAAAAAGGGACTTACGAGCTTTTGTGAGATTGGCTTGCCCTTGAGCCAGTACTTCTCGAGATCTTGCAGTGCGATCATGAGCCCACCAAAGCCATGCTGGTAAAGCCGTTTCAGGCCCCGGAACTGCCACAGCCAGACCAGCATCACAAAGCACCGCTCCTCGTCATAGTAGCATAGCAGAGATGCCGCCAGCGCTGCCATGCCCTGCACGTACCCTGTGTCTGGAAAGTACAGGGATAGTGCGTGGAGGACGCGGAACAGCAGTCTCTGGCCGCCTCGGTATCTCTTCCGGAACATGATGTGCCTGTTGATGGTCCTGGGCACGTCCAGGTCGATCTGTACATCATCGGAAGAGCTGACTTCCTGCAGGCTGTGGAACTGGGCAATGAGCTCCTGGTCTGTCACATCGGACTTGGCCTCCCGTGCACTTGACGCCAGGAATGAGTACCATGCCGAGGAGCGCCAGCGATCTGGGATGCCCTTCCATGTCCTCTCGATGAGCCTCGGGCTTCTGGTGTCAAACTCGACCTGGACGCCCTCGATCTCCAGGCGGATGTGGTCACCGGTGGCGCCCTTCTTGGCCCTCTTGTAGACTTTCTCAATGTCACTGGTAGCGAACTTGTCGCCGTTGTTGTCAATTCCTCGGGTGACCATCTTGGCCATGTTTCTCCATTTTTCGGTCCTCCTGGCCTCCCTGTCCTGGGCCGCCTTGATGGCCTGGGCACTCTTTTGTTCCTCGTCAGCTTCGGCCAGGGCGGGCGGCAGCGATAGCATGTCGGCGGCAGCGTCAATGATCTTCCTGTCTCGATTGTGTGGCAGCATGTTGGCCGCACTCCTGATGCCCGACCTGACAGACAGCCTGGAGCGGGTCGACAACTCCGACGTCTGGGTGTTGAGCGACCGTGCCGACAACTTCCTGCTCGGTATCCTGGACAGCCCTTGTGACAACGGCGGCCCCCTAGGTCTCTTAGTCAAGACGTTGCGACCGTTGCGCCTCCCATAGGACGTGTGCAGGGAGCGAGTCTCTGCAGGCACGCTCGCCCTGGATATAGGCCTCCCGCTCCCCGGCTGAATGAAGCCATAGCGATCGACATCCGCGCCCCTGACGTCCTCCCAGTCTTCGATGCCGCCGGCGAGCTCGAACTCGTGGCGGTGCGCGCTACCTCGTGGCGATGGCAGCGAAGTTACCGAAAGCGGGGAACTGGGCGAGAGGTACATAGCCCGGACGCTTTTCCGGTTTTCTCTTGTTGGTCTGCTTCTGTAGAGGGGGAGGAGAGAGGGAGGAGAGGTATACGGGTTAGCCAGGTTGGTTTTGTGGAAGCAATGATGCAAAACGGAAAATTACTCAAAGGAAAACCATACGCGATGTTGTCGTCCCCATCGGATGGAACCTCCTCGGGAGGCGCCAGGCGCTCAGCAGACTGGCGGCCCGGGGCCCCATCTTCCCAATGAATCAATTCGCCGGATTCGTAGAGCGATCTCACCTTTTGTGATTCCCTCTCTGTATCTTCCGACATCACACGGATGTCTGGCAGCGATGACTTCTTGGTGTGGCGCCTCCAGCCGGTCCTCCCCTCGGTTTTCTCGGCAGGCTTGAGCTCGGCCGGGCCATCGTGAGGCGGCGACACGGGGGCGGCTGGGGCTGCGCGCGGCGACAGGAATTTGCCCATGACGGTGGCGACAGGTACGGGGGCGGCGGCGGCGGCGGCGGCGGCGGCAGCAGGGGAAATCAGCGGCGTTGGGCTGGGTGCGCCAATAGCGCGCTTGCCTCCAAAGTAAACACTGCCCCTCCTGGAGAAGTTGAGGCTGTCGAGGTCGTCGTCGTCGAGGAGACTCCCCAGGGGGATGCTCGTGTCGATGGTGGGCGCGAGGTCGTCGAACAGTGAGGAGGCCCTGTCGGGTTGGTCCCCAGAAAGGGGTCCAGGGTTACTCGACAGCGGAGATTGGCTGTCATTGTGACCAATCTCGCGGCTGGCAGGGTCGGGCATATTAGGCGAGGAGGGTAGCTGGCGCAGTGGGGTATCCGTCGACCCTGAACGGCGATGGTGGAACTGGCGGGACTGGGACTCGGATGGGGCCTGGACCTGGACCTGGACCTGGGGGCCCTGTGGATTATGCGGAGGAGGGTCGGTGGCCGGCAGGATGGCCGCGGTGGCTACAACAGCAGCAGTAGAAGAAGCAGTAGAAGCAGCAGCAACAACAGCAGATGCACCATCACCTGGATTCTGTTTCTTCAGACGCCTCATGGGCGGTGCCAATCTCACGCTGAGACCTCTGATGAGCCTCTTGGTGGCGTTCCTCTGCTTGAAGGACTCGCTGTCGGACACGTCAGACTCTGTCAGAGACCAGCGGCTCTGGCACGAGTAGCGCGGGATGTGTTGGCCCTGGACAGACCGGCTGCGGACGCGCGTGGTCAGCAGGGACGGCAGGTTGGCGAGGCGGTCGTCGTAGTCGACGGAATATATGGAGGACGGAGGGTCTTCTTCGTCTTCTTCTCCTGGGTCGAGCTTTGCGCAGGCGTAGCCCTGGGCGTCGGAGGCGTCCTCTGGCAGGGTGGTGGATGCAGACGACAGGGTGCAGCTGCCCAGGGCCGAGTCGCGCCTCCAGTCCGCGTAGGTGGTCGATGAGGAGGGCGAGTGTTTGGTGCTGTGACTGCTACTGTGGCCCTGGCTCTCCTGGCTGTGGTGGCTCTGGCGGCTCTGTTGCCGGCTGTGGTGGCTCTGGCGGCTCTGTTGCCGGCTGTGATGGCTCTGTTGCCGAGGGGGATGAGAAACAGGATGATGTTTTTCTCTTGCTACTGCTGAGGAAGGGAGGGGCGGCAGGGGCTGCGATGGTGGTGGTGGCGGTGGCGCCAAGGGTAGGGCGGTGGTGATATGCGGTCTCGTCGTCCTGGATGCAACTGTGGACGCAGTCGAGGTGCTTCTCGACGGGACAGCAGCAGATGAGGAGCTGGCGGCGGTGGTCGGACGGCTGACGCGAAGAGGATTGCGAGGGGGAGGGATGGGAATGGGAGGCTCTGCCTGTACCGTCTGCTCGTAGCGGAGCGCGACGAGTTGCAGGGCAGAGTCGTCGGCAGAGTGAGAAGGAATGTGCCGTGGGCCGTGTTGCAGTGGCCGTGGGCGCAGCCGTCCAATTCCAGGGTTGGACGGGCTGGACGACGGGGTGGACCTGCCCCGTAGGCTAGCAAACCGCGACGGCGCCATCTGGAATTCTTCCTGAGGGGGGACGAGGCGTGTTTACCCTGGTGAGGCAAGGGAGGGGCAGAGGAAAGGCCACACAACAGATGGGCTCGTGTGAGTAGGAATAGCAAAAGTAAAGAGAAGGACCAGGAGGGGATAGATAGAGCAGGAAAGAAAAGAAGAAGAAAAAAGCAAGGGCGAGGAAGTAGAGCAGGTTAGGGCGAGTAGTAAGTAAGTACTTGGTAGGCCTGTAGAAAGCACCAGGTGGACATCAGGTGAAGCCTAGTGTGAGGACTTGGATAATACAAGAATTTTCCTCTTCTTTCTTTCGCTTCTTCTTGATTCGTCCGATCCTGTCGTCCTGTTTCGTGCTATTTTGTCCTGTTCGTTTTGTTTCGTTTCCTCTATGTTTCCTCGCCGGTTTCAGGAAGGAGACGCAGTCCAGCTAGGTTCTTCTTCGGGCGTTTGAGACAGACAGGCCGCCTTGTTTGATGAGGGGAAGAAGGAAAAGAAAAGGATGAACAAGATCCAAGGAGCCACGAACAATAGCGGAAACAGGACGGAAATCAGTAGACAAGAAACAGACAGACGACTCTTTGCCCCTCCCTCTCGGCCATGTCGTTCCGGGGACTGTGGTCCTGATATTGGAAACTTTTCCCCTTCTTCACCTTGGCTTCCTCGGGACTTGCCCTCCCCCTCTCTGACACCGGACCCAGAGACCACCGTTCGGCGACCACCACAAGAATCGCCAATGACAGAACGACAAAAAGGTGGCTACATATCGTATGTACAGTGGTAGGTACTTACCTTGATAGGCTGGGTACTACAACAGGGTACCTGCTCTCCCGGTAAGGATGCTACTATACAAGCTAGATGCTACAGCTTTAGTACAACTCGCCTAAGCAGGCCATAGTAAATACCTAGGATGTAGCCTGGTACGTACCCGCTTTGTGGCCGGCAGGGGCTGGCACGAAAAAGGTAGGCACGCAAACCAAGATATGATAAGGGGAGACGTCCAGATTCTACGCATCCTGCATCTTCAGCCTTGTCACTCTTAAACGCAACCCACCCCTCCTTCCTCATTCTCGCTCCCTTCCGTCAGCCCGTTTTTTTCGCTCCCCACCACGCCCACCCAGCAGCCCTGCACTTGCCCCGCCACCTTTTTGGCTTGGGCAAGGTTTGGTGTATCCCTCCACCCAGCTGTGTTAGCATCCACCAGCATCTTACACGATCTCTGCAATTTTTTCTTTCGTTTTTTTCTTCTTTTCCCTTTTTGCCCTCCTGTGAATTGTCACACTAAAGTGCGAACTTCTCGGAACATGCAAGCAGACAACATGATGTCAAAAGGTTACCACATCCTGGACAGTGACGCACAATATGCTCGCCTAAAATGTTTCCACTCCACAGGCAGGCCGCATGAAGAGACAAGAGAAACACACAGACCGCTGACGACTAACTGACTAGACTACTCAGCAAACACCAAGACACAGTCTCACTTGGGGCTTGTGCCACCTATCCTGGAAACCAATGGAAACCACTGGCCCAGCACATGGTGTCCCGATGAGACAGAGAGAAAGACGTGCTAGAAGTCAAGGGATGGAAGGGCAGCGCATCATACTTGTCAGCCGGGAAAATCCTCGACACACCCCACCTCTCGCTCTCATGCTGCTGCTGCTGCTGAAGTACTTTTCTTAGGGTCTTACGTATGCCCCTCTTGTGGGCTGACGACCTTTTGCAGGTCTCTGGAGCTGGCTCATTGATGGGACCACACACAAGGCACCGGAAAGACAAAGTCGGGTGGTGTTGTCGCTCCCCTCTCCCTTGGATCTTCTGTCTGAAGAAAGGCCCCACTGCGTTCTGTCCTCAGGCTTCACACCCAAACATGCATGCCAGGACCCTGCGCCAACCCAGACCGGTCCGCCCTCCGTGGATGAATTCGCTGCGATCGCCAGCGGCATCTCCCTCCCTCTCTCCCTCCGTATCTCCCTTCCTCCGGAGGCAAAAGAGGAGACGCACGCTCGATATCAACCTCGACAGGAAGGACATACAGACAGGCAGCGGGTCTGACGACCCAGTGTGGTCACGACTAGACCTTTTATCCTGGCCCATGATTGCCGGTGCGTGACCTGTCTGCATGTACACTAAAACGGAGCATTCAGCCCCGAACAGGATGTTCGCCCACCCTGATTGGAGGGTCAAATGATTCGCGATGATCTCTGGCAATGCGTTAAGGCCCTGTCACCACGCACGTGTCATGTATAACATACTACCGGTATATACTATGCTGTGGTGAAGTGCAGTGGTGCCGGGTGCACTCTAGTTTGGTGGGGGGGCACCGGGCGTGCACCCAATCTAGCCAGGATGATCCTCCGCGCACCCCTTCGGGATACTATGGCTATACTGTATGGTAAGAAGGCGACAAGATCTCTACTTTCAACCTGTCAACAGGGATCCTGTCCCATTTAGTCGGCATCACCGGCGATCGACCTCTCAAGGGTTCTTGCCCCACGTTGGCTTACCAAGGGTTTTCACACAAAAACCTATACAGCCGATCCATTCCAGCTCCGCGGCAGACGACGACACTTAGTATAGCGTCGACCCCCAGGTATTGGACACGGAAGAAAGAAGAAGAAAGAGAGAAAAATCAAGAAGTATCACAAGCACAGCCTATGTGTAGCGCAGATGAGGCCAAGTGGATGAACGGCCAGCACGCCACGACCTCGGAACCACACGATTATCCACCAACTGCCGTGCTTGTGAAATCCTCATACGTCCGTATGGGGACCGCGTCATCATGAAAACCATTATGCATAAAACGAGCAGAGGCCACAGTGCAATTCCAACCCACGCTTAGTCTTTCGAGACGCCACTGTTCAGGCGCTGTAGCAATCACCGAGAGTCCGATCGCCCGCCCTCTCGATTCAAGGAATCGGTCTGCAGTCCTTTTTTTCCTTTTCCTTCTTCCACCTTCCTGCCGTGGTGGAGAATCCCAAAAAGGACCATCCTGGAGCAGAAAAGACAAAAGAGGGGGGAAAGAGAAAAGAAAGAAAAAGTAATAAAAAAATTAAAAAAAATTCAAGATCTTCTACACATTCCAAGCTGATGTTTGGCCCACACCTACTTCGACGCCTCGCGAGGCGAGGTCCCTGTCGACCACGGGCTCGCAGCTCTTGACGTTCCGTCCTCTCGTGGCCCGCGTACTTAGCCAGCCCAGCCAGCTGATACGTAGCCCAGCCCAGCTCTCGTGGCACATGTGAGGACAGGAGGTGGTATAGTAGATACACACATACAAACTCCCGTCACCGCCTAATTGGTGACATAGCTAGCTGCCTACTCGAGCAGGTGGTATTCTCAACTAGAGAGCCCAGCGGGTCCCACAGCCGGCAAACGGTGTCGCACCGAGGTCTGGAGGGCTCAGCCACGCTTTTCTCTTTGTCCAACCACAGAGATGTGCCCAGTCAGTGTCAAGGAGACTGTTTCCTTTCTCCCCTCTGAAACAGTACAGCAAAAGTAAATTGGGTACCCAAGTACGGGGGCTCGAGTTTGCTTGGTTTTACAAAGCATTCACACGTCAGAGCCGAGGATGAAGGAGAGGGGGAGGGGTAAAAACCCAGCGCCAGACCTCAAGTAAGAATTCGTTGGAAGAATTGGTATCAAGGGGGGGGGGAGTAGGTTACAATATTCTAACACACAAGAGAGAAGAAAAAAACCCATCCTATGATATATCGTCCCGGCCCGCCCTCGGACACCCTGCTCCCGCCGCCCTGCCTCCCCGTGAGCCCGGCAACTGTATTTCTTCTTGCTTCCGTTTTTTTTCCTTCCTTTTCTTTTTAAATGTTTAGTGACGACCGCTTTTCTCAATGCTAGACCATGTATTATTTCTTGGAGTGAGGGGGTTGGGGAGGGGGGAAGTTCTTTTCTTTCTCTTACTTCTACTATCTCTATTCTATTTTGTAAAGTAGAGAGACCCGTCGAGCCAAACAACATGTGCTTTTCTTCCTCCCTCTCGTCATACATCTTTGGGTTGGAAGGCTACTTACTCACGTCGTCTTTCCCCCTTTCATTGGCGCGGGCGCCGAACGCTCGGGGGGGTATTAACATTCAATCTGGTGCCTGCAGTGATGAACAATATATATATATATATATATATTTTTCCCCTGTCGGAAAGGTCGCGAACGGATACCTCAAGTGTGTACTGCTGCTGCATAGTAGGCTATAGCTGAACCGTTTAGTAATACCAATGTTTTTGGAAGTTATGTAAGTAACTGGCGTGAGCCATTTCGAAGTGATTGTGCGGTATGGCAGCCATGGGAATCCCCTCACAAGAAGAACAAACGAATGTTCAGACACTGGTAGACCCTTTACTTTCTCTTTGCTTCCCCTTTCTCGTTCCATTTCTGTTCAGACTACGATTTTGTCATGGTCTGTCTCTCAAGCTGCTGATCTGGAGCTCCTCATCCAGTTTTCACCCCTCGGCCGCAGATTCAATATCGTCTTCTCAAGGGGTAAACAGCCCTAAGAAGACACCTCTAGACCATGATGTTTTGCCCAGTTTCTCTCCTCGACAAATGACCTTTTCACCCAAGCTTTTCCTCTGAATATGTCGAATACGCCGCAAGACAGATAGGACGCTTATGATCGGTTTCACTCTGTAAAAGTCCACACAACACCATTGAGAGAGAGACAGAGAAAGGGGTGTAAGTTTACTGTAAAGTAGGAATGAATCAACTTCATTTGGACATACGCTTTCCTCCCATGAGATATGCAACCGCCGCTGCCTTTGTCTAAAATGCCTAGAAATGGAATGACCTCTCAACAGAGTTTCCTCGTACCGGACCGCAGGTGGCTCCACTAAACCTCCTCATTCTCCCAGTCCTTTTCACCAAATAGTGGCCTCCTGTTGCTCGACCCGTTGTTCACCTCCAGCTTCGTTAGGAACTCGGGTGGCACTGTGGGGATGTACTTCCTCGCGCGCTCGCGATTCACGCCACCAAAACCCGCCCCGAAGCTCACGAGCATGTCGGTGACGGACGGCAGGACGAATGGTAGCATCAGCGCTGGATCCATGAGCAGGTTCTCGGGCGCATCCTCTTCCTCCTCCTCTTCGATCGGGGTTTCTGGAGGACCGCTGCTGCCGTTGGAGGACTTCTTGTCACTCCGCTGGGGTGTAGAGGGTGCACTATCGGTAGACGCAGCGGTTTTGCGAGGTGGTGACGAGATGGACGCCGCCAGACTCCTCCTATTATTCTTTTCCTTTTCTCTCCTTGCCTCCGTCTCCTTCTGTATGGCCTCCAGATACTTCATCGCGCTTTTGGGGAGACCTTTCTCCCCGACCTCGGCGCGGTAGTGATTCGCAGCATGAATCATTTGTTGTGGGGTGAGGGTCTTCAGCTGCTGCAGTGTGTCGACCAACGCCTCCAGATCGTCAGCGCCTAGCGACGAGAAACATTGTAGCCATTGGAGGAGCTGGATGACAGGCGATAGGTGCCTCCTGGCAGCCTCGATGGTGTTCTCGCCGTGCGCCTGCATCTCGCCGTGCTCATAATGCTCAGGCTGTCTGTTGTTTGTCCGAGCCCAGTCTTCGAGTACAGAGATGTTCATGCGTATCTGCATGGCTTTCGTCCGGGCCAGGTATTTCCTGTTGGACATGATGCGGTTGAATAGCTCGGCTCCGAGCCAGTAGAGCAGTTGTGCAACAATCTGTGCTGTGATTACAGAGTGCACGTCGTATAAATCAAGAACAAAGAGTGTGGATGAGAGGAGTGAGGTGACGTTCCGGGGTGCAGGTTTCGCCCTCTGCTTGGGCGATGGTGGCCGGTATCGTCTCTCCGGGGGCTCTTCCTTGACCTTCTTCTTGGTCTTGAAGATCTTCCACTCATTCTGGAACGTGATGTCCTCAAATCCCGGTATGGTCTCGTGGTCTAACATGGCCGGGTCCAACACCTTGTCCAGCCGCCGCTCCGCGTCTCGCACAATGAGGATGAAGATCTCGTTGATCAGCTCAGCCAGTTGAGCCTGGAAGTGGACCGTCGCCTCCACAAGCCCGGCATCCTTCTTCAGGTAGTGAAGCAGGAGAGTCGCGTTGGACGCCCAGAACGCCAGTATGGTCATGTCCCATTGGTGATACTCGACCACATCGTTTATCTTGTCCATTGCCATAGTGAGTAGTTTGGCTAGGAGGTCGGGGCTTGCATGGTAATGCGCATATCTTGCGCTTAGGAAGATCATATTCGCCGGGACAGGCTTCTGACTTGCCGAACGCTGAGGCGTCATGTTGGTGATGATGATGTCCAAAATCCGGTCGAGATCGCTCTCTTGGAAGACAAACATTTGGTCGTGTAGACACCTCATCCAGTCGAATTCTTGCTGTTCTTCTTCTTCGTATTCATCCACGGGCTGGTCAAGGTCAGCGATAGATTGCCAAAAACAAAGGCCATTACAAGGTGACACGAGGGCGAACAGACCTCAGGCTGGTCATCCATGCCAACATTGCCCAGGTCCACCTCGAGATCTCTCGCGCTCTCCATCATCATGCGTCTCCTCAGCTCATTCTCCATCAACTCCTCCTCGAACTTGTCGTTCGAAAAGCCGGGCCGGTAAAAGTCATCGTCGCCCACTCCGGCATTGCCGATATTATAACCGTTGCTGTGCAGGTAAAAAGACATGTCGCTGTCGGGGGCAAGGAAGTCGGCGGCAGTTCGGCCGGACGACGTCTTGGCATCCTGAGATGCACCGTGGTCGAGCAGCAGCTTGGCGATCTGCTTGTGTCGATTCGTCATGGCCCACATCAGAGCACTCCAACGGTTCCGGTCCTGCTTGTCAACATCGACGCCTGCCTTGATCAGCGCTTCCACCACGGCCTCGTGACCCTAGCATCATGTTAGCGATGATTGAACTCCATCCAGGAGGCTCTGTCTTCTCTCCAGGACTGGCTGGGTTGACGCACGAAGCAGCTGGCGTATATAAGCGGCGGTGTGCCGTCCTCATCCGGTGCATTCACATCCACGTATTTCTTGGCCTTGCCCGACAGGATGTTGTTGACCTGGTCCACATTGCCATTGCTAGCAGCAATGTTCAACACCTTCTGCAGCATCTCTTTCTTCTCCTCGTCGGAAAGCTTCTCGTTCGTGGCGATCGCCTCGTCATCCTCGAGTCCCGAGGCAGACGAGTGAGCCGCCTGCGCTGCCAGCATCTCCATGAGCCGTGTGTCACTGTCGGGCATGCCTCGCGTAAGGTCCTCGTCGTAGTTGTCGTTGAGGGAGAGGTCGCTGAACTTGAGGGGTTTGGCTACCACGGGCGAGGTCAAGAACTGCGATTGTCCTACACAGTAAAAGTGATGTGTGTGAGCAGCTGAGTCTCCCGGCGTCGTCGACTCGGGAAGAAAGGGGGCGCAAGGGATGATGATGCGTTGACCGACCTTGCCACCCATCGTACATTTCCGTCTCAGGCACAGGATCCCTCGGCATGCGCCTGTCATCAAGCGACGTCGGCAGGTCGGCCGGAAGGGCCTTGGCCTTCTTGTCGCTATCACCACCGCCGCTGTCATCAAAGGGACTCGCAGCCCCGCCATCTGGAAGTCCAAAGTCCATCTCGGAATGGAGGGGTCGCCGTCGAAGCTATCGCAGGGAGGTCTCGTCTTTCGATTTAAGTAGTCATTGGAGATTTGTTCGTCGATGCATCTACGGAGTGTATCTGCACGAGTGTGGTCAGGTTTACACGAGGCTCCGAGGGAGGAGGAGTCGCCAGCCAGAATCCTGAAGCAAGAAGCAGAAGCCAGGTCGTCGAAAGTTGAGATGGTTCAGGGTGATTGTCCATGCACCCCACAGTGCCTACCGCCTACCGCCTACCGCTTCACCCCCTTGCTCTACTAAGTCATAGTAGGGACAGCTGCGGTACAGAGTAACATGCTTCGACGCACAGACCACCTCACCCCAGTGACGTTGTTCACCACTACTTGTACTAGATTGTATACATAGTACCTGTGTGTAAAACCGATAGTACGTGAGCATGTGCTGTGACTCTAGCGCCTAACGCTGTAGATAAGAAAATAATGAAAGCAGAAGCCTGCGTCTCCAAAAGACCATGTCATTTGCAGCATGCAACGCTATACAAGTATGCATCCAAACAGCAGACTTGTGAGACTCTCCTTGTTTTCTGAACTTGGAATTGAGCTAGACATATGTAGGCCACCCACAGCATGGCGCCAGGTTCAAGGCGGAATCCCATCTCACCCAGCCTTTGGTTGGCAAGAAGGAGGAGGAGGAGGCACAAACCATGTGAAAAGCAAGGATACACACTATTCAGCTGCATCTCACTTATTCCGCTTCAGCTAAATAAATATCTTGTCCGAATGACTTGTGGCTACCAAGAGCCACCTACATACAAATGTAGACCATCTACCCTAAATCTGCAAATCATCATCGAACGAGCCAGACGCCCTCCGCCTTATGATGCTATCATGAAAAGAACAATGCAAAAGCGGTGGTCATTCAACACGTGAGTTAAGGCCACCGTAACGCGCCCCTCGCCCAGACCACAGAACGAAAGAAACTATCCTCTGTGACTTGTCCGATTGTTTCTGAACCGCTCTGCTAATGAGAAGAACAGAAAGATGGAAAAGAGGAAGAGAAATTGAAGATGGATGTGCGTTTTGCGGGTGGTGTTGGGGTATTGACATCCAGCAAATGGCTAACCGGAGAATGTGCAAAGAGAAAAGAAAAACCCCGGGGAAAATACCGAGGCCGAAGGCCATCTCATGAACACCTTGACCCAAAGCCCTATTTTCTGTTCATGTACAAATAAAGACGATTCCATGACAGTGTTTCGTCTTCCTCTACTTCCCCTGCGCCTTGCTCGCCGGCAATCGGATATTGAATAGTATTTTCATGCGTTCACTGCTGCTCGTCTGGGGTATTCTCGCTACTACCCCTCCTCTGCAGCGGATTCTTCTTCTTGAGCACTGACTTGCCCTTTTCCTTTTCCTTCTCCTTCTCCTTTCCAACATCGAGCGTGTCATTGCTGCCGCGATTTTTAGTCAGCTTGTTCCGGATCTTTCCGCCGGCGCCGGAGCCACCAGTGATGCTGCTGGTGTCCACAGAGCCGGCGTCCGACATCCTGTTGTCACTCGAAGTCCTTGTGGGTGGAGCAGGGCTTCCACCATTGCCTTCTAGGGAGTTGCTGTCTGGCCGATTGCCTCTGACAGGAGGGCTAGCTATGCTGAGTGCACTGCCGTTTGCTTCAGTGGTCGTACTCGTGGGACGTGATGATGAAGGCGGGCTTGCGCTCGAAGGAGAGCCACTTGGACTGATTATCGATGCTTCGCTGAGCTTTCTTTCCCCTGGATTTATATAGGTCTCTAACTTCCTCTTGAGCACGTCCGAGCGCACCGGCTTCGCTAGATACTATAGCATTTGGAAGTCAGTTTTGAATTTGAAAGACAGGCCTTGGTGCACAGAGCGATGGTAAGGAGTGTGAAACACAGTGCAGAAAAGGAGCGAGAAAAAAGAAAGAAAAAACCACCAGAGAATCACATACATCATTCATGCCAGCCGCCAAGCACTTCTCACGGTCTCCTTGGATGGCGCTCGCGGTCATGGCGATGACCAAGATTTTGCGCACTGCCTCGATCGGGTCCTTTCGTAGTAATCGTGTGGCATTGTATCCGTCCATCACCGGCATCTGCACGTCCATCAAGATGATATGGTATGGCTGACCCTCCTTAGCCTTTTGGCGCAGGCCCTCGACAGCTTTCAGCCCGTTATCGTAAGCGTCGACTTTGGTGTAGCCCAGCCTCTGAACATACTGAATCGCGATCTTCTGGTTGATGGCATTGTCCTCCGCGATACACACTCGCAGTTCGTCTTTCGGAATCACAGACAGATCAAGGTATGGGTTGGGAGAGGCCTCCCGGTTCACGTTGTCAGAAGACCTCTGAGAGAAGCTGTCGGGTAGGCCGCGAGGGTCACCAGCCGCGACATTAGGCTTGGCTTTGTCAAATGTGACGGTAAACCAAGCCGTGGTTCCGACGTTCTGCTCACTCTCCAACTCGATCTCGCCCTTCATCATTGTCTCAATCAGAGACTTACAGATGGACAGACCCAGCCCACTCCCGCCGTACTTGCGCGCGGTAGACGTATCAGCTTGGCTGAAGGGCTGGAAGAGCTTTGCCTTCTGTTCTGGTGAAATTCCGATGCCGGTGTCTTTTACCCAGAACGTCAGGGTGGCTCTCTCGCTCGTCTCTGACTCGAGACGAGCTCCAATTGTGACCGAACCGTCTTCGGTAAATTTCAGACTGTTCGATATCAGATTGCCAAGAACCTGGTGCAAACGAATTGGATCTCCGTATATGAGCATGGGCGGTAGGTTGATGTCGCGAACGATAGAAACGTTCTGCCGCTTTGTCTTCTCTCGATTGCTGTACGATTGGGCGCGAACGACCTCACGCACCATTTCTTCCGGATTGAAAGCAGTGATGTAGAGCTTCATCTTGTCCGCCTCCATCTTGGAGAAGTCCAGGATGTCGTTGATGACAGTAAGCAGTAGATCGGCGGAGACCCGGATCGAGTCAGCCATCTCGAGTTGCTCCTTCGAGAGATTTGAGTCCTTCAGTAGTTCCGAATTGCCAATGACGCCGTTCAGAGGCGTGCGAAGCTCATGTGACACATTTGCCAAGAAGATACTCTTCGCCTTGGCCGCCTCCTCCGCACGCTTCTCGTTGCGCCTTGCCTGGGCTTCTGCAGCCTTA
This sequence comes from Cryphonectria japonica, assembly GCA_014851275.1. NCBI lineage: Eukaryota > Fungi > Ascomycota > Sordariomycetes > Diaporthales > Cryphonectriaceae > Cryphonectria > Cryphonectria japonica. Next base: position 138,461 of record JACWTT010000027.1, on the reverse strand, counting down.
GCCTTGGTTTCGGCCTCCTGAGCCTTCAACAAGGCGCGCTTTTGGGCCTCGATCATGCTGGCGTTCTCACTCGAGACTTTCTCTATCGCCTTCAGAGACAGGGCGTTGGAATAGCTGATGCCGATCTGGTTGACAAGGAGCTGCGTGACGGTGACGTTGCGGTCGGTGAATGAACCTGGGCTCCCTTCAAGATAGAGACACCCAAGCAGTGGACCTGTGCCGTGGCTGATGGGATACGCGATGATAGCACGACCCGTGGGGTTCTTCTGGAGCCATTGCTCGCTGACTCCGAACCGCTCGTCGCTGGTGATATCCGGACTCCACACCGCCTCTCTGAAGCGGGTACAATAGAGGATAACATTTTCTGGGACCATGTGCTGCGATGAACTCAGTGGCACCGCAGGCTTGTGAGCTTGTGCACCTCTCTCTGGGTCGCCGCTCGCCGCAACACACCACTGATCAGAGTCGTCAACAATGATGGCCGCTAACGTCGCCGTGCCTCCGCATGTTTGCAGGATAACATCGCACATCGTCTTGAGGAGTTCTTGGACCTCAAGAATGGACGAAATGACTTGCGAAGACACGAGTATGGCGTGGAGGTCGATCATGTCGAGGGAGGGCAGGCCAGCGCCGGCCTCGGGAGGGTGCATCGAGCCTCTCCAGGCTCCTATCCGGCCCTCTTCAAGCTCAGTGATGCCCGCTAGAGCGGGTTGTGGCGGAACCTCTGCCTCTCCGTCCACTGTACGGTATTGTACAGTAAGCGGATCTCCCGAAAAGTCAGTCTGCACGATGGCGTCGACGGTACGCGGGTTGCGGGTGGGACCATGAAGTAGAAGGTGGTGGTCTTCCTTGATCCGTTCTGCAAGCCCTGTGGCACTCATGGCACGGAAGAAGCCGATGGCCTCCATAAGAGCAGACTTGGCTGACCTCCGAGCGCCTCTTCTTATGAAAAGCCCAGCCATGAGGTAGTTGCCAACTGCCTCCTCAAAAGTCAGGCTCTGCTCGGAGGCGTGGTCTAGCGCATCTTCATACACGCGAACGGCCTGACCGGTGTCATGTTTGAGTTCGAGGATTTGCGCTTCCAGAAAATGGTCCCAGGGAAGATAATTGATGTTGGACACCGTTTCCCAGTCCAGAATTCTCCTTCGTAGAAGCTCAAGTGTCTCGATTGTAACCTTAATTTCCTCGTCCATATCGGTGTTTCGATTGCGAGGATCGTCCAGCTTATGGAAGACAAGGCCTGCAAGAGACAACCCATAGAACAACATGACCGATCGAGTATTGCGTGCTAAGATTTTGTCAGAATCCCATATCGATGCTCACAAAGAAAAAATACTACTGCTATGACCTGGAGCTTTCCCGGAACAAAGGCAGCAGTATTACAACGCTGGAATGGGGGCAACAGCTCACCGGACCATAGCAGCTGTTCGTTGGCGACACAGCGTTTTCCCATTTGCACTGCCCTGTCGTAGTGCCCGAAGAGGAAGAGCGGGATCATCTCCAGAGTCTCATACCAAGTGACGGAGCGCTGGCCGTTCTTCGCATTCGCATCCAACCACGATTTGTATGCAGCGGAGTTGTGACTGTTCTGGGTGTCATCCATCACCTGTTCCGCAATAGCAACTCGCGTCTTTCCCTGTAGAGCCCGGCAGACCTGCCGAAGTGCGATGAGAAGCGTCCCACCACGCGTATCCTGGTGCCAGTTTGGGACGTCTTCGCAGCCATATTGGCAGAATGCTTCTAAGTCCGCGCAATTCTCGCTGGCGAAAAACTTCAACTGGCCGAGCATGCCGAAGCTGAGGATGGTGGACGTGCGGTCCCCTGCAACGGTAGCGTATTCGACAGCAGCCTCAACCTGACCTACAGCGACGCTCAGAGGCATCTGGGCGTGACCAACGAGGAAGGAATACAACATGTAGCCTCGGGCCATAGAAAAGGCGTCTCGGTACTTATCCAGGAGGTCCAGCGAAATGGATCCCAACTCAATAGCCAGTTCCGCCATGCTGAACCTGGAGAGGGCGACCATGGCAATATGTAAGAATGCCATACCGCTGCTTGGGAACGCTCCACGGCTCAAATGAACGTCCACCATCACGAGAGAGAGATGGAAGAACATGACACAATCGCTCCACCAGGCTGCGCTGATGGCATCTGCAAGCACTGCTCCGATGGATGCCAAATTCGGATCGTCCGTGTGGGGCGGATTGACGATCTCGTTTCGCTCCATCGACCGGATCTCGACGATTACCCTTTCAAACTCGGCATCACACTTCTCCCAGGTTGGATGCTCGTCAAACGGTACGTCAAGATCCTTAAGGCATTGCACAAGACACCTTAAGGCCTCTTCAGCGTCGCCTGCCTGGGAGAATATCCTAGCTTGCAGAACAGAGGCGGGTGCTTTGTCAAATGCAGTTCTCGCTGCACAATGGTCAGTCAAAGTAAAGCGAAGACTGCACTGCTGATCTGGAGCGACATACCTGACATGAAGATGGTTCCCAGCAAGGCATTAGCCGCGCCGTGGTTGCCCATGTCTTGACAGTTGCTAATTAGTACTACGCGAATCAAAGAGTCTCGGCATGGACAACGGGAGATCTTACAAAGATAACACTCCGCAGCGCGGAGGTATAATTGACTGGTTTCCTCGTAGGACACATCCTCTACACCGTCGTCCCAAGGGGTTTTTTGAAGGAGCGCAACAGCGTTGGTGTAAAACTTGGCGGCAGTTGGTCTCGCTCCGCGCTCCGTGCTGACCTTTGCACAGTCAAACAGAAGCTGACGATAGGGTCGCCGGACCTGCACGCGCTGCCGTATTATGTCGACGGATTCGCAGATATGCGAGGCGATGTTCTCCTTTGTCTTGCTGTCCTCCGTGTAGTACTTCATGAGGACCTGGGCGATTACAAAATGCATCTTCCGCGCATCACAAATCTTAAGCTGACTAGCGGCTTGTATGTAGCGATCATGCGCGAAGCGAAAGCGGTCATCGGTCTCGCTCGGTACGATTACCAAAGCCTGAATCGCTGCCTGCAACCCCGCCACCGCCTCTTGTTGCTTATAAGGACGATGTATGTGCTCCGATGGCGACGAGGCACACGCATCTTGACACTCACCCCTGAGGAGATGACAAATGAGATCTAAGTGGCTTATATGTCAGAAAACGCTAGCCACTGCGACACACTAGGCGCCCGTGCTGGAGAAGAGAACTCTCTGATTCGCGAAAATCAAGCTATTGACTCAAGTGAGAGCCGTAGAGGTGACGAAACGTTGCTTCGGGCTCTTGTCAAGAGCTTGATGCATGGGGTAAGAACGTACCGAAGGAGAATGAGTGACCAAGAAGAGCGGCCCATCCAAGGAGACATTTTGAAGCTTCTGGTAGTTCGCTGAGACGCCGGGTGATGAAATTTGTGTCAAGCACATCATAGTTCTGCTCGCCCTGGAATTCCTCAAACAGCCTGTCAAGGTCGTAGACCCATTGACTCGATTTGTAATCATAATAGATGCATCGCTTGCTGTGACAGGCAGAGAGCATCTCACGTATGTAGAAGGGGTTGCCGCCGGATTTTGACTGAATTACCAAGGCCAAAGGAAGAATGTCCTCCTTTGGTTTCGACAGCGTTGCCGAGACATATTGGATAATCTCATCTTCTCCCAGGGGTGAGAGCGGGATACGGGTGACGATTGGTCCTCCTCTGGGTTGATCTTCGAACTCGACTGGGCTTATTATGTTCTGAACCTTTTGAGGGGACAACTCTTCCGGGCGATACGTCATGACGATGACCATCTTGAGCCTTGCACCGATGATTTGAGTGATGAGTTCAAGTGACTCGTCGTCCCTGTGTCAATGTCAATTAAGTGCTTCTTTGGCCCGTAGTATTAAGACCTCAGAACGCCTCGGAAGGAGAATTGATGCCTCAGCAGCTCTCGCTGGAGACACAAAACAGGACTCACGCAAAATGAAGATCTTCAAGCACGAAGCAGACAAATTTGTGGTGCGCAAACATTCTGAGAACGTCGAGGAAGGTGTTCATCATCCGGATCGATTTGGTTGATGCGCCAGTCCGTAAGAAATCCTGTGAACTCGTGGTCGACACAACAGAGCCGCGGTAAGAGGATGAAGGAGGAGTTGAGGTTCCGCCGGGCGACGAGCCTCTGCGCTTCACCACTCCGGAGACCCTGTTCCTCGCCTGCATGCTTGGTCCCGACGCATTGGACATGCTTCTGGCAATGCTCGTGTCTACAGGACCGATGAGGAATTCTGGGAGGTTGAGCACCTGGTGCAGCATCGGCCATGCTGGTCGAATATATTGCTTCAGGGCCTGATGGAATAGTGTTTCCGTATTGCGCTCGCCCCAGACTTGTCGGAAGAGAGAGGAAAGTAACTTGAGAAGGGGCCCAAATGCCGTTCTCCTAGCCGTGTCGAACTTAGCGGTGGCGCAGTATCCGCTCCTCCTCGAATCGGCGAGGACAGACTGCACAAGACAAGTCTTTCCTAGACCCCCGGCTCCCTCGATGGTGACAATCTCGCAGTGCCCTCGTCGGCGAAACTTGGCGTTGCCTAACTGTCTGGAGAGACTGGATGAGGAATCAGTTGTAGGCGTATACCGAGACTCCCGCTCTTCGCCGAGACTGTTCACCAGACTCCTCGTTTCAAGTGATATGGACTGGTGCCGATCCCAGGGCTTCGCTGATGTGCGACTCGGTGTTATCAAATCTCCTGGTAGGCCTGGGGATTCGGTTGAGTAGACCGATGACGGGATCATACTGCTACGCGACCTTGGATCAGAGCCGATAGTAGCAGTAAAAGAGCCGCTCTGCCTATTTCCGCCAGCCTCTGAGCTGCCTGCATCGCTCGCAGACAAGTCAGCAGCATCCATGAGTTCATTCGACAAAGCTGATCCGTCCGAGAATCTATTTGGCTGGCCCCGCTGGGTCATGGCATGGGACTTGGCAACCCGCTCAATGACCTTCAAGAGTTCCGCCCGCTCCTTTTGCCGCCCAATCATTATCGAAGGGAGCAGGAAGAACGAGCTGACGTCACGAGACGCAATGCGCCATTCCTTGAGCGCCTGCCAATTGCCATCACACAGGAACTCCTGTACCTGAACCAAATCATACCTCAGGCCGCTTATGGAATGATATCGGTCTCCGACGTTCTTCGCAGTGCACTTCTGGATGACCCTCCCAAGCACATCTGGGACGTCCAGGCGGATCGTCGACACGTTCGGGATCCTCTTACCCAGTACCCCCTGTACAATGTCCAGCGGTGTGTCCCCATCGAAAATTGGACTCTGCGTCAATAATATCCAGAAAAGAACGCCCAAGGAGTAGATGTCGGTCCGCGCGTCCGGCTCGGCGGGCATTCGTCCCGTCTGCTCTGGGCTGATATATAGCAACTTGTTCTTGGCACCAATCTCTTTGGACAAGCTGGACCAGCCCGTGCTTGTCAGGCCGTGCTCAAAAGATCGCAGTCCGGACCCGACAGTCACCAGCTTCACTTTGCTCGTCTCCTCGTTGAAGTGAAAAGAGTCGCCTCTTATCTCGCCGTGTATAACACCCACGCCATGATGTATCATTTCCAGGCATTGCGTCGCGCCGATAGCGAAGTCCAGGAACAAGTTCAGACTGATTGGGGTCTCGAGCCGTGGATCTCGGATGTCGGCGACCCATCTATCCTCAACCTTGCGAGCGTTGTAGAACGCTGGCCCCATGTCCATGATCTTGGGAAGTAGATTGTGGCCGGGAGAGTGGTATATCGCAACGACGATCTGGGCCCGGTCTCCCGGCGCGGGAGCGAGCCTGACTAGATCCAACGGCTGTGGTATGTGTTCCTGGTTGGGGTCTGCGGTAGCTACCAAATTCTTCATGATGTGGAACACCCTCTCTTCCCGCAAGACATGGTAGGACACCTTTGCGACCACTGGCTGCTCCACCACCGCTCCGACGGAGTCGTCGCCGCCACCGACACTGGCTTCACTGAACGATCCATTTGAATATGACGAGGGCGGCGGCTCGGAAGGTGAGACCCGGGTCGAGCTCGAAGCGTTCGAAAAGCCTCTGGCCGCGGACGACGGGCTGGTACCATGTTGGCTCGAATATCGAGGTGCAAAACGGGTGCCACTGATGTGCCTGTTCACAAAGAATAAAGACGATCATTAGAATTTGTACATGTACACACAAGACCAAAGCCCAGGATGCGCCTACCAGTTGCCGTAGCTAGAATGTACAGGAGGTATTGTCTCGTCCCAAGAGTACCCTGCGATTTGGGAGAGCCGCTCGAAGATGCGCGGTGGGGGGTCAAGCGCCGAATCCAGCAGATCGTCCTGAATGGCCGACCCGTCCATCCTGCTGGACTGTGGGAGGAGGCAGGCCGGCGTCGGCGTCGGCGGCAGCGCGCGAGTAGTGGGAGGGCTGGAAAAGATGAGAGACACACACCCTCAGCTGTCGTGACCTGGTCTCGGCCCGCTTGGAAACATGGCTCGCGGTACAGGAGAAACGCAGGGACCTCGAGCACGCTGCTGGTTGGCGTTCGTGTAATGCCGCTGCTGCTTTCTGTTCCACGGGCGTGGGCGTGTAGGTTGGACGAGATGTGCGTTGGGTGGCGTTGAGGCTTGCAGCAAGATCCTCGAATGTCTTGCGTTCTTCAGATCAGATGCTGCTTGGCTCCCCACACTCCAAAAGACTTGAGAACTGGTGGTAGTTGCGTTTTGGGAGGTCGGCACCAGCAGCGATGAGGTAATGCCTCCCAAAGTGAGGTGGTGTCTGACTTACTCGGAGACAGGGGTGGTTGGGGCCTCTTGTTCCTAAATTCTAGGTTCTGACGACTGCTAAAGGCAAGCTCGTTTGCTGCCGGAGCGGCTGGGCTTAGTGTGAGATGTCGAATCCCTGAGCAGCTACTCGCACACACTTTGACTGCGTATCAGAGAAGGGCAGAGAAGCGGGATACAATTCCAGCCTTGTGGGATTCTAGACCCAGTAGTGGTGGGTCGTTCCACTGTGAGGAACTGTGCTGTTTGTCAACAGGAAGTGGAGGGAAATGACTTGAGGAAATCTGGTGCATAATGGCCAAGCTGCTGACACCTGGGTCCTTCTCCCACAAGAACATCGCAGCATCTCCTGATTCTTGCCTTTGCTCTGCAGCTAACTGCGAGCCTGGGTGTAGCTGCAGGCAGTATCCTTTTCAGACATAGTGCTGCTGCCACTTAGTCTTGCATCATTGGGCTTGTCTTGTGCCATAGTACAATTGGCCTGCAAATTTCTTTGGCAGTGAGATTGTGGTGCTTTCGAGGCTTTGCCGGAAAAATGTCTAGGTGGACAGGACTGATTGGACAACAGTTTGCGATTGACAGGTATATTGTACGCTGGAAGAAAATCTCTTCCATATTCAGAGGAAGATCCCTCATTCTGTGAGAGAATCTCTTTTTGCCCCCTTTTCAAAGCACATATTCCTCATGAGTTTTGTGCGTCCCCACCAACAATTTCGTGTCAAAACACATGAGCTGTTTCTTATGGATTTATTTAGATGGTAATTGTAGAGATCAAACATTCAACCAACCTTTTGCAGATCTTCAAAAAGAAGTCCACAAGTCTGTCTCCCAGAAAGCTATACAACGATTCCTCGCGATACAGTTTCAAGTCGGCGCCGCAATCCCATGTCGCTTAATTTGCCTTTCTCTTCGTTCTTGCCTATTTCCAAATTTCCCACCTCCCTTCGTCTTATGACATCAGCGGCTGGTGTGGGTGGGAACTGTCCCAAGCTCAGTGAAGCTTGGTCCCTGAACTCGGCTGTTTCAGGCGGACGAGCCTGTAAGAAAATGCTTCTAGAAGACTGCACGAGGTTGAGCTCGACATTTAGGTCGGGTCAGTGAATTTTTGGGTGTGTAGATGAGATGGAGAAGCTGCGGTTGGTGATTGCTATGAAGACAAGCAAAAAGAATATCTATGTCTATCGAATCCTTAGGTCTGGGTATACCTAGGACCGGCGGGCGGTCATGCCTGTATCTCTCTTTCTCTTCTCTCTCTCTCTTCCCTCTCTCTACCAATCCTCTTATTTCTCCGTATTGTCTGTCTTTTATTTTTCGACAATTGGCGTTTATACCATGGACGCGGATCTTTCCATGCCGTCTAGCCGGATGATGGCAATTGCAACAAAATAAACCTCATCAGAAATGTTGAAAGAATCATCCGTCCTGTCTTTAATTCCCATGCAACTCCTAACCCGAATCAACCTTGCCTGCCCTGCCTGCCCTTCATCATACGTGTGCTCTAAGTCGTTCGTTTGCCTCAGTTCAGACGTCGCTCCGTGTTGGCACGGGAGTTGACAAAGTCAGGGTAGTTCAGCGTCAGCTCAACGGCACCGTTGACAATGTGGTCGGCGGCCTCAACACCCAACATGAAAGAGTGGTCCTGGTTGCCGACCTCGTACTTCCAGCTGCCGAAGCGGCCACGGGAATAGATGTCCTTGGCCTGCAGCTTGGGCAAGAGATCCGCCAGCACGCCGTTGCGCTCAAGGGCGGGCGTGGGGTAGCCATGGTAGAACTTGCGGTGGTAGGTAGAGACGATCTCATCCTCAGGCAGGATCATCTCGGTGTTGATGAGACCCTGGATGCAGTCCTTGAGCAGATTCTCCTCGTCCACGGGCTTCATGGTGGACTGGGACACCTCCAGCATGATGGACCAGTAAGGGCCCTCCTTGGCCTCCGTGGAGTCGGCCTTGCTGCCGTTGGCCTTGTAGAGGGTAGGCAGCTTGGCGTCCTTCTGGGGCTGGTTGTAAGGAGAGTAGTTGGAGAAGATGGTGGCACGGTAGAAGGGGCAGTTGTCCTCAGGGAAGTACAGCTGATTTCATTTACACGTCAGTGACCATTCGGCATTAGAGGGTACACGTAGGAGCGTGAAGAAACTTACCCAGCACTTGTCACCGATGCGGTCGGGGCGAGCTCCGCGCAGACCAACGCCAATAACGTGGGTAGACGAGAAGTACAGACCCTTGGAGATCTTGACAAGCTCCTCATCGCCCATCTTCTCGACAAGCTGGTCTGCGTTCATGGTGGAGATGAGCTTCTTGTAGCCGATCTTGCTACCGTCGCCCATGTGCACAATCTTCTTCTCAGCATCCACCTTGGTGACCGCACCCTTCTTGCCGAAGCGCTTCTTCTCCTCGGGCAGAGTGTTGGCAACGGCAATCCAGATACCGCCAGTACCGTCGCGGGCGGGGAAGCGGAAAGTGGCGTTGGGGCCCCAGTTACCGGCAGTCTTGTTGAGGATGATGTTCTTGGCGATGAGCTTGACATTGGGAGCAGCAACACGCTCGCCGAGCCAGTCAGAGGCCATCTTGATATCTCGTTAGCCTCACCGTACCAGACACAATGCCAGGGCAGAATTATGACATACCTTGGTGGTGGGCACAGCCCAGACCTTGTAGTTGTATGGGCGCATGAAGATGTTCGCGAGGTGCTCACCCATTTGTCGGACAATCCACTCATCAAAGTTTTTGGGCTTAGCCTTAGTGACGGCAGCCTCCTGAGCGGCATCAATGAGACCCTCGATGGCTGCGACCTGATCCTCCTTTGGCAGCATGGACACATTGTTCTGGAAGGGGTAAGGAACCCAAAGGCCCTTGTAACGGACGTAGGAGATACGCTGGTGGTTGAACCAGTCGTCCTCCTTGGGCAGGGCCTCGTCAAGGCAGTCATCGAAGTACTTGTAGTGGGAGAAGATGACGTGACCGCCGACATCGTACAACTGTCAAATTCAATTGCTGTTAGTCCAGCTGCTACCGCTGAGATACAAAGAACGGTGTAGTGGTTTGGCAACAACTTACGAAGCCCTCGGGAGTGACATCTGTCGCGGCAAGACCACCCGCCTTCTCGCTCGAGTCCACGATCAGCCACGAGGGACCGTTCTAAACAGAATATACGTGTTAGTCTAAGGCACATCAGGCGAAAACAGAGCTCGGCAGTCCAGTGGCAATACGTACGACCTGGTTGAGGCGCTTGGCAGCACCCAGACCCGTTGGGCCCATACCAATAACGAGAACATCAACGTTGCTGTACAATTGGCACTGTCAGTAAATATGATGGGGAGTTCTGAAGCTGCACTGAGCAGTGAGCTGGCACTGGGAGGTCCGAAGAACGTACACGTCAGCCATTGTGAGTGCTTGGACAAAGTAACTCGGCGTGATGTGGCAGGAAGGAGGAGCTGTTTAGTTCTGTTGCTCGCGACAGTTCAGCACGAAGACAGGCGGGCGTGTTGTGGTTTGGGACAAGAGTCTAAGGTCGAAGGTAAGAAAACAGATCGCAAGGACAGGTCAAGGTGGCGGAAGGATGGCAGAAAGATAATAATACCTCTGGAGCTTGGAGCTGGTTGTCTGTCACTGATCACTCAGGGGTCTGTCCTTTCTCCCCCAGACCGTGGCCGTGCTTTTGGAGGGGTTCTCCTTTTTTCTTCTTCTTTTCGCCTGGACCACAACACGTCGGTAAAATGAACGGAATGCAGGGATCAGGTAGGGGGTCCCCCACCCACTGACCACGCTAAGTTCTACAGGCTGGCAGCCCTGGGCAGCTCGAGGGCTGGAATGACAGGGGCCACAGGCTTGAAACAGGTTCAACTGCTGGCAATGCAGCGGTGGACATCAAGTGGGTGGCGCTCGTGGGCCCTCGTGTTAGTAGATACAGTGGGTCGCGAACGGCATAAGGGCCAGCTGGCTCTATACATGGATCTTTCAAACCGCAGCAATGCAGATGGTGGGATGGCGGTGACAAGAGTGTTTCGAGAGCCTTTTCTTCTTCTTCTTCTTCTCCTCCTCCAACACTACCTGTTGCAATTAAGTACTTTGTGATAGGTCTGCATGAGAATCAACCAACTATGGCAGGTGTTTATGATTGGCGCCAAGAGACGGGCTGGCAAAAAGAGTAGGTTTTCGCTTGTTCTTTCTTTTGCTTTTTTTCTGTTGCCTTCGCTTTTTATCTCTCTGCCTTTATTTTACCCCTCCTCTCCGTCTTGTACGATGCGGTGGCGAGGCTTAGTTGCGTTTAGCATGTCTACTACCGTAGGAACTGAACATTTTGCATGCTTCTTTATCCAGTGCAACGAGGTATCAAACGAGGTACCACATCGCCTTTTTTTCTTCTTTCGTCTTTCTTGCTCTCACCCCTCTTGCTCTTTCCTTTTCTCTGTCTTTCTTCTTGTTTCAATGTCGTAGCTGTCTCGGACATTTCTCCAGTATTGCTAGATTGCGGTGGTGGCATTGAGATTCCTCCATGAGACGGGTGGTCATAATCTGACATTCTAGGTGGTGGGTTGGTCCCCACCCTCACGGGCCATCTTCACCGGCTCATAGTTGTGTAATAAAAGGTGCTCGGCGGGACATATCACATACAGGTAGATCAACAATATCTAAAAATATGGCGATCATCCGCAAAGTGCCAGAGCGTGCACATGGAAAGATGTTCGGAAGGCGGTAGCAGCCAATAGCTTGCTGCAAGGTGACGGGTGTCTAATTTCCAGACGACTTGAACTGTCTTTCGCCATCGACTTGTTGAGTGGTTGATTGGACTCAAGTCCGGCTCGTCAATCTTTAAAGTGTAACGTCTACCACCAGTCCCCCCGGTACGTGTAATTTCCTATGAAATGAGCGATGCATGTGGTAATCTATCCCAGTTATCTTGACCACCACGACGGCGTGCTCGTGCTCGATACATGCGTCATGAGAGGCCCAGAATGCGACCGACCACATGCACGGATCGATTTCCCACAAGCTATGTGATGAGACTGACTTCAATCCGCGCCTGGCTTTTTCGCCTACTACAGGTCTTGGGTTTTGGTGACGGCCCCTGTGAGACCTACAGGGCAGAAGAAGCTGGTTTCAGGGGGCACACCGTCCTGCAGTCAATGGAAAATTGAAGAAATAACAAGACATAACACATGCTTTTTATCTTTCTTCTTCTTCTTTTTATTGATTGCAGATCCTCTGATTTGCTGATCCCGTTTCACCATGGTGGGATCAGCAGTTGATTAATACCGAAGATAAATCTCCATGGAGGATTCATTGACCGTATTTGGGTAGGATTGCCGTGATCAATCTCTTCAAACCGCGATGCGGCTCTTGAAGTGACCCTAGCATTTTTCTCTATTTTAATTTTTTTCTAGAAAAAGAATCACCAGCACCCTGCCTAGACTTGCCGTCTTGGCCAAGACCGAGAGGATATTTTGATGAGGAACAGCAACGCTAAGTCGCATACAGATGAGTGCTTCAAGTAAAGTACTTGTTGCAAAGCATCCGAGTGCGCTTTTTCCTGGGCGGGTTCCAATTTACCATGACGCAGGCGTGAAAGACCTTAAAATGAGAGCCTCAAGGCTGACAAGTGCATACCCATAGTACTATGAACTACTGCTTAATTAGCCGAGCCGTGGTTTGGGATAGAACGTGCACTAGGGGATGGCCAGTGAGTTCCATGACTCGGGCAATTTTGGTCCGGCACCATCCAGTCCACACCCCTCGAACGGCGGCGATATTGGGGGTTCTATTTATATGATGCTACTCCGTACCGGTATTGGTTCCGGGTAGCGGACGTTTAGCCCACGCCACAACGCAAGTTTCCTGCGCCATTAGCATGGAAAAGTCTCGCACACCAGAAAATATTCCTCTCTCTCAGATACTTGAGGGAGAATGGCCTCCTTGGACTCGTGTTCATATGTAGCCCAGGGGTTTCGTCGAGCGATAGTGTGGTGATGAACAATTAATGTCTCTAAGGTATTGCACACATGGACACAGACAGCATAGCGCACCGGGTCGAGAACACGTGCGCAGTAGTGCCCCATGAAAGATCTGTCCCAACTGAGCTGGCAACCCAGTTCAGGATCCCGCTGGTCCCTGGCAACGCGGTAATCTAGCAATTGTGCACGGTCCTGTACAACAGCAGGGTACAGAGGTTTGAGAGACATGACAGGACAAAGACTCCAGTCATTAAGTTATCACTCAACTGCCGGCTTGTTCCGTCTTCCTACGAATGCCGCTCACCGCACGGGAATAACCCAGCAGTCAGCATGCAGATGTCATTTGCGTCGTCTTGCCTTGGCATGTACATGTCGAGATTTCCGAGCCGATTAAAAACTGACTCCTCAATCGACGTCACCTTGTGCTGGTTCTGCTATCAAGAAACAGAAAAGGAACAAGAAGAAAAAACGATATTCTATGAACATGACTCGAAAGCTCTGATTAGACCTGAAGGGAATATCACTATCACAAAGAAAAGCGGCTCGGGGTGTGCGATTTTGGGAAGGGGTTAAAAGGGAAAGGAAAATTGAAAAAGGTAAAATCGCCTTTGCCAGATAGCGTGTGCTCACAATGGATTCCCAGGAGCAAGTCGTCGTCATCCTCAAGAGACTTTTCAGTACCGTGGTACACACCGCCTACCTGGCTTTGTTTGCTTCCCGCCTAAGAAATACTCTGAATGCTCCTCAGGATACGCTATGGGAATCAAAAAGCGCTGGAAATTACAGCCCATCAGCCACACTGCTATAGTGTCTTATGGCTTGTCGAGGTGGACAGCGCGGACTGGGTGGTCGCGAAAGGCGCAATTTCATTCGGGCAAGAAATTCAAGAAGAATCTGGCGAAACCCTGCAGCCCCTATTTCCTGGAGGTCGCGCCCCATTTGCCATCCCCCCTTATCGCCGCATCGTTCATATCGCTCGCTGCCAGGTTCAGGTACTTTACATATGGGTCAACCTTGGCACTGCCAACTCCCAGCTAATGAACTGCCCCGGACAGTGAGTTAGGAACCTTGTCGATTTTCCTCCCACTGCGACCACGACCGCTCATCCTCCTTTTCCTCTCCCCCCCCTCCCCTCCTCCTGCCCTGTCAGACACTGCGATTAGGCATAGCCCTGGTAGCGGCTGCATATACCCGGTTCAAGGTCCATTTTCCTCTTCATAAGCGAAAGACCACCAGACGGCCTGGACTCTCTCTTCTCTTTTTCCACGGCTCAATCTTCCCTCGTCTCAGGTTTGCGTGGCCTTGGCCTACCTATTCTTAAAAACAACAACAACCGCCACGATCGCAAATAGCAATCGCACCAGCAAACTGTCCACTCGTTACTTCAGTTTCTTCTTCTTTTCTTCTTCTTTGTCTTCTCCCAATCAAGCCCTCTATTGTAAAGAGGTGTCCATTGGACTGCACCGGCGACGACACGCTGGGCACTTCTTTTAACACGTACTTAATCTTTCTTGTTTCTTTCGAAACGCCCAACGTCAAAACAAAATGGCCGAGAAAGAGCGCAGCTCCGGCGAGGTCATGAGGGAGCAGGCTGCTCCTGTGCTGCCAACTGTCAATCCCGATGTGCAGAGGCCAGAGCCTGCAAAGGCGTCTATACCTTCTGTCGTCTACGTCGGGTAGGTTGCCCTAGGGATCTCTCTTTGTACACTACCGCCGTGCGCGTCCATTCGAGTTGCTAACCTCATGACCCTATTCGCACAGAGTTTGGATCAGCTTGAGTTCCTCCGTCATTCTGTTCAACAAATGGGTTCTCGACACCCTCCAGTTCCGTATGTTCGATCCTCGAAAGACATTGCGCGGGGCGAGCCGTTGACTGAGACATTTTGCCCAGACTACCCCGTTATCCTGACGACTTACCACTTGATCTTCTCGACCATCATGACCCAGCTGTTGGCCCGCTATACCACGTGGCTCGATGGGCGCAAGACTGTCAAGATGACCGGACGTGTCTATCTGCGCGCCATTGTCCCCATCGGAGTCATGTTCAGCATGAGCTTGATCTGCAGCAACCTGACCTACCTGTACCTCAGCGTTGCCTTCATCCAGATGCTCAAGGCTACCACTCCCGTCGCTGTCCTTCTGGCAGGCTGGGCTCTGGGCGTCTCGTCGCCTAGCCTCAAGACCTTCCTCAATGTTTCCGCCATCGTCGTCGGTGTCATCATTGCCTCGGTCGGAGAGATCAAGTTCGACATGCTCGGCTTCATCTACCAGATGGCTGGAGTTGCCTTCGAGGCCACTCGCCTTACCATGGTGCAGCGTCTCCTGAGCGGTGCTGAGTTCAAGATGGACCCTCTTGTCTCGCTCTACTACTTCGCGCCTGTTTGCGCGGCCATGAACCTGGTCGTTGCCCTCTTCTGGGAGGTCCCTAAAGTCTCCATGGCTGAGGTCTACAACGTTGGTCTCTTCACGTTTTTGCTGAACGGAATGGTTGCCTTTGGCCTGAACGTCTCAGTCGTCATGCTTGTAAGTTCACACCTCATCGGGCTCCGAAGATGGATTTCCACTGACACAATTGGTACAGATCGGCAAGACTTCATCCCTGGTCCTCACGCTCTGCGGTGTCCTCAAGGATGTCTTGCTCGTCGTTGCTTCCATGCTCATCTGGGGCACCCAGGTCAGCGGTCTGCAGTTCTTCGGATACAGCATCGCTCTCGCCGGCATGGTCTACTACAAGCTCGGTGCGGATGCTCTCAAGGGCTATGCCAGCGAGGCTGGTCGCCAGTGGGGCGAGCTTGGGCAGACCCGCCCGGCCATGCGGAAGCTCATCGTCATCGGCAGCTCCGTGCTGTTCCTCTTCCTGCTCTTTGGCGGCGTGGCACCGAAATACGCTCCCGATTATGTTCCCAACCCTAATGCTCTTTACAGCGCAGTAGCCAATAAGGTTCCTTCCTTCGGCACCTCTGTATAAAGCCTGTCTTTCTTTGGCTTCGAGCGCATGCTGAGCTGATCGAATCCAGCAAAGATGCTGCTGGACAAGTACAGTCCACTCATCAACTGCTGTCGTTCCGGGTTTGTTGGAGGATTCTGACGGCACATACTTGAGACGGCCCCCACGTGTCACGTCTCTTCAATTTTTCTCGTACCTAATTTTAGGAGGATACTGGAGGTCTTCCTTGCGTCGGAATGATTTTGAGGGGGAATGTTGGTGTAGGGCTTCTGTGGCGGTGCACATAGAGCGAGCACAGGGATTTGGAATCTTTTACTCGGCGCATCCATCCCATAGGCGTCACGTTTGATGCGGACCAGACAGGCATATGATTTCTAGACTAAATGAAAAATAGACTTGTAAAACGTGTTCATCGTCGTCAATCCTTCTCGTGATCCTACTGAATTGATCCTACTGAATTGAACAATGACACTTATGACTTGAGTATCAGCCTGGGTTCCTGTTGTTGGGCGATCGGATAAACGTATGGCTGTTCCTTCATGCGCCCGGATTTGATGAACTGCTTCCATGCAAAATTTTCAACTGCTGATGAAAGATAGTAGCAAAAGCCTATCAGAGAACCCCAAAAGAGCAGCGAGACGGCCCCTCGGCCTATCTCTCCCCTTCATACTCAACTCTGGATGACTGGGTTGCAGGGTCGTTCCCTTATGGGAGGGATCGTCAGTGCATGGATTCAACGGACGGATGGGATTGAAGAAAAGGTTGCGCAGAAGGGAAGGCTTTGCCAAGACCAGGACGTTGCTGCTCGCGGACCAAGGCTCTCCGACTGTTTGTGGTCGACTATGTCTGCGCGGCATCTCTCACAGCGGCTTGGCTTGCAAATCATCGACCAAACAGACATACCCCTTGGGACACACATGAAGTACCCTTCAACATGGCTACCTCGGTGGCTTGGGAGGAACGCTACTTTTGGGGTCGGGCCGTCCTGGACCATGCCAGCCAAGTGGTGTTGTACGTTTTACCGGTTGTTCGAGATACACAACACATAAACAACCTCGGCGAGACGGACAAAGTTTTTGTTTCATGAAGCGGCAGCCAGGGGGAGCCGTAGTCGTATTCTCTCTGTCCACTACGGGAGTTTCCTAGCTAGCACGGCATCCCTACTCCGAATCCCAGAGCACATTTGTCTTCCCGTACTGTGGTATTTGAGGTCCCCTCACGCAAGTGCCTGCCCGATAGAAGAACGCCAAAGATGAGGTTGTCGACCGGTTACCCGATTGTTTCGGTCACGATCAATCGGGGGAGTCGTAAGAGCAGCAGCTTTTTTTCGATGCCGTCAATTGTTCTTTTTTGTATTGTGATGCTGTATACATCCAGACCAGTTCGTCCCCGCCCAACCGAAATCAAGGAAGAAACGTGCTTTAGAATCCTGTATACAAGAGTTTGATGTCAGCGGATCTCTTTCCACAGAAGAATTGACAGTCCATGAGGCCTATCCAGTATGGCCTGAATGCGCTATTTGTGCGGACTATTGTACGTAGTCTTGTTGCGAAGGGAGGAAATGTGGAGGTTTCGAAGGGGGTTCTTTGTCTAGACGTACTCAGAGGGGTGAAGAACCAGCGGTTCTTGCCGCTCGTGTATCGCT
This sequence comes from Cryphonectria japonica, assembly GCA_014851275.1. Lineage (NCBI taxonomy): Eukaryota > Fungi > Ascomycota > Sordariomycetes > Diaporthales > Cryphonectriaceae > Cryphonectria > Cryphonectria japonica. Next base: position 121,158 of record JACWTT010000027.1, on the reverse strand, counting down.
CCTCCAGGGTCTTCTTGACAGTCTTCTTGGCCTCCTCGCGCTGAGACACCTCCTTGAAGGTGTCGGCGGTGAGGGCGCCCTTGAGGCCCTCAAGCTCGAGGGTGTAGCGGGTGGGCATCAGGTGGTTGTAGTTGACGACCTTGACGAAAGGCTTGATCTTGGAGCGCTTCTCCTGGCGGGTCTTGGACATGCGGCGAGTGATCTTGGAGGGGTAACGCTCAATGCCGGCGACCAGGGCGTGGCCGTAGGGGTGCGACTTGTTGCCGGTGTCGACGGGCTGAATGATCACGACCTGGATGAGCGAGAGAAAAAAAACCGCTACTGTCAGCCTTTCTGTTTCCTGTCTCGCCTTCTTTCCCTGTCCCAACAAACGATCGTTCGACCAGGCTGGACTATGAGATTCCCGAGCTCTTCAATTATTGCACCGATGATCCGTTGCCATCGGCCCAAACCACTCTCATTCATCGTCTTGCCGATTCGCATTCGTCCCGCCTTCGTGATAACAATCGGAGTGGTAGAGGTCGGTAATTCTCACCTTCTTTCCGGCATAACGGCCACGGGTGATGATGGCAACACGGCCAACCTTGAGGAACTTCATTGTGACTGCTGGTCGGGTCGTGGGGTGGTGGGAATGAAGTTTGTTGCGGGTGCGGTAATGCAGGTCAGTGTCACTGGCGTTGATGGGTAGGTAGCGAAAAAGCTGTGGGCTCTGCTAATTTTTGGAGTGCACGGACCACCTTGACTGCACGTGACAGATAGGTGGGTCTGCTCCCTGCTCCCAGCTCCCAGAGAGAGCGGAAGGTGTAGGAGGCTGAAGCTAGCACCCCTCACCAAACCTCAGCCCAACTCTTTTCATGCAAGTACACAGGAAATTGTCAGGAGTATTGGTTCACAATTCACACAGATCAGGATACACAATTGTCGTATTCTGTAGGAGACAGAATTGCAATCTCGAGTTCTAGTGTGCCAGCACGTGTTTCGCCTACTAGAAAGCCCGCACCCCAAGAAACAACATCCCGAAGAAGGCAGCTAACTCACCAACACAATGCCTGCACCCACTTATATCATCTCTAAGGTCGCAGACCCAATCTTTGCAGTTTTTATTGGACTGTCTGCGGCAGCTACGAGGATCAATCGTGAAGAAAAGGATAAAGGCAGGACCACGTCTCAAACGTTGGACGCAGGGCGAAGGCATGTCATCCACAAAAGCTTGCATCTGAGCTCATACTTCTGACAATCATCTGACTCATGTTGACTACAGGAGATTTGGTCTGTCCAAGAAGGAGTCCTGAGTTGCATTGATCCCATAATGATCATGTTGGCCAACGCAGGAACGGCGTCGACGGCATCGAGGGCTGCCCGGGGTCGTCTCGCCCTGTCAAGGCAGCGAGAAAGGGAGGATGCCGCTTCGTTTCACTAAGCACCACTTGGAAGAGGCTGGCGAGACTGTTCTCAAAGGCGGCACCTGGTCCGCTAAGTGAACTGTGTTACCGATTCATACACAATTATCCACCAAAAGCCGGGCCATATTCCTTCTTCATCGCCTCTCGGACCATCTGCCCACACAACTTCGCCGTCGGATTGGTGCTGACAGCCAGGCCTTTCGCAATCTCATTGCCGTACCTCCCCCCAAGAGCGAAATCCATCGACGCAGCCTCTTCAAAATCAAGCCTCTTCCAAGACGCCTCCTTCCTGGTCAGATCAATAGCTAATTCACCACCTCTGGCAAGCATTTTCGATGTCTGGTGGTAGATCGCCGCCCTCTGCGTATGTGCAAGGGACAGGGTTTTTGCAGCGTGCGGAGACAGGCGTGCATGGGGACTGGTTGGTGAAAGGAGCGATATACAGGTTTCAAGATCCAACAAGGCCTGATTTGCTGCAGAAAGCCTCTCACCTCTGTCACCACCGACGATCAAGGGGTTGTCGGATGGCTCAACTCCTGCAACCAGCATCCCATCGCCGTACAGACGCCGGGTCGCCTGCGCCCGGTTATTCCTGGCACTGCCATACGATGGTTTTGTTGAGAGCAGTGTGCTCAGTCCTGCTAGGCACTTCTTATACGCGTCGACTGGTTTTGTGTCCGTCCTTGGTCTCAAGCCAGCAAGCTGGAGTTCGGCTTGCTGGACCGCCAATATTATCCTCTTCTCTTCTGCTGCAATGCCCTCATACTCGGTGATATTTTGGACGTTTGGGTCCTTGGGTAATGATGCATCTACCTGCACAGTCTGGGATGGGTCGAATTCTGGATCCTGGATTTTCTCCCTATTGGATTTTGGTGATCAGCACGGTTGCAACAGGCGTCATCTAGTTAAGTGGCTGGTAGCCATGCGAGCCAGATACGACTTACAATATATTGAGATCACGAGTGCTGAGGGACGATAGGTAAGCCATGACGGTAGGTCGTTCTCTGGCCCTCTACAGCCAATCGGCGTTGATCCCAGTGTATGGTCTTTCAAACACCTGCAGCGTTGACAAAGAAGATGGGAAATGATGGTTTTCGAGGCTGGACACAATTTGGAACTCTTACAGGAGTCTGTTCCTTGAGCTCAGCAGGCCAAGTGTGCCGTGGGTTAATGATCAGCCGGGCTTAATTGCAATCGGCAAGTACGTTTTGGGGCAGTCAAAAGATCAAAGAGATATGATCTGTAATATTTCCCGCTTTCACCGTTCTCTGGGGAAGCTTGGTATTTGTCCGTTTGATCCGGGGAAGCCTCAAGGGATCCGGGGCTAATGCGAGAGTTGCTCCCAGTTGTCAGGGCAGTGTGGGAATTGCGCATCGACAAAATCGCGATGACCAGTTCCGCCTGCGGCTTAGCGTCGGCATGGCGCGGCTTATACAAGCCATCATCGCTTCACGGCCGCATTCCGCGCCTGAGGCGGCACAGTCTGCCCACGACCGCCGGCTTAAGCAGGTCAAGGACCTCCTTCCTTTACCTCTGCGCAAGCGGTAGAGTCGGCCTTTGCCACAAGATGACAATTGTCGGTCTGATCGGAAATCTGGGATGAATGAATTCCCAAACACTCTCGGCTTGCGGTGGCCACCATATGGTCAGCTGGACAGGACAATGCCGAACCTGACAGCAACGATCACCCCCTGGGCCGTGTGCCTGATCAGCAATATATGCGCGGCTTTCCTTTCGTCACCATGGCTGACCTGACAGTTCTCTCATATTCAGAGACTCCTTTCAGTAAGAGTGGACTGTCTAAATCCATAGGAAAGACACCATCAGGACTACTTGTTCTTCTTAAGTCCGAGTTACTCACCGTTATCCTCCGCTTATATCAGATCAAAGGACTCTGTGTCTTTGTCTCTCATCATCAAATTCAATTCTTACCAGTGTCAAATACTGAGACATTCAAGAAATCTGGCTGAGTGATAATGAGCCCGTCTGCTATCAGCAATGGATCCCCACGCAACTCGATGACCTACCAGGCCAATGGTAGTGCCATCGACACAACCAACGATGCGGACTACTCTGTTCGCAACCCTCTTCCCAGCTTCAATGGCTACGACCACGTCACATGGTGGGTTGGTAACGCCAAACAGGCTGCCTCTCACTACTCCACGCTGTTTGGAATGAAGCCTCTGGCCTACCGCGGGCTCGAGACAGGCAGCCGCTTCTTCACATCTCATGTCGTCAGCAACGGCGATGTCCGCTTCGTCTTCACGAGCCCGATCCGCTCGCACGCACATCTGCCTGATGACGAGCCCATCTCACCAGAAGAAAAGAAGCTCCTCCAGGAGATGCACGCGCACCTGGAGCGCCACGGCGACGCTGTGAAGGACGTCGCCTTCGAGGTGGACTCTGTCGAGGGCGTCTACACCCGTGCCGTCTCCAAGGGAGCCGAGGCCGTGCAGGAGCCCAGGACCATAGCCGACAAACAGTTCGGCTCCGTCACGACGGCCGTAATTCGTACCTATGGCGACACGACGCACACGCTCATCAGCCGAGACAACTACTCAGGCCCCTTCCTCCCTGGGTTTCGGGCCGCCACCTCCTCGACCTCGACCTTACCCTTTCCCGACGTCAAGATGGCCCGCATCGACCACTGCGTCGGCAACCAGGACTGGCACGCCATGGTGGAGGCGTGCGCCTTCTACGAGCGCTGCCTGTCCTTCCACCGGTTCTGGTCCGTCGACGACAGCCAGATCAGCACCGAGTTCAGCGCGCTCAACAGCATCGTGATGGCCAGCGCCAACGAGGTGGTCAAGATGCCCATCAACGAGCCCGCCCCGGGCAAGAAGCGGTCCCAGATTGAAGAGTACGTCATCTTCAACTCGGGCGCGGGTGTGCAACACATCGCCCTCCTGACCCCCGACATCATCTCCACCGTGACGGCGCTCCGCGCGCGGGGCGTGCAGTTCATCGATGTCCCCGGCACGTACTACGAGACCATGCGGCACCGCCTCAAGACCGAGAGGAGGGGCTGGGAGCTCAAGGAGGACTTCGAGACGCTGGAGAGGCTGCATATCCTGATCGACTACGACGAGGGCGGGTATCTCCTGCAGCTGTTCACCAAGCCCCTCATGGACCGCCCGACCGTGTTTATCGAGATTATCCAGCGCAACGAGTTTGATGGCTTCGGCGCGGGCAACTTCAAGAGCCTGTTTGAGGCGATTGAGAGGGAGCAGGCTGAAAGAGGCAACCTCTGAGGCATGAACAGTCTAGATAGAGTAGAGAACAGCGCCGCGGCATGACACTCTTAGAGTGAGACGGACAGCGAATCTTTTCATAGTAGATCTGAGTCGTCTCTTCAAGACAGGTCACACAGGTCCATCATCTTGCCTGCAAAATCGACCAGATTCCTCTTCCAATTGCATTGGCCAAGAGATGAGAAAAAATGGCCTTTCAGATTTTCTTCAATTAATTGTCTTTCGATAATAAAGCTCCCTAGTCTTTCTTACCTGTCCAAAGGGCTTCAATATCAGTAACCCCTCCTACAAATAATACAAAATACTTGAAGCAGTATGACAGTGTAGATTTTGTATGGTATATTGTCGGCAACAATTGCCTTGGTGCCTCTAGATGCGGCATGCATAACCAGAGCCATGCCTTCCTCTAATAGGCAGCTTTTGGTATCCCTCAACGCCTTGAAATGTGCCTCGAAATCCAGATGCTCTGTGTCGCTCCTATGGGATATCGCAGTTCTTCAATGCAGCCAACAAACCTCCCAACGCCTAAATCTGTGCAACGTCTAGTCCACAATCATCTCTCCATTCGAATGCGTAACACCATTAGCAGCCTCTACCGCCTCCACCTCTGCCTGCCTCTTGGCGGCAGCCCGGGTATCGCTCTGGCAGCCAGGGCAGTTGTGCACCACCTCGTGTGCAAAGACATCGCAGTCAATACAAAAGTGGTTGTGGCACACGACACATGCGTACCGTCCGCTCTCGCTGATCTTTGCCAGGTCCTTGGTCTGGTCCGCATCTGCTACCACAGTTGCAATTTTCTCTGCGTCGTTGTCCTTCTCTCTTCCCTTTCCCTTTCCCTTTGTCTTGTCCTTGTCCTTGTCCTTCGACTTGACTTGAGGGAACGGTGTGAGGCAGGCATAACACGCAGCCGACTTGTGTGCTTCACTCCACGGGACGGTGACCCAATTCCGTAAAGGAAAGAGGTGGTGGTATGAGCGGGCAAGATGAGTTGACAAGATCAGGGTTAGTCCACAGGCGGGACACTCAGCTGGTAGGCGGCATACTTTGGTCGAGCATCGCGTGCAGAGATATCCCTCGCGGCATGGCTTGTGGTGGCAAGCGCAGAAGCTGATCGCATCCTTTTTGGGTTTCGACTGCTGTGCCTGCTTGCCAGTTGTTTGCTTAGTCCGGTTCGGATCCACGTATGCCACCGCTTTCGTGCGAGATGGGAACCCCATCATCAGTAGACTTGCACTGCTCTGCTCTGCCTGCAGCGTAGCAGGCGGTGTGGTTTTCTCGAGTAAGAGCTCGCGAAAGTGTTGCTCATCCTTGGCGACGGAGTAACAACTGTCATTGCCACCATTCGTCCTAGAGCAGAGTTCCGAGCAGATGGCCACCTGGGCGGCGAGCCCCACCATCGATACACGTATCCGATCTGAAACAAGATTGTTGATGGTGTCGTGTATATCGCCTGGGTCACTGGAGAGGAGGGCGCCGTATACTATGAGGACTTCACGGGTGCCGTGTGAAGGGGCGTGGCTGGTCAGCAACATCGGTTAGCCATGGCATTCCTAACCTCAGAGGGGAACCAGGGAAATGTTCCACGTACAACAGCTCACCGCGGCACATCTCCAGCGCATTCTGCAAGCTGGGGTCGCCGTCAGGCTCTTTATCCTTCTCGAGCTCCCTCAGTCTGTCTATGAGCACGGCCGGGTTGCCACTCATCTCGGACACTCTTTTTGCAAGACCCTGGCGCATCATGACGATGCCCATCTGCGAGATGGGATTCTGTTCAAAGTATTCACGCACGAATTCTACCGAGTAGCTCATCATCAGCCTGAAGCGGTTCGGCAAGAGGTCCTTCTCCATCATCGCAAACGACATGTCGAGCACGAGCACCAAGTGCCGTATGATGCCCCGCTGTAGAGGGGTCGTGTCGCGGAGCAGGCGGCGGCGTTTTTCAGCCTCGAGTAGCGCTGTCAGGGAGACGTTCCCCTCCTCGTCCTCGGGGACATCCCACGTGAACTTGCCCTCCTCCCATGCCGCGCGCGTTCGGTTGTTCTTTCGTCGATCGCGTCCGTGCCTGCCGCCGCCACCACCGCCGCCATGGGATCTCGGTTGTAATCGTCCGCCGTGCCTCGGGGCATCGATACCACTATCTCGGTCGGCACCACTGGTGACGCGGTGATCATCGAGGTCGTCGTCCGAGTAGTTATTCATGTACTCGCCATCGCTGTCGTCGGCCATGATGGATGGTTTGGGTTGGTCTTGCTATTACTTTAAGTTGTGTGCTGGAGAGGGACAGGCTAAGGTTGTTCGGATATGTTGCTGGCGTCTGAAAGAGTGTTGCTTTTAAACGGTCTGAAGGAGGGAAAGGCCGAAAGTTGGTGGCCGAAGATTTGCAAAGAAAGAATGACGGACGACCTTTTGGCGTTCGTTGACTTGGGCCCTCAAGGCTGAAGTCGAAGCTCCAGCTTAGTGGCAGCCGCGCCGTTTAGGTGGGGCAAGCAACCCAATGACGCTCCCTACCAAGCCTACCAGTCCCCCAGTGACCCCTACCCCCTACCCAGTAGCTCTTACAGGGGTCCACACATTCCCGACGCAGTGAGACCGAACTTGCACTTAGGTTCGCCAACATAGTCCTTTTGCATGCAACTCATAGTTCTTGTTCTCTCGCGCTGAGGAACAAAACAACAATCAATTAAGTAATCATTTTACATGTCTACTCAACAAAACAAGTGAATTATTCCCACTTCGATTTTCTTAAACTCTGGTACTCAAGTGTACAAGTCTAATTGAGAAAAATTCCAAGCTAGGTGGACATTAATCTACACTTAAATACAGAATTGATGGTCTAGCCGAGGGAGAAATACAAGTGTAGGATTGGTATTCATGATCAGTGGTCTAATGCATGCTAGTCCTGGAAAACCCCCTTTCAAGCATTGTTGACCCTGATAATCGCGGTCTCCAGCAAAGGGTAGCTTGGTGGGCCAAGTCTCCGCAGAGCCTCGTCCAACGAATGCTCGACGCCAATCACTGCGACGTCGCCATATATTCCTCGCCAAATGATCCGGCTTTTACCACTGTTCAGAACGCATTAGCCAGGATCATCTCTTCACATCGAGACACACGGCGTTGGCCGGCAAAAAGTATGTGGTACAACAACATCAAGCATTTTTGGATAAGTGTCTTGGTATCTAAGATCGTGAGAAATTTTGGTGGTTGCTTCCTCTGGGCCTTCTTTGATATGCTCAGAGCTGCGCGAAGTCACGAGTGAGAGAATACGAGGAAGTGTTGAAAGTGTCCCATGTGACATGGATTCCTTGTATATCAAGATTCTCAGTAACATGGCAAAAGCACGGTTCGGCAAGGACCTCGCAAAGGCTTTCATCACATGGGCGACCTATGCGTTTCGTCCTATATCAGCGTCCGAGCTTCAGGCGCCTATTGAGTTGGATCTCAACGACAGAATCGACGGTATCGAGCGGGCAATTGCCAAATGCTGTTGCAATATCATCTACGTGGGCACTCACAACAAAGTGTAACTCGTTCACTCGACAACTGGAGAGTGTGTAGCCACGGGATGCATTCAGTCGGAGTTCATTGTGACAAAGGCAGAGGGGCACCGCCGCCTGGCGAAAGTCTGCCTCGAATTTCTTATCACTAGGAGTACATCTACTTCAAAAGCAGGTCTAGATTGGACCATAAGATGAAAAATACGCGCAGCCCTTTGGGCGATACCTCCAGGCCGAGAAAACTTGGTTCGCAATCCCAAGTCAAACACATTCATCGAGGCTCGACTTCACTAACAGTTGCGTTCCACGAACATTTTTCCACCGCTTACGCATCTAATTATGTCTTCCAACACGTGGACATGTCATGTCACGCCGATGAGAAGATCCTAGAACTCCTGTCACAATTTTTCACTGATGGAAGTGTTCTGCGATGAGTCGAAATTATTGTTATACAGGGCAATCTCAAGACAGTCTTTCAAGCTAAGAAGACTATAATTGCGCTATGGAGCCGGGCCAAGCATTCACAATCATCGTCTATGACACGGTCACTGGTGATGCCATCACGGCGGCAGAAGGCGTCTATGTCCACATCCTCGCATCGACTCCCGACGGCCGGACACTTGCTGGCGTTGACTCTCGTGGTAATCTGACCTTATTTGACCGTGAGACCCTGCGGCCGCTCTCCAGGATAATATCAGACAGATCCATTGTTCCTCAGGCCCTTGCTCTTACAGCAGACAACCTTCGACTCATCGAGATCCGCGAGCAACAATGCCGGATTTGGGAACCTCCCTTGTTTCTGCGAACCGATTCAAAGGAAGACGAGGACAGCAATTTAGTCTCGATTGCGGTAGCGCCTCAGCAGCCGAGGCAGGACACGAACATGACGAAGGACCTTAAGATCACAGCTATCACATGCTGCAAAGTGTCAAGCGCTGCCTTCTACGGTACCGAGGAGGGTTGCGTCTATGCTTGCGATGTTCCACTGAACGGCGAGGTATTTTCCTAACAAGTCTTCGAACAAACTCGAACCTATCCATTAAGTATACTTCATTTTGATGAAGTAGGATCGGTGCTGACCAGCGGTGATCGTTCAAGTCTGGTCACTTTACGAAAGATGCTGCGGTATAAAGTGCAGAGACAACAAAGTTCATGAAAGCTGATCGCCCAATCTTCAAAATCAAAGCAACCAAGCAGATCGAGCTGGTTGTCGGGGGCTTCGGGGCCCGGATGATTGTGTATACGACGGACCATTGGATCGCTTCCGTCGACCTGCATGCACCAGAGAACGGCGCGCCGTCGGTAGAGTCTCTGGTGCGCCACTTCTTCATGCCTAACGACTGGGTAGCTGTGGGCCACAAGGAGCTTCTCTTCGGCGTCAGTCGGGTTGGAGAGATTGTCTTTGCCAAGCAGTCGGAGCTGGCTGTGATTAGGCGTGGGCTGGAGATCACGGACAGTGGCGGCAGTTCCAGTCCGCGGCGCGGCCGTGTAGGTATAGGCCACAGGAATTCACCATCTCTGGGAGTTTTATGACTGGGACAAATGCTGAAGCAACAGAGAGTAAGTGTGTTGCTGTACTCTTTGATATAAAATAAGACCAAATGCTTTGGAAAGTTCTAGTTCGTACATACTTTGAAATATCATCTTATGACCGGGCTAAAGTGTTACTGAAGTGGCTATAGCGGCGGTTTTGGCTTGATTTCCTTGAGACCTGCAGGAAACATTCGGTAAGACTTTTCACAAGGTATTTTGTGAGAGTGATTCACCATCAAGTGTGAAAACCGACTTCGCAGTGTGCAATTCTCGGGGTGTGTTGTGGACGAGAACTGAGAGGAAATGCCAAGCCCCCCTCTCGTCCACAAGCAGTCAGACAAAGAGCTTGGCGACCTCTTCTCCAAGAATCTCGCGTGCCTGGTCACCAAACGAATCTAGCTTAGAGATTCAGGGCAAGGAGGGCCTATGGGTTGCTACGGATGAGATGCTAGTGAGACATCTCGTCTGTCCCGCGCGCCGTGATCTATAGAAGACTATAGTCTAGCCTCTCTTTCTCTTTCTATCTCGAGCTAGGCAAGTTGGAACCAGGACGAAAGAGGTCGGGCTCAACGGTGGTCTCAACCATCAGCTAATCAATGGTCGCCGGGAGAACCTGCTAACATCCATCCACACCTGGACCTCCACCATACAACTTCGTACAATGTACGCCACCGGCATGGCGCCTCAGAAGCCCATTGAGGCAAGGTTCGGCCGGAGTGTCGTGTGGCCCAGTTCTCCCATTGGACGGTGTGGGCAAGACGGACAACTTGTGGGGTTGCACGACAGCGGCTGGGGCACTCGGGCGTAGGTGTTTGACGACATTGCATGAGCAGAAATCGAGCGCCTGCAAGAAGCCCGGGCTGCAGGAGGTTGTTGTCCCAAGTTCGGGATCTCAGTCAGCCAGGTGTACATGAGTGAGTGCGTAAGTACAGTCATCATCGATGATTCGATTTTGTGACGTTGAGCTTGGGCCGTGTGTTCGCAGAGGTTTTGTCCTTCAAGACAAATCACCTGCTGCAGCATTGAGAATTTTCCCGATCATCACCATCATCATCACCATCGATGGAAGAAGAAAAGGGAGGGAAGAGGAGAGAGAGAGAGAGAGATGGAGAGAGGTGAATCGTGATGGCGGCTGTCGGATCGGATGCAAAGTGTTGTCACCTTGCAGTCTGCAACCTGCAGCGGATCGCATTAGATTCGTCAAGCATATGCATTCTTGAAAGCCACCAAAACTAAACCTTGACACACATCAGTGGATGAGTGCTAGCCAGCGCACACGCCGTGTCAGGATTGGCTTCCGGCTGCGAGCCGGCTTCTCCACTCCCTGGAGCTCTCTCACTCCCCTGCCGGCTAGGCCCCCGCTTGTAATCCACACCAGTGTGACCCAGAGGTCCTGGCGCGACCCTGAGCACTGTTGGGGTCTTTGATGCCCTGGAATGTGGAGGGAAATGTACAGCGTTCCCCCACTATAGAAAAAGAAAAGAAGAAAAAAAAGTCGCCAGGCCGTTCAGCGCTACAAGCTGCCGACACTGGGTACATGGTTCAGTCACATCGCGGGAGAAGAAGCAAGTCCCAGACGTGACTTAGTTTTCATTCTGTCCGTTAATTATAAATACGAACAAATCCGCTCCCATGATGACTCTTGGCCCAGAAAGAAGCTGCACCTGTTGAGAGCATTTCGTCCCGACTCTTGTGTTCAATCTTTCTTTTCTGCTTCGGAATCTTGTACGACTCCAAGAGCTCCGGAGACAAACACTGCGTTGGGAGGGTTCTGCTACAGCTTACAACGCCCGCACGAACCGCTAACCCCCCATATCATAGGGCGCGGGATCAGCTGCGCACCAAAGGCCTGCTGCTGCTGCTGCTGGGATTACGGTGCATATTAGAACCTTCTTCCTGGTCAACCTCAACCTTTCCTTCCCAGCTTTGAGTTCAGCTTTTCAACACTACGCGGGCTATCTGGTCCGTTCTTACGAACCTCCCTCCCCATCCAAACTCTCACCAGCTTTTTCTCCGCGCTGCCACCGCCTGACAGCTATTACAACTGGAGAGAGAGAGAGAGCAAGAGAGCAGGGCCTCTCACGGAACGCGAAATCATGGAGGCCAATGGAGGCGGTTACTATGACTTCGCCTCGAGGTTTCAGCAGATGCAGGTGCAGCGCGGCGCCCACGACAAATTGATCAAGGCATGTCGCCTGTCCTCGTGTCCACCCAAGCTCCTACCAGCACCAGCACTACCTCCTCCTCCTCCTCCTCCTCCTCCTCCTCCAGCCCCCTGCTTCCCTCAACCCACCTTCCGCCACGAACCGTGTCGGACCTGACGAGACATGGTGCTGACTAGTGTCTGGACACTCTTTCTCTTCTTTAGGAACTCCTGATGTACTCTGAACATACCGAGTCGGCCCTCCGAGCAGAAAACGAACTGCTGCGAGAACAGATTAGAGATGCCAACCTCGATCTGGCCGACGCTACAAAATCTAGGAGGGTTTTTCAGCAGCAAGTGGAGGAGCTGCAGCGTTCAATCGAATACATGACCACGGCAAATGACCATTTGAAGGTATACATGAGCTCCGAAAAGGTGGATCACTGGCGCTGAGACTTGCGCAGAATTACAATCCTTACGTTGTCGTCTTGATTGATGGCGATGGTTGTCATGTAAGTGTCTGATAGCTTGGGTTTCGTCTGATTTCTTCTCCTTGCTCTTCAACCTCGTACCTAGTCGGTCGGTCTACTTGCAACATGAATCATACAAACAAACACTACGGATGGACTAACCAACCCGCCTGTAGTTTCAAAAGCAATACATAGAAAGAGGTATGGAAGGCGGAAAGCATGCCGCCTATACTCTGAGAAATGCCATCCTTAGAGAATGCCATGACCAGACCGGCCAGTTCGAGGTTATCACCAGGTTCATTGCCAATCTCTCGGGATTGGCAATGATCACCAGGGCAAGTGGCACCGTCGAGAGCGAGACCACTTTCAAGGATTTTACTTTAGGATTTACTCAGGGTATGGCATCCTTTGATTTTATTGATGTTGGTCCAGGAAAAGAGCGGACCGATACCAAAATAAAAGGTAAGTGATGTATCTATTGGTTCATCATCTGAGCTGGGGCATGTCCGCCTGGGCTGTACACCACTGACAACCAGATCACAGAGGCTATCAGGTGGCATCTTCGCAACCACAATTGTAAACAGATTGTGCTTGCGATATCCCACGACTCAGGATATGCTTCCTTTTTGGACGAAATCATCCGCGACACGGAAAGCCGTCAGCGTGTCACCATCCTTGAAGGAGTCCCGACGCACAGGGACCTGCGGGCTACGAATCTCAACATTCTCAACCTCAACAATGAATTGTTCCGTGCCGAAAAACTTGTCGACCGACGCCTGTCAGACCCGACGCTTTCTCCGATCGCGTCGCCGGCAGTCGTCGCCGGAATGACACCGCTGCCGCCACCCTCGGCCACGACTGTCATTAGAAAGCACAGTGGGGTCAGCTCGGTAAATGGAACAGATAAATCAAACGGAGCAAATGGAGCCAACGGAGGCATCCCGTCGTCGTATGCCACGGCGATCAAGAGTGCGACACCGCCGCCCCAAATTACTTTGCCCTTCCCGCCCAAGCAGACCAAGGCGCCCGTGGTGCGGCGCGAGAAGCCGAACCCCTGGAACCCCGGACTGCGCGGCCTGGATCCTCCTCTTGAGGTGAACCAGAGTGCTCTGGACAATATCAAGAAACGAAAGGACAACAATAAACTCTGCAACAACCATTATCTTCGGGGACCCTGCGCCAAGGGTGACGCGTGCTGTTTCGAACACAAATACCGACCTACTGAGGCGGAGAAGACTGCCATTGCGTTTCTGGCGCGACTTAACCCTTGCACGAACGGCCAGGACTGCGATGTCGGGGACTGTATCTACGGTCATCATGTGAGCCGCCCTCCCTACGTACGTACCTGTCGTCAGACGAGGGCGTTGTGCGAAGGAACAGACTGACAGTTCAAACAGTGCCCCAGCACCCGTGACGGCCAGTGCATGCATCCGTACTGCAAGTTCAAGACGTGGGAGCACCCGCCCGGTACCAAGTTCCGGCCCACTTACCAGTATCTGGACGACGAATAATACCAACCCAGTCAGTCTCGAAGGCACTGAAATTAGTATTAATTTATGGGAGATCTTTTCCTCATCCTTTTTGATGAGGCTAGTTCTGAGCCAGCTGGGAAACACGAACCAACAGCAGCGACAATTTCTTTTTTTTGAAATATGAGGATGTTTTGTGTCAGTTATCTTTTGAAGCACACCAAGCCAGCGAGCGATGAGCGTTGGTTGGTCTGATTATGATGGAGAATGAATAATACTCTTTTTTATTTATTCTTCTCCTCTTTGGTCCCCTTTTGTTGTTTCATTCTTCTCTTCTCTTCGCAGAACTCGACGAAAAAAACGAGGGTGTAATTTTTTTTTAAATTGGAACAAATAGCTATCATCCATAGTGACAAATATGGCAGAAGAATAGTGACGGGAGACTGTAATTGATTTGCAACTTTTGTTTCTTCTGGACTTCTTCACCAATATATAAAGCGCTCCTCATAATTGCTAAAGCTGTGTCTTGCTTGGGCCTCGTCTAGCAGAGATGGCGGACTCTGTTGAGCCGAATTCGAGGCATCTTGAATGGACGTCTAGGCTGGTGGTCCGCTGCCCGTGTCCCTCAGTAATCACCGGTGGCTGTACTGCTCGTGCTCGCGTGCCCCTAATGTGCTAGCATGCTAGGGTCTCAACTAGCTCAAAGTACCCTGCTACCCCACAGTGGTGGGAAGAACAAAAGACAAAGCTTGAGCTTGTGAAGATCCCAGCTAGAAAGTGCTGAGCCCCACCTCGACTTCCTCCACGTTGACCTCACCTGGTCGACACGGCCAAGCAGTACAACAAGAACCAAGGCTCTCGTCTTTCCCTGCAAGAGAAAAACCCCCTCCACACATTTCTGGAAACCACCAAAAGAACAATACACACACAGACACACCGCCATCATGTCCCACGCGAGAATAGAAGAAGTAGAGGACAGCGACCTCGAAATGTCCGACCCTTCAGAGGATGACATTGACGACTTTGCAGAGACCGATATCCTGCGGTCGCGCGCCAACAAGCCACAACAGCCTGCACCAGCAGACGCAAGATCCCATATCCTCGACCCCAGCCGCATCCCCTCCGTGTCCAGCGGCCCGCCCACCGCCGGCGCCGCCGGCTCCTACTCCATCCCGACAGCGACGTCGACCAAGGCCTACGCGGGCTTCCAGTGCCTGTACCCCATCTACTTTGACGCCTCGCGCACGCGCGCCGAGGGCCGCCGCGTGCCCAAGGAGCTCGCCGTGTCGAACCCGCTCGCGAGGGAGATTGTCAACGCCTGCCGCGACCTGCGGGTGCAGACGCTGTTCGAGCCCGAGAAGATGCACCCGCGCGACTGGGCCAACCCGGGCCGCGTCAAGGTGCAGCTCAAGGGCGACGCGGGCGCCGCCGCCGGCGTCAAGAACAAGCACCAGCTGTACATCCTCGTCGCCCAGCACCTGCGCAACAACCCGACCACCGAGAAGAGCGCCGTGCTCTGGGAGCGCATCCCCGGCGGCCCGCCCCCGCCCGAGCGGACAAAGGCGTACCCGCGGCCGGCCGTCCCGCGGGGCTGGAAGATGAGCGATATGCTGCCGTATTATAGCCCTGCCATGACGGGCGGTGGGGTCAGCGAGAACCTGTTCAAGGACATGATGAAGGAGATGCAGGGCGGCGGCGGAGCTGCCCCGGGGGGTATGCCTGGCATGCCGCCTGGGATGGACATGGCGAGCTTGTTGGGCGGCATGGGAGGGATGCCTGGGCTGCCGGGAGCAGGTGCTGGCGGGAGCGGGAATGTGAGCGAGGACGGCGCCGGAAAGAAAAAGAAGGGCAAGGGAAAGGGGAAAGCTTGAGGGGAGGAGTGAGGGAGACTACGTGAGAGAAGATGACTGAGGAAACATCACAGCGCGGCAGACCCTTCTGTTTTTTCCCCTCCCTCCTTGAGAGGGACTTGGACCTCAAGGAGGGACGGATGTGTGAGTGAGAGAGAGTGTGTGAGAGAGGGAAACAGAACAATGGATTCCCACCCTCCTGTCGAGACACTCGGCAGCTGATATCGCTACGGCAATGCTCAAGCGAAAACATCGGGTTGCTACAGGACAGGCGAATCCGATGCTCACCGTCGACGGAAGAGCGGCTGCTCGAAGATCGAATAACCTTGATCTTATACTCTATTAGGCACTTTGCTATAGCCCAGCCGCGGGTATCGCCATGGCATGCTATTGAACGACGGAGAGAGGGCACAGCCTGCACAAATAATCTTCTATAGTGGCCATGGATCCATGAAGTCCGCCAACATATTTTCCTCATCGCACTGCATCATATGTGAACAGGTCATTAGCCATACCGGGCCTTTACGCATACTATCCACCTCCTCATTCTCAGAGGGGTCGTGGAGGGACCTGTCTAGCTGCAAGTTAGAGCAGATCTAAAGGCACAGGGGCTGTACATAATATTTCACCAGAGCTGACGAAGACGATTGAGATATGGCGAGTCAGCCTTCCTTGTCAATTGATTCATAGCGAAGAGCTACCTCGCATCACTTGGCGTACAATGTATCCTCCATGCCTACCGATAATAACGAAACATTCACCCTCTCCAACCCCAGTTCCATCCCGTAAGAAAACAAGAGCTTCCAACCATGCCTCTCCCATTCTGCTTTTCCTTTAGTCAGTCAGCGGCGCGATAGTCTCCACCGCCCGCTCGACGACGCTGCGCACGCGGTCACCAAAGGCCTTGTGGGCACACTCGACCTCCAGGTCCTCCAGCCAGATCTTGGCGCTCATCTTGTCGACCTTGATGGCGACTCCCGGGACGGGGATGCCGATGCGGTGCAGGCGCTCGAGCTCGGCCTTCTTGCGCGCCTCGAGCTGTGCATCGCTCTCGTCGTCCTTCTCGTCGTCGTTGCCCTCCATCTTGGCATCCTCGTCTTTGCCCGCCGCTCCGTTCTCCGTCTTGGCCTGCTGCTGCTCGGGTATGGCGGGCAGCTTGGGCTCCGCGATGGGCGAGACATTGTCCGCGCCGAACTGAGCCTCGAGGAAGAGGAAGAGGCGCTCCAGCCGCTCCTCGGGGGTGATGTTGGCGTGGAGGTTCCGCACGGGTAGCTTGAAGCCGTTCTCGTCGCTGTCGTCGCTGTCGTGACTGCGACCATGGCCGTGCTCGTGCTTGCTCTTTTGTGCAGACCGTTTGACGGCCGCGGGGCTGCACTCGACGCTGTAGAGCACGGTGAGGACGCTGTCGGCGATGCTGTCGTTGAGCAGGTTGCCCTCCCACTCGATTGTGACCTCGCCGTTGTTGTAGTAACGCATGGTCACGCAGCTCATGATGCGGTATGCGGCGACGACCTTGTTGATCTCCTCGTCGGCGGGCTCTGCACTGCCATTCGTCTCGCCGTTTTCCTCGGTCTCGGGCTTCTCTTGCATCTCTGGGAGCTCCTCGATCTTGCCAAAGGTTCCTTCGAGGCCCCACTTGATCAGGTCGATGCCTGCGGCGGAGAGGCGGATGCGTTGCTTGCAGATCATTGTGGTAGTCGTGAGACCGGCGTATTCGCGGAGGTCCTCTGGTGCCATCAACGAAAGTTTGAAATCGTTCTGTACGAGGACACCCGTGATGAGCTGCGTGTCGTCCTCTGGTGTAGGTAGATGAGAGGGTGGCGGTATGGAGGCAAGTTTGCCGACAACCTTTGCGATCTTGTCTTGCTTAAAAGGGATGCGAAGCTCCTCGCAGTTCTTAGGGCTGTAGACCTTGACCTTGACAGTCTTATTCGAATTGAGCGATAACAACTTTGATTTCAGGCGCATCATGTTGTGTTGTTCACCATGAACAAGGATCTGTGTTGATTAGACATTTCTTCTAATATTTGCAACACGGCGGGGGATCTTTGTCTTACCACCACTGGTGCAGCCACCTCCTCGATGAACTCTCTGTTCTCATTGCCATCCACATGGGCAGCAAATGAGTATTCTTGCACACTACACCTCCTGGGTATCATGACTTTTTCAGTCTCACCACCAGGGGCTCTACGAGCGCTCGCTGCACTTCTGCTCACGACAGCCTGGATCTGCTCTGGCTCTTGCATAATCTGCCTGGCCATAGTCCCCTCCACACTGTAACCAGTGATGATGACACCATTCTTGTCGCTTGGTGCCCATCGCTCCAGGAGTTCTCGGCTGACACCGCTCTGCAGCATACCAGGACTAGCCAGCATGACGCAGCTGCCGATGTCGTCAAATCTGTCGAGACTCTTCAGCGAGCGGATGTACTTGAAGTCCCACGGCCCTCCCTTGCCAGCGCCGTCGCCAGTGGCTTCTGCCTCGGCCATGCGCTCTTTGAATAACCGCTTGATGTTGTCGTTCATGGCACCGATATAGGTCTGGTATACCAGCATACATTTCCGAGCCAGATTACTTGCGTAGTAGATCGGGACCTTCTGAAACTCTGCGTGCTTTGCCCAGTACTCATCCAGAATGAGCAAGAGCTCCTGAGCCCTACCGAGCGCGAAGACCGGGAGCAGAGCTCGGCCGCCGCGGTTTAGAATGCCCGTGATGGACTTCATCAATGCCTGTTCTCGCTCGAGACGTGGGACGTGCGAAGCGACACCATATGTGGATTCTGTAATCAGTACATCGATCTTGACCCCGCGTGGCACTTGTGCCGACACCAGGTGGCGATCCTGTTCTCGGGAGTAGTCGCCCGTGAAGAAGAGGTTGAGCCCTGCAATCTCGATCAGGAACATGGCAGCACCGAGAACGTGACCTGCCGGGTAGGGTGTGATTCGAATGGACGATATGGTGTGGGTCGTGTAGTAATCGATGGCCTCGATCTGTGGGAAGGTGTTGAGATGGTCCTGCTCCGTATACACAGGCTGGGAGGTCGGGTTCGACGAGGTATTGCCGACACGAACACTGTCCTGGATGAGCCATCTGTAAATGGCCTTGGTGGGGTGTGTCATGAAGACTCGACCCTTGAAGTTGGTCTTGGCCAAGACGTATGGCAGTGAGGCAGCGTGGTCCACGTGGAAGCTGTGGGGGGCCTGTCAGTATGCAACTGTACAGATAGGGCTGACCAGAGGGCGAAGAGGTCCTTCTCTAGCTACATGATGGCACCTAGGCAGACTGAGAAGTGGTCACAACGCCAAGGTTTGGAACGGTGGCAAGGGGTGGCAAGAGGTTGATTTTATGTATTGATCTCTGAATACATGTGGACGGCAGGTGGCTGCTTTGAGAGACAGACTGTATGGCAATACACGATTGATGACGAACTTGCCATAGGAGATTGATGAAGCCACCGACAAGAATCGAGAACGTCGGGAACCCGGCCCATCCACCATAGATGCCATCAAGCCTCGAACCATCACTCCCAGAAAAGAGGCAGGCATCTGGAGCCTTGGGGAGGGGTTAGGAACACTTACTGGCTGATGAGGAGTACGTCGACGGTGCTCAGATCGAAATCATCAAAGAAAGGCAGGGCAGCGAGCCCGTCGTAGGCTGGATGCTGGCCGGCATCGAGCTATTCGAAAGATCAGCAAAACAGAACAAACGGTTCTTTGTGGACGTCGAGGGGATGCATACCATTACTGTTTTGCCCTTATACTGTATAATGTGACATGATCGGCCGACCTCGTTTCCACCTCCCAGGCAGATGAACTTCAGCTCGTCCGACGGATCGACAGGCTCCTCATTAGCAGCATTTGCCATGGCCGAAGCCTTGCGCTTTGATGCCATTGTATGTAGATGGACTTGCCGTTCCTTTCTGAGCAACAGACTTAGGTGGTGTAAGAAAGGAGGGAGGTTGTGGTGGTGGTCTACGCAACAGGCCTGACCAAGAAAGTTCTTGCAGGTGAACAGCACCAGCACCAGCTATCCAGGATGACTATAGAAGGAGGAGCCCACATGAAACCCTGTGCCAGGATTCATATGACCAGCAACATGTCGAGTGCTGCAATGAGTGGGGTTGGTGTTGGCTGGACCAAGCATTCGGCAGGTGTTAGATTGTTAGTTGAGTTGAGTTACAGGTCAGGTTGACCAAGGTGCTGAGGTAAGCTGCGGCTCAACAGAGGACCCACCTCTCACGCCCCACGTGACCAGATTCGAAGCTGCGACGTCCTAGCTCGACTGATGGTCTGCAGCTTCCCACCTTCAACAACATGGCCATCTCGCAGGAACGGCGTCCCTTAGCAACCAACAAAGGGTCAAGCCCATCACGCCGTTGACTTCACTGAGCTCCAGGCCAACAAAAGCTTCCAAAGAACCAGTTTAGGGTCATCAGAGGCTTTTTGATGGGCTTTGGCGACAGTAGAATCACAGGCAAGGCAGGCTCCCCTGCCTGAGTCTGCAACCCTGCGCCCTTGTGCTGGTGGGTCGAGGTTGGCCAGCAACGACAATACCGCTCCATCCCAACCTCTATATAATACCCAGCCAGGTTCCATCTCGGCCAACCTCTGCTTTTCTGCAACCTGCCTGCAGACTCATCCCTTCCATATTCTCCTCGACAAGCCAGCCAGCCAGACAAACAGAAGGAGAAGATGGCACAACCCAGCCAGCAGGTCCCACCCAGGGCCTTCTCTCCAGCACAACACCAGCCAGCGCAGCCTCACTCGCCTTCACCAGGAGCACAGCAACCTGGATTTGCTCTTCCTGCCATGGCTTCAGGCCCTCCTCGACCTCCAGCAGGTGGTGCGACACCGTTCAACGCGTCGAACGCGCCGAACGCGCCAAACACCCAGTCACAGTCACAACCTGCGTCCCCTTACTCGGTCACCTCGCCCAGGTACGCAGGCAGCCCAAGCGTGGGCACACCTACCAGCGCCCTTTCGCCTTCATACCAGAACCTCCAGCCTGCTTCAAATCACCAGGCATCGCATTATCCGCCGCCGCCGACGTACGCCAGCAGCAATGCGGTTCCCCACACAGCTGCGAGCTACATTCCCCCGCGTCCGATTCAGATCCCAGCCACCACCGCACCTGCAACACCACACATCGTGCCCAGTCCTGCTACTCCCGGCGTTGCGCCTGGCACTCCAGGTGCAGGTCCCCAGCAACACTATACCACCCAGGCCTTCGCGCCACCCGTCAGCGCGAGCGCGCCCAACACTCCTGGTGCCATGGGACCCCCCAGCGGGCGACCCCAACGCGAGTATGAGTACGACGTCACCGACAGTCTTTTGGGCACAGGGGTGAACATTCGGGACGAGGAGAATGCACTTGCCGAATACTATGCTGGATCTTTTGGTCAGGATGCGAGGACTGGTTTGCCTTCCAATGCGCCTGGCAACCGTTCTTCCTTCTACGGCACAGGCTTTGCCAGCCAGCCCGGCGCAACAACGACTGCTACGCAAAAGGAGTTTGAGTTTGCTGAAGCCGAGCGCGCCTGGAACGAGTCAGCGGCTCGTCTGTCTGCGACGCGCGCCGTAGAGCATAACGACCCCTTTTTGAATTATGCTAATCTTCACGCCCGCATGGAAAAGATGGCTGCGAGCCACGGTCTCGAGCTGAACCTCGACAACAAGAACAGCACACAGGCACACGTCCAGAAGTCCAGGGGCGCCAACGAGTACCCTGGTCAGGGTGGCCCTAAGCTCACCGTCTCCACGAAGACGAGTCCTGATGGCGCGCTCGTTCATGTCACCGGCACAGTCCTCCCCACCGACAGCTTCCTCATTGATCAGCTTGCGCTCTTGTCTCTCGGCACCAGGCAACGACTGCGAGGCCTCGTTGAGGAGTGCGACAAGCTGGCTACCCACCGCCAGCAATCTTCGCACGGTGTGATTCCCCTCTCCTGGGCGGATGATGGAATACCCTTGGAGCTGGCTGGTCTCTACGATCCAAAAGATGCCGAGCGAAGTGGTGGAGGTGAGACTGGTGGTGACCATCGTGCCGGTAGCAGTACCAATTCGCGCAAGCGTAAGCATCGTCCTCTTGGACCCCCCGGGCATTATCTGCAGCTTTGTTAACGTTGGCCTTCTGCTCCCTAGGCAATCTGGCGCCTCTGAACCCGCTCTCTCAGTATCTACGCGACTATGCCTACGCTGAGCGCGCCGCGGAGGAAGAGAGGTTGCGGAAGCGACAGAAGCGCCTGCAGGAGGAAGGTGGTACACAAACTGGAACTCGCACCGGTGCAGCCACACCAGCCACTCCGGGCTCCGTGGCTCCTGAGCCGGAGAAAGCGCCCACCAAGAAGGAGCAGAAGAAGATTGCCGCCCAGAAGCACGATGCGTCAGCCGAGAGCGTCAACATGACCACAATGAAATTCCTGGGTGGTGGAAAAAAGAAATATTCTTGGATGACAGGAGGCGCGGGCGGTGGCCCCAAGACGCCATCCCGCGCTACGGGTGGCACTCCCGGCACTCCTCAATCCGCGGCGACACCCAAGGCCCCAGAGAGCACCAACCTCACCCCAGAACCTCGGACCAAGATGGGTACCTGGCGGGAGTACGGTGAAAAGGGCAAGAATATTCAGATCCGAGATTGGGCTGAGGTCTTGGAGCGCGATGGGAAAGAGGCGCTTGCTCTGCAATACGCCTATCTGAAGTGGAAGAGGGACTGAGGTGGCTGAAACACCCCAAGTCAACCTGCGTCAGGTAGTGTGGCCATGCGGCTGAAAGCTCTTGACGACTTCAGCGGATCGACCAAATGCGCAGAATCAGAGCCACCGAGGAGAAGAAGGGGATGTGACGTTTTGCTGGTAGAATCTCGGCAAACAGTCCTCCTGCATGTGCCATCCTGCTTCTGAGTACGTCGCTGCAGCCAACACGCTTGATCGTCCGGTGTTGCATGCGCCATTGGCTTGATGCACGTTTTTCCGCAACTAATATGCTTCATTTCTTGTAAATCTTGATTAGGGTCTGGATTCAGCCTGGCGTTTTTATTTTTTACTTTTTAAAGGGCATCAATCGGTTCAGGGAGGGCAAGGCGCTCATGGACCAAGTTTGGACGACATCAAGAGCCGAGGGGCTTTTTCTTCTTTTCTTTTCTCTCGTTCGGTCCTTGAGCCCTCATATGATGATACCAAGGCATGGTCAGGGCTTCCGGGAGGGATTTGATCAACTCGGCAGAGCTCTATTTGGGGGGGGGGGGGATTCTACGAAGTTCGAACGCTCACTGCTTCAGCTCTATGCCGGTTATACTTTATACCTGAGCAGATCGCAGTGATTGATGACGAGCACCGGCCCAGATGGTTTATCAGGTCGACTTTGTCAGCCTCAGCTGCACGCGGTAGTTGCGTGCCCTTGAATATGCAGACCAGGGCCCTCTGTGGCCATGCAAGCAGTGTAGAGCCAATGAAACATGAAACTCCAAGAAAATGATGAAAATAATAATCAGAAGCTACTTTTGGGCTCCTTGGACAGTGAACCCGCCTGAAGTGACGAGGACTACTGCTTATTGCGTGTTAAAGTTGGCAGTCAAGAGAGCAAGTCCTTCTGGGTATGTTTCCGTGACCATCGCCTGTCTGTAGCAAGAAAGAGAGAGCATGGGCGTATCGAATGCGTGGGGTGACATGTTTCTTGGAATATTGGCGTGCTGCCCAGGTAGTTACGATACACAAGTTCAAGGCTGCCTTCCGGAAGAAGGGTGGGGGTGTGAGCATAGCGAAAAGCCGCCCCACATCTTCGCTTTCGACAACCTGACGTTCTTCTTTTCATATGACCTTCCTTTCTCTTAACAAGCCAACACCGGGCCGCCGTGTCGACACGATAGTATCAGCTTTTCTAGGAATCCCTCAAAGACATCATCGAAATCACCACGAGATTCGTTCTCTATAAGCCCCCAAGCATACATCTCTTTTCTCTTTTTGTGTCAGTGTACCTTCCCTTCTTCCGAGAAATCATCACACGAGACACAAAAAAGAGGAAGAAAAGCATGAGCGAGATAGAGATGAAGATAGACCCCATAAGAGCGAAGGCGCTCGTGTCACAGCTGCAGGAGGTGCAGCAGCGCATCAGCACCGTCGCAAATGGCAGACCTGTAAGTTCCTTCCAGCCACCTGTCTGACCCTTTTCTCCCATCTCATCTCAAACATATTATCAGCCACAAAAACAAAAGACAGTTGGGAACATGAGTTGAGATGTCAGATTTGCTTACTGTTGTGTGTGTGTGTGTGTGTTCTGCTCTCTCCTCCGTCAAGATATGAGATGGAAGCCTATCGATTCACACCTAACGAGAAGCGTGCGCAATTATTATGAGTGGTAGTCGTAGCAGCAGCAGCAGCAGCAGCAGCAGCAGTAACTAACACAACCCCCTCAAGGTCCGCCTCGTGGCAGTGTCCAAGCTCAAACCAGCCAACGACATCCTGGCCCTACACACCGCCCCAGCAAACCACACCCACTTCGGCGAGAACTACGCCCAGGAGCTCGCCCAAAAGGCGGCCCTCCTCCCGCCCTCGGTGCGGTGGCACTTCATCGGCGGCCTGCAGTCGACACACTGCAAGACCCTCGCCAAGATCCCCAACCTCTTCGCCGTGTCGTCCATCGACAGCGTCAAGAAGGCCTCGCTGCTGAACAAGGCGCGGGGCGACTACCTGGCGGCCAGGACACAGCAGCAGGCGGACGATGAGAACGGCAACGGCGGCGGCGGCGGCGACAACGGCATCATCAACGTCCACGTCCAGGTCAACACCAGCGGCGAGGAGACCAAATCCGGCTGCAGCCCGGGCCCCGACGCCGTGGCCCTGTGCCGCCATGTCCTGACCGAGTGTCCCCACCTCCGCCTGCTCGGCCTCATGACCATCGGCGCCATCGCGCGGAGCATGGCGACGACGACGTCGACGCAGGAGGGTGTGGAGAACGAGGACTTTGCGGCGCTGCGGGACCAGCGGGACCTGGTGGCGGCCGAGCTGGCGGATCTGCTGCCTGGCGGGCGGGCGCTGGAGCTGAGCATGGGCATGAGCGAGGACTTTGAGGGGGCCATCGGGATGGGGAGCTCCGAGGTCAGGGTGGGCAGTACCATTTTCGGGGTGAGGCCGGCTAAGGCGGACGCGAAGCTTGTTGAGTAGCAGTAGGGAAAGAAAAAGACAGGAAAGCCGGGGGGGGGGGGAGGGAGAGAAAGAGGCATGGCTGGCAGCTTGGGAAATCCGGCGATTTGCCCATTACAAGGCTTCTCTTCACGGTAGATGTCACACTACACACGTGAGAGAACGGATATGTATAAATCCTCCTTTCTTCCATGGATGAAGACAAGACAGCTTTGCTCAAACAGAGTGTGAACAACCCAATCATGATGCAAGATTCAGATAGACAACTTGATGGTACATACACGACACGGGCCGGGCTAGATTGACTATGGATTTGCTACGTGAGAGAACAAGACTCAATGCGACGCCCCCTCCCTCTCTTCATAATTTTCTTCTGTTCTCGAGCAGCAACAAAGTATAAGAGGAAGGGGAGAGGAAGAAAGAAGGAGAAGAAGAAAAATGTTGCCTTCCTGATGCTGTCCAAAAACGCCCTGCGCTCACCTGCAATTTCATTATTCAGATTACGCGCGCGCCACGTAGCCCGTGTCAATTAAAAGGCCTTATTAGCCGAGTGGTAGGTTCCCCACGAATTTGAAGAAAGAAAGACAAATCTCTTGTTTCCCGTCGCTCAATCTCTCACAAGGACATTGGCGAATGATGCCGAGATCTCGCTGGGCGTGGGACCGACATTTACATCTGGCAATGTCGATAGACCAACTGAAATGCGTTCTTCCATCAGCTTTATCAGCACGCTCGGCACGCTCTCGTCAGTGGCCCGAATCGTGAGCCGAACCATCTAAACACACATAAGTCAGCCATTGCTTTCGATGTCAAAGTCATAAGTAAATGAAAGGAGGAATGGAGTGTCTCACCTGAGAGCCATAGTTTGGCTCCAGCCTCATCAGGCATCCAAACTTGCCGCCCTCCGAAGTGTGCAGGACGCTTGCACCCACAAAGTTCTTGCGATTCGGGTCGACACCGTCCAAAATACCCCAGCGGAAACCCGACACAACCTGCCGTACGTAACCGTCGGTGATCTCCCGGTTCTGGCTGCCAGGCTTCAGCCCGATCACTTTTTGTGCCTCTCGGGGTGCACCGCCAATCTGTTTCCATCTCCTGAAGAAGTCATCCCCTGTGAGCTCTGCGGGGTCCATGAACTTGTGCGCCGTGACGGGCAGCTTCAGGGTCACCGCCTGTAGAGCGCCGGCGAGATAACTGATCCTCATAGTCGGGCTCTTCTCGAAGACCTTCTTCGCCTCGAACATGATGACCTGCTGGCATTGGTTTCCTTGCGTGACTGTAGTATCAGGCACGCCTTTGATGTCCCAGGTCAGCTTGCCCCTCTCGCTTTCGTCTAGGTCTATCGTCGTCGTGAAGGAGCTCATGATCGTCGGGGTCTTGTTCATGAAGTACATGATAAGACAAGCCATCTGTCCACGATACTCAGACCGCACGCCGACTTGCAACTGACCATCCTCGAAGAGAATGCCGTCAGGCTTGACCAGCAGCCGGTTGAAGCCCTTCTCCCAACCTGGCGACAAGTGAGCCGCACTCGCCAGATTCGGAGGCTTTGTTTTCGGCTCTGCAGCTCCGATGTTAGACATGTCGAGACCAGCCAGGTCATTGGCTGACTGATGACCGTTCGTGCCGTTGACATGTCCGTTGCCGTTGGTCGCCTGTGAGCTGAACGTCCTCTTGAGCCCGGGATTCTTGGCCATATTGAGCTCGTGGGTATCGGTGTTCGCTGACTTCCCGCCGACCACCCAGGTGCGTCTATCGCTAGTATTCGCATGTTTTTGGTGTAGGCGAGACAGGAGCGCCGATTGTCGTTCGGGGAAGGGTGGCATCTCGTCGCAGACCGTCCGCAGAAGATCATCCGTCGGGAGGGTGGCCAGGGTCAGGTACTCACAGGCTCGCTGTTGGAGCTCGGAGTCGAGAGTATGGCTGTATATGTCGAACACGTGGAGGAGCTGAGGCTTGATCTCAGGGAACAGGTTGACATATTTGACAAAGCAGGAGAGAATCATGGCACGCGTGCTGGACGAGCAAGCCGGCAGTTTGCTGTGCAGCCCCATAAACTGCTCAATCGGACTGCAGCCCTGGTCCTCAGCGATGAGGTGTCCGAATTCTCCGAGAATATACGCCCCAATCTTGACGAGCGTCTCGTGGCAGTGATCTTGTTTGACGTATTGCAACGAGTTCTTGGCCGCGTATACTTGCAGCTCCTCGTTATTCGTAACAATCTGGATGACGCGCTGCCAGACCTCGTCGCTCACGTGGTCACCCGCCATCGCGATCAGCCGCAGAGAGATGTCGACATACCACTGGACGTCAGTAGCATACTTCTCGGTCAGGATGGCAATCTTGAGGACCATCTCCTCCCGGATCGCAAAGTCGGCGTTCTGAAGGTAGCGGAGCAGCTCTCCGACGATCGGCTGGGCGTTTGTCGCATCGCACATGCTGTAGAGCACGTCGAGGCCTTTCCGCCGAACACTGATGTCCCGATCTTTCAACGAGCCGATAATAACCTCCTGGTGCTGCTTGATAGGGTCCAGCGTGTCGGCGCGAGCTGCGAGGTGGGTCATGGCCTCGAGGCCCAGGTATCGAACATTGGTCTCCCTAGACTGAATGAACTTGCCGAGCCTCTGAGAGATCTGCTGCATCAAAGCATGCTCTGTGTCGAGGTGGATGATGAGGTTGATAGCCTCAAACAGTATCGCGTTGAGAGCATTGTTCTGCTGCACGTTCTTGTTCGTCTCCATGGCCAGATCGAGAATCTTTTGCAGAGACAATCGGATCATATCGCGCACGTGGCTGTCGTCTGTGGTGGTCATCAGTCTCTGCAACTAATTTGGGGCGCCCCGGGGTCTCTCAGGCTGGTACGAACCTGACGGTGGGAAGTACTGCAGTAGCCTCAGAAGCTTGACCTGGATCCAGGGACACGGAACCTTGTAGTATAGGTAGTCCGGTGCGTAATCGCCGTCGATGAGTATCCTCTTCAACCTTCCTGCAGCCTTCGCATAGGCGCCCTTGTACTGTTCCAGGTTGTCCTGCGCCAGGGCCATCACAAGTGAGGTTACCGAAAGTGCGACGCCCAGGTCCAAGTCGTCCATGATCGAAATGATGCGCTCGGCCCATTGCGGCTCGATTATGTCGGGGTGTTTTCTGTATAGTCGGAGGAGGGTAAGGGCGGCCTTTTTCTTGACGAATGATTTTGATGTCCTGCCAGTCCAAGTCAGCGTCGCGCGGCCAGACAGCGTCACACACACAAAGATACGCACGGTGATATCAATAGCCTATGTACGTCGCCGCTCAAGGCCTCTCCGATTTCCCTTCCTCCAACGTTGGCGATCGCGTGCAGGGCGAGGCAGTTGAACAATTCGTTGACGTCAAGAAGATCCTTTCTTATGCTGTTGACTACCAGAGGCAAGAGTTCGTGCTTCTCGTGCAGGAAGAGCGTCATGGCGAGGTATCCGATCTGCTTTTCGGAGTATTTGTTCGCAGAGACGAGGTTGACAGCCTCAAGGTGGCCGAAGTCGACATTCCAGCCAAGGATGTATATGTAGAGGAGCTGAAATGCATGGTCAGCTATCGTAGCCCCCATCCACCTCCTCTGTGTTTCCAGCACGTACCTTGCAGACATATTTCTTCTTGTGGTAACCACTGAGGTTGCCATCTGACTCCGTGTTAGCCTTGCATCGCTCTCGATTGTGATTGTAGGGGCGTTCGGTCGCAAACCTTTGAACTTTTGTCTGCAGCAAACACAAGAAGTCAGTTACCTGTTGGTAGAAATTTGGAGGATGGTCCTTGCGACCGCAGCAGCCGACGGCCGGGTGGGGGGGAGTTTCCTCACCTTATGTTTGCCAGCTCTTTGTTGATGCGCTTCTCCTCCAGCTCTCGTGCTCTTGCGTTCCTCAAGTCTGCAATGAACTGGACGAGACCGCGCATGTTCGAGTTGTTGGAACTCGATCGGCCGAGGAAGCCGGCAGCTGTGGACGACATTATGTAAATCCGGGGCCCGGGGAGTCCCGCGACAGAAGACGACGATGTAGCACAAGGAGATAGATCGAATCAGCGGGAGCAGGTTTATGCAGTAGCAGGTAATGACGAGGCCAGACGGTCGAGCTGATCCGTATACAATGCGAGAGCGGGATCACCCAAGAGACATCGCCGCAGTAACAATAGTTGTCGGTT
Source organism: Cryphonectria japonica (assembly GCA_014851275.1). Taxonomy (NCBI): domain Eukaryota; kingdom Fungi; phylum Ascomycota; class Sordariomycetes; order Diaporthales; family Cryphonectriaceae; genus Cryphonectria; species Cryphonectria japonica. Next base: position 92,236 of record JACWTT010000027.1, on the reverse strand, counting down.
CGGTCGGTCGGGTGCGAGATAGAAAACAAGGTCGGAAAGAAATCGCTGCTCGTTGATGGTAGACGGTAGGTTTCAGGTGGACGGCGCCGGCATGGTCGTTGGTCACCGTCTGTCGGAGAAAGACCCTGGAAAGAACAAGGAGTGGGAGATGGGGGGGGGGAGGGTCGGGGATACGACGCGACTTTCTGCGACCTTGGGAGGAGGGGCGAAGGGTTCGGTTCGAAGCTCGCGGCGGTGCAGTGTGTTGTCGACCTGACAAAAGGGGATGGGATGGAACTGAATGCTGGTCTGGCCGATTTAGTGGAGAGTCGCGGCCCGTTTCGAGGCATGCAGCGGAGACTGGTCAGTTAATGCACGGACCCTCGACTCGAGTGACCAACTTCGAAATGATCAACAATCCAATCCAGTTTGTCCAGATAAAGTACCATGTCTGTACTGCATGTTGTAGGGCTGAAGTTTGTCATGCCATCATCTCTGGTGGTTGGATGCGACGAGCCTGCTGAAGAAGGGAAGAGAGGTTCTGCTGAGGAGAAACCAGCCCTGAAATGACCTTGCTGTTGCAGAAAGAGTTGGGTTGCCTATTTGGAATGAGATCTGAGATCTAGTCTAAATGAGGTACCCTATAGTACAGAGAGAATCATTACACAAGCCAATATCAATTAATTGCCTCGACGGATCATCCTCTTCAGCCGCCAAGTTGCTTCTGCCGCAACGGCCCGACAGGGGCAGAAAGGAAAACAAACACACGTGGGGAAACGACAACCTTAAGTTTCCATAAAAGAAGGTTACTTGCACAGCTCACTATGGCACATGCTAAAGTGCAGTACCTCTGCATGCTTCATACTAACATGGCAGTTGGGTGTGGCTGCTGCTGGTAGGCCAAGGTTCCTTGACGATTGGTGGCCGCTCAATGACGTTTTGGAGCCTTGACCTCGCTAGCTAGAAGCTCCTACCCGCCCGCTCTACTGCAGTGTGCAACCTCTCCCACGGCAGGGGCCCCCCACCATCTATCCCAATTGTAACTTTTCAGGTCCAAAACCTCAACTTCTTCGCATAATGTAAAAATTTACCATGAACACGATCTTACTACGAGGGCGCGGCCCTCGACTTGCTCAGGCTGCGACTGCAACCTGCCGCCGCGCATATGCCTTCCAGGCCTCTGGGGGCCCTGTCTTCGAGGTCTTCAACCGTCGCACCAAATGGCTGCAGAAGGAGAGAGCAGCCTCCGATGTCGAGGGCAGCAGGCAGGCCGACTACCTCAAGGATGAGGTAGCTATCCGGCTCTGCGAGCGTCTCCTGGTAATGACGCACCACAAGCTTTCCCCCTCATTGTCGAACTCTGTCCAAAAGCTCACCATTCTCATTTTCGCTCTTGCAGGATATCAAACGCCATTTCCCCCGCGTTCTCGACCTTGGCGCCAACACCTGCAACATCGCCCGCGCCCTCGTACGTGAGAACCCAGACCCGGACCCGGCGCGGCCCATCTCGCCGCCCCTGTCGACCCGCATCACCGAGCTCGTCGCCGCCGATGCCTCGCACGCCCAGCTCTACCGCGATGCTGGCCAGCCCTTCGACGACAGCCTCGCCATCACGCGACACGTGCTAGACGACGAGGAGTCCCTCCCCTTCGAGGCGGGCTCGTTCGACCTGGTCCTGAGCAGTCTCAGCCTTCACTGGGTCAACGACCTCCCCGGCATGCTCGCACAAATAAACAACATCTTGAGGCCGGACTGTCCCTTCATGGGCGCCATGCTGGGTGGGGATACGCTTTTCGAGCTGCGCACCTCGCTGCAGCTCGCCGAGCAGGAGCGCAGGGGCGGCATCTCACCCCGCGTCTCACCCCTTGCGGACGTGCGGGACTGCGGCGGCCTGCTGCAAAAGGCCGGCTTCAAGATGCTGACCGTCGACGTCGACGACATCATCGTCGATTACCCGGATACCTTTGAGCTGATGAAGGACCTGCAGCTCATGGGCGAGAGTAACGCCGTCCTCGGCAGGGAGATGGGACCTATCCCTCGCGACGTTCTGCTTGCCAACGAGGCCATCTATCGCGAGCTCCACGGCAACCCGGACGGCACCATCCCGGCCACCTTCCGCATCATCTACATGATCGGCTGGCACGACTCTCCAGACCAGCCCACGCCTCTGGCACGGGGAAGCGGCGAGGTCAACCTCAAGGACATCCTTGAGAATAAGTAGAGAGTGTGTATAGCTAGCAGGCGGCCGCCTGAACACCAGTATGATTACGCAAGTTCGATACTGGGATATTGAGATCGGGCATGGTCGAGATATACAGCACATACACAGCTGGAGACCTAGGCGAGACGCGTGATGATGGTGTGCGCAAGAAGAAGCACACCACCCTCAGCAGAGTCAGTGCATTGGCATCATGTCGACACAGCACGTCTCTGCGAAGTGAGCAGTGGGTAAACACCCAGCATTTGCGGCCGTTTACAGCAGCTCATGGACGAAGTTACGGCCATTTACATCTTGATCGACTTGACTGAAAGAGCAGGTAGGGCGCATACCATGCCCAAGTCACCCAATTTCATCCCGCAAAGAGGGCGTGCACGAACGCGATCAGCATGTAACGTAGGGCGCAGGCTCAATCGCACAAAGTGTGTGAAAGACCATGTCAAGCACAGTACATTTTGGGTTCTACAAGTAATCTGGCTGGCTGTTGGTAAGACTCTTTTGAGAGATCTGAGTATATACATCACTGCACGTAGAACTCAGGGTAGTAGACAAGCAACAGCATAACTGTTGCGCGCTTAGAAAATGTGGAAAGTCTTTATTTGAACAATATGGCATCAGGACCTGCAAGCAAGCAAGCAGCCCGATCCCGGCGCTTCTTCATCGCCGCCAGGTGACAATGAACACCTACTATCATCATCATCATCATCATCGCCCCCTCTTTGGCTTATACCTTCCGCCAGTCTGTCATCACCCGTCCTATGCAGCCCAGCCCGGCGACATCAACCACCTTCTCATGCCAGCTCAGCAGCACGCTCATGCCGGCACCGGCCGACTCATTCGCCGCGCCAGGACGGCCCCCTATCTGGCTGAAGCCCGTGGCCTGAGGCGTGACCCTGTTGGGTGTGCGAGGGGCGCCGCCAGCAGCGGACGTCGAAGCCATGCCCTTGTACCTGCAACACGTCATCAGCTTTACTGAACGGGGCGCCATCGTGGTGATATCGGACAAAACCAAAAGGGGGGGGGGGGGTGGTTCAAACCTACAAGTACTTCATGAGGACGTCGAGCAGCTCGCTGCCGCCCTCGGAGGCGTAGATGGTCTGGAGCATGGGCGTCATCTCACTCGCCTTGATGGACTGCAGGACCTCCACGACGGTCTGCAGATGTGCGTCCTGTTGTGTACCCATCGCAAAGAGGTTAGCATCCGCTTCAGACAAACATACACAGAGACACACGTTCTTCCGGCCGGCTCTCTCCCTTCCTTTCTCCCTCTCTCCCTCTCTCTCTCTACTCATCTCATCTCCCATATTTCTCTCCTCCCACACCCGCCCTCGGTACTCGCCTGAGGGAAGCACGGTCCCTCTCGAACCCCCCCCCCCCCCCAATTCTCCTCCACTACCACCACAGACCATCTCTTACTCGTCTTCTTTCCCTCTGGTTTCATCGGCATCTCCGCCACACCGGCCCCTCCCCCTCCCCTTTCCCATCAAATTCCCACCACACCCGAACGTGAGGATCACCACCAACCACCACTTTTTTTTTATGACCATGACCATGTAGTTTAAAAAAACAAAAAACAAAAACAAGGGACATACCTTTGCGAGATCCGGCCCGTTGTACACAGGCGTCTCCAGACAGCCCCTCAGCGCGCCCTCGGCGTCGCCCCCGCGCAGCAGCTGCCTAACCTGCCCTGCGAGCGCGCGGACGTCGGCCTCGCCGACCTCGGGCAGCGGCGGGTGTAGCGTCGACGTGTCGAAGTTGACAGACGAGTCCTCCTGCAGCGCGTCGATGTCGATCGTGCGCCAGGCGTCGGTCATGGAGGCCGCCGTGACTTCGCGGATGACGGACATCGTGACGGATCTTCTTTTTTTCTTTCTTTTCTTTCCTTTGTTTGAAGAAGGAAGGGGGTGGGGGGCAGGAAGAGAAGGATGGCTTCGTGCGTGTGGCGTCCAGGCCGAAAGGGGCGAGGAATGGAAGGAGGGGGCTGATTAGGGGTTCGATGGGATTCGTTTGTCTTGCCGTGTTGGTTGTCGAGCGAGGAGGAGTGGTTAGATAGATCGCTTCGATTCGTGATGCCTGCAGACGGGCTCTCGGCCTTTCTCCGTTTTGTCAATTGAGATGCTGATCTCGGATAGAGGGTGGGCGTCGTCGGCGTCGAGAGTGAAGCTTGGTTTCGTTGGAAGGGGGGGGGGGTTGGGTGCGGTAAGCTTGAAAGCAGCTGTAGTCAGTTTCCCTGGTTGTCAGTCGTCACCGACAAGACAGCTCGGCAGGCGCCACAAGTGCCTTTCCCCGCTGAACCATAGTGGGGTTTGCATGTTGCTGTGGCTGGCCGGCCTGGCCGCTTGGAAAGCACCGCTACCATAGTAAAGGGAGAGAAGGGGCCCCCACATTGGTACGGCACAGGTCCAGCTCTAGTCTGTTCTGGACGCACACACACACACACACAGACACACACCATCGGAAAGCCACATTGTTGGAGGAGAGACAAGAGAGCGGTTGAGCCTCAACCACACTACGCATGTACTGAACTTACCACATGGCGTCGCACGCTCAACCCCTCCCCCTCCAATTACTCGATTCCCTGTTGTTTACACGTCCTTGACTTTGCGCAAAGATCTCGATTGCCCGCTGCTTTAAGCTCGCATTGATCTGTTTGAACCTTTCTTTTTCTGACATGTTACGTGTTACGAGAAAGAAAGAAGAAGAAGAAGAAAGAAAGGAAAGAAAATTAATTTCCCTGATGTCATGAACCTCTCCTGACATGTCGGATGTTGTTCCGCCGCTTATTAAAACTATGTTCAGCACCGACTGACAGGTCATACTGACTAGAAAGGGTTTCCCGACGGGTCAAAGTAATTGTGATGTCAGTGTGGCTGGATAAGGGGAAAAAAGGAGAGGAAGAAGACGAAGAAGAAGAAAAAGAAGAAGAAAGAATCCCTGGAATTCTGATGTTACCCAGTATAGCGTAGTTTCGTCATGTGCAGTAGTTCCAGAACTCAACTTGATCGCCAAGAAACAATTTACGAACAACTCTATAGTGCTGAGCCCCGCGGACACGGACTCACAACCAATCTTTTTCCTTTCATCAACTGATGACTCGCTTGTTACACACACTCACACACAGGTTCACCGTGCTCTCGGGTCTAGGCTGCGAGGTTGCATCAAGCTAGGCTAGCTTAAAGAGGAGATGAACCTTCTTCTTTCTTCTTCTTCTTCTTCTTCTTCTTCGATGTGTGTGTGGTAGAGCCCTGTATTTTCGCAATATACCCTGGACTGACTCGGCCGACACGGGAACCAGCACAACAAAGCTGAAGCCGATCTCCAAACTATCACGGTCGAGATCCTCGTCATAAGATGCCGGATATAACACTTTTTTCCCTTTCCTTTTCTCTCTTTCTCTCTCCCTGTATGTATGTGTGTGTGCACATGTGTGCACTCGTATGAATCGCATGGTGTTGTTATTCCCTCCACCCCATCATCCCCTTTCCCCCTTCGCCACAGAGATCTCTCAGCCGCACGACCAGCTTAATTTTTACCTTGTCAGCCGTAAAGGTCTAGAACTCCTTGGGTTGACAAAGAAAACGTGAGAGAAAAAAAGTTCCTTCCTATTTCCCTGGCCGCATAGATGAGATGGGATGATGGAAATCGTGTCATAGTAGCATTCACGTTGCATTTCAGGGGTCGTGCCAGTCGTGGCGCGGATGCTCTGCTGCTGTTACCAGAAACTCAAAAAGACCAGATGAGTTTAGGAGGTGGAGCCCCGGGGGGTCGGGGGGTCGGGGAGCGTAAGGCAAGGGTAGGGGTTCTTCTCAGCGCAGTAAGTAAGTAGTCTACACCAATCGACCCAGTAAGTACCAGTGAATGGATAGACAGATGCAGTTGTGCATAAAGTAATGGAGTGCAAGCTCTTAAGAGTCAGGGCCCACAAAAAAAAGAAGGGAAGGAAGGAAGGAAGGAAGGAAGGGGAAAGAAAAGGTAAAACAAGACAGAATGCGACGAGACCTCATCTTGGAAGTCAAAGCCGGTCTGAGCCCTCCCCTCCCATGGCAACTTTCTCACCGAGTCGTGACTCACATTGTCGCAGACCTCACCTCACGGGGTGTGTTGAAAAGTCGCACTCGGTTTGTTCCAGCATCAAGCCAGCAAGCCTGAACAGGGATCCCAAGTGCGGCCGCGGATAAAGAAGCCGGAACTGTTCCAAGTGCCACGATCTGCAGTAACGTGGGTACAAGGTATAAAAGGGAAAGAAAGAAAGTGTGAGTAAGTGTGAGTAACTGTCTGTGAGAGAGAGAGAGACAGACAGAGAGCACAGGAATTTTTACTGAGGAGAAATTGATCAAGAAAAAACTTTGTTGGTGGCTGGCACGCTGTCAAATGAAGTGCTCGACCTGCATTGCTCATGTACATAATATGTACAGTACTAAATGTGTTTCCAAACGATGCAGTGTAACTCGAACCACGTGCAGATGTGCATTGCATTGCATTGCGCCAGTGCATCGTTGACATCACTTTCTCTTTGAAACAGCCCAGTTGATTACAGGGGAGCTTGCTGAGTTGAGCTGCTTCTACTACACATGACTAACTAATGCACCAAGAGTCAACACCCATCGCTATGAAGCCTCCAGCAATACGTAGGAGGAGAGACAGACGATCAGGTACCCTTGAGGGACAGTAGACCGGGCCAAAGGACCCATAGCATTCTTTTGCTTCTTCGTCTTCTGAAATTAGCAGCAGCGTTCGAGAAAAGATGAACCGCATCCATGGCGGCAAGTGGATCTGCATGGACCGTAGTGCGGGAAAGTTCCCCGGTAGTGCACAGGGCCATGGGGGGGAGGGGGGCAAGGGTCAAATTTTATGCGACTTGTGACAGCGCGGCTTGCTTCCGGCCCGCTGAGGTCGGCTGGACCTCGTTGGATGAGCTCCCATGCTCGGAGATTGATCACAGCTGGGAGCTCCTATGGTTATCTACTCCTTGGGTGATGATCCGCCCTGCCGCGCGGCTCAGGATTGAGTGCTGAGGAGAGGGAGAGGTTGCCGCAGTTGTAGGTGATGAGTAAAGTGCGGCAAAGGGGATCCTGCGGCCAGAGCGATGGGGTCCTGCGTAAAATAGACGCGGTTTCAAATTGGATCATGTCCAGGCGCTGCATATGCGATACCGACACCCGTGCACGACAACTGGAGGAGGGCCCTAGGACGTACCTGACACACATCGTCGCCCAAAGCAGAAATGATGGGTGTCCTTCTTCCACTACGAGCATCCCGCCGTTGAATATGTTCGGGACTGCCGCTGCTCCGTTGACTAAGAGTCCAAGACCTGCTCCACCAACACGCATAGCCGTCGCGTGGCCGGCGGGTCCCCATTTCGCCCCGTGTGAATGTCTTCATATGAAGATGCAGATCACGGGTTTCTCCTGCTTGCAAAATGTGCAAAATGCCCCCTTGGGAAGGCTCCTTTTTGTGGCAGATACGCACGTCCTCAGAACGAAGTTTCTTGGCCTACCCCAAAAAGGCAGGCCAGGGCAATATCAGAACCCACGACACTGGGTTATGATGGGGATTTCATGGACGTTGCGGCCCCACCGCTTCTTCGTTCTCACCGAACGGCTTATCTGATGGCTGTCAAATTTCTCAAGCGACGATAAGCATGCCTTTGGCACGGAAGCGCTGCTGCCCCGTGTTGCCATGCCTACAGGGCTCCCAGACCCGGGCCGCCGGTATCAATAGGTGGCCTCTTGAGTTCCAGCACCTTCTGGTCTCTCTCTCTCGCTCGGAACATCGCGAGTCTGGTGGTGCCATGTCGACGCTTTTCAGGGTCCTCGGTAGTTCCTGAAGGATTCATGCCCCGTACTGCGACCTTGAGGTGCAAGCCTCGAGCGTCCACCGCCCCGTGCGATCCAAGCAACGATTCTCACGGTCCATGGGTCCTGCCTTACTCTCTCAATGCGTCGGAGCTCACATGAATCGAGGCTTCTTGATGGGCCCGCATCGTCTCTGAAACCCTCATTGTCCATGTTTAGACAACGATGATTTGGGAGAGTCGGTCAAACCCACAAGTCTCGACAGGGACTGAGGAGTTTCATTCGTGGATCGACCTTTTGGTAGGTCCCGCAGTGGACCGTAGATATCGACCTTCCAGAAGCATGTGGATCCCATGAATACGGTAGTATCGAAGGTAATGCGTGTTGATTGCACTGCGGAGTCATCGCCTGCAGCGACATTATCCTCCGGTGACAGGCGCTTCGGAAGTCGGCTGTGAAGGGGACACGAGAGAAACCCAGAAAAACATGTGACGACCAGCTGCTGCTCGTGGTGGATGCGAGGATGGGGGTTTGAGAGGCCTCTCTCTCTTGCTCTCCTCTCCTCTTTAGAGGCCGCGAGGCCGGCGGGGACCAGTCAGTCACAATTGTGGGGACACACACCGGTTGGCCAGAGCATGCAGCCAGCCCTGGGACCCGATCAACAGGAAGTGATTCCGAGAGGATGTCATTGGCGTTCGGGGGGAAAAAAGTGTGTTAAGCGAAAGGTTAACCAATGGAATTCCCCATCCTCAATTTGGCCTGCTGCCGATAGCAAGAGGGCTACGCCAGGCGGGTGGGCCTGCCCGGATCCCATTTGTGCATAGTTTTCTCCTGTTTCAAAGTTCGACGATGCCTCTTTGTGTCTTTACCGACCGGGTGGGCGACGCTACGGGGCAATAGAGGCAGAGCAAGACATTGCCCCGTGGTGGGAACGAGACGAAGAAAGAAACGAGAACAACAAAGAATGAGAGAGAACATGGTGGAGCACACAGCAATTGGGATAGGCTGAACAGGGCCCTGGCCAGATCGATGAGGTCAGGTTGGCACAGTATGCATTGAGAAGAACCCAGATCCAAGAAAAGTTTGATGATGCTGTTGGTGTAGTACGTGTGTGTACGTATGTGCATGTGTGTGTGTGTCTGTGTGTTGTGTTCATGGGTGATGACAAGAAAGATGCCAGGTTCCAGGTCAAGGTTCAGGGTGCAGGGGAGGAGGAGGGCAGAAGGCAGAGGGCGGACGTGCTAATGCAGGAACAGCTTCCCTTTCAGGATGGCGTGTTTTAGTCCCAGCCTGCACTCCAGGTTCTCCATGTGGTCCTGCCATGGAAGTACCGTTCACGGGCTCCGCTTGTACCTCGTTCTGGGAGGGCAAGTACCTGTGGGTCTAGCCCAGGAGCGAGAGGTACATGCGGCCATGCGAACATGCCACGGCCCCCCGTTCCCCCCCCCCCAAAAAAAAAGGAACCGCCACCCAATACCACAATACGCTGAATCGCATGCACTACCGTCGCAACGGTTCTGACACCTCGTGCTTAAAGTCCCAGTTGGGAAAGGGGACCCACGTTCCCTTGACGTTCGATCCGGCCTCTCCCAGCCTTATACTACTATGATGGTAACTGCTACTAGTACGTAGAAGGGGCCGGTAGTATGGTATATAAGATGAGGGTGGATTCGTGGTGGTGCCGCCGTGTCGACGGAATCACCTTCCGGGAGACTCCACGAGGTTAGTAGGCCCGTATAACTACTCGCTGAGATCGGGTCTCCCGATGATGTTATGATGATGATGATGATGATGATGATGATGATATGTGTGTGGTCAAGTCATTGAAGCGATCAGTCAGTCAATCAGTCAGTTGAGATTGAGTCTGCTGTCACTGAGCGCTCTAGGATGATGAGCACTACTACGCCTCGCAGGTAAGACACAATAGCCTGCTTGCCCGCTACGCACGTTGGGACAGCGAGCAAGTCTCTGCCTGGAGAATTAAAGCTGAGACAGACCGGCCGACAGAGAGGTGAGCCTCAGCCTGGTCAGTTCGGCCCTCTCTCCTTGCCTCGGTCTGGTCTGCTGGCACCTGATCTGCCTGTCGTCACTCCGAAAAGCGTGAGGAAGAGAGAAAGAGGAGGGTTGCCTCCACACGATCTGCTGTCATACTGCGTATGATGTCAGGCTAGTTCATCTGGGTCGTCAGCCCAGTCAGCCTCCGGACCTGACATTGGCGTCTGCTAGTGATGGTACACAAACCCGTGGTTTTCTAAGAATAGTCTCGCTGTTCTCTTCTCCTTTTGTCTTCTTCTTTCTGTCTCCTCTTGGTCGAGGTACGGCTGTAGTGTCTCGGCATGGATCATATTCTCTCTCCCTCTCTTGCTCTCTCTCAGCTATGTGTGGGCTGTTGGGCGTCTTTCCGGATATCGTACCATCCTGTCGAGTGGCGTTTCGCTCGCCAGTGAGTGAGTGGTTGACTTATTTCTCCCCTGTCTTAATGGTGCCCGTGTCAGTCAGGCAGGGACGGCGAAAAGGACAGCTCACCTAACCTCAGGCGCTGGGCGGACGAGATGAGATCAGGACCCTCGCAGTGGGACCCAGTCCACCTCATTTCTGCGGAGCGACCCACTCCGCACTGTCGGGAAGGTCGTCCCAGCAGCCCTGGAATTGTTCTGGAAGGAGTGGGGTTCCTGCAGAAATCACAATTTCCAGAGGCGCAGGGGGCTCAAACGCAGCACCACCACCAGTAGCAGCAACCACCCGCCGCCATACATGGTAGTTTACAGTGCTGCTGTACCTCCTTGGTACGTACCTTCTTTCCTGGTCTTCCCTCCTCCCTCGTCCTTCAGGGGTCCGTCGCCTGGGACCGGTTTATGCAAGGACCCGTCACCAGAACCCAAGGGGAGATGAGATGCACGATAAATTTGGTACTCTGCAGCACCGGCCTCGCATTGCATCGCATCGCATGACGTCGCATTATATCCCATCGTATAGCGAGGTTACCCTGCGAGGATGACCACTCAGCAGCACCAACACCAGCACCAGCACCAGCAGCGAAGACGATAAGCGACCTCGTGGCAAGCCGACCAGCCAGCCAGCCCCCTTCTAGAAGCCCTGCCACGTGTTGGGGGCCTAGCTGGGGAAGGGGAAGGGGCAGGGGAAGGGGGGGTTGGCAGTTCTTGGCGGGTACCCAAACCTTAGCACTTGCCATGTACAGTGCACGGTAGATTAGACTGGACAGCCACAATGGCTAACTGACTGAGAGGCACCTTCCTCACCACTCAACAGCTCAAACTGGGGTGCTCAGTAATGGCAAGGATGCGGAGCGCTCAGGCTTCTTTCTCCTCATGCCTAGTCCCTTCGAACAGAACTATCGAGCTTGTCTCGGGAAACATCCCAACCGTGCCAATTGATCATCCAGCAGAGAAATAGGGAGGGTCGCTCTAACTTGCCTTACACAGTACGTGCGACGCGGGTACAGCTGAGTCGCTTTGTTCTTAGGGTAAACTGAGGCTGGTCGTATAGAAGAAAAAATAAAAGGGGGGGGGGGGGAAACATGTAACTTGAAGATCCTGGTCTCAGCCACGAGTCGTCCTCGCTGAACGTGGCCGCGTTACACCCGCGCGGAGCTCGTCCTTCCCGGAGGCGCGGCGGGAGGCCTAATCAATACACACATAAGAAAGAGAGAGAGAGAGGCGAGCCACAGAGGCGGCGGCACGGGACGATCTCTGGCCTTCTGGCCCCCTTCCAGTTACTGACTAAACCAGGGGAGCATGCAGCCAAGCCCTGAACATCATCGCCACCAACCGACAGAACACATCCAGAACAAAATATGTAATGTGTACATAACTCCCGCTGTCGCGGTCGCAGCCGCTGCAGCCGGCCCGCCCCCTCTGGGGCGGCGGAGTGTAAGCAATGCATACAGGGGGCATCCCTCTCGGGAGTTGTGATGAGCAACTGTTCCTGGCGTTTTGGTATACTTGATAGTATTTGGTTTACGGCTGGATCCCGACCGACTCATGTTTGACTTCGGCCCCCTCGAAGCTGTGAATGGAATTGATGGGAGACGGGGCGCTCTTCTGTTGATGACTCAAGACACAGCCCTGAAGAATGGGTGAGAGAGATGACAACTGCAATCGCTGAATCGGCCACAGCGAGGCTTTGACAAGGAGGAGCGTGTGCAGGTGCTGAAGGATCGTCTTGACGACAAGGTGAACTTATCACGAGATTTCCCTGTTCCACGAATCACAGTCTTCAGCCACTCTCTCGCTTGGGTCTGAAACAGTCTTATGGTGATAATCAGAGAGAAGAGAAGGGGGTCGACCAGGCCTTACTGGCCAGGCAACCACTTTTTCTTCATTCTTTTCATCCTTCCCGGGGGCATAGTGATGACGACCATCAGCAAAGAGCTTCATGGTCAGTGCATTCTGACGGAGGGATGCAAGGCTTTCACTCTCTCTCTGTGTTGTCATCATCCATCAAATCAAACTCCGAGCCAAACCTGCGCCGGGGCTCAAGACGCCATGTCATAATTGGAGATCAGCAACCGGGTATTCGTTTCACCCGACGTTAAAATAAAATAAGATGAAATAAGACTCGTTGAATATGGAGCCTGACCGGTGAAGAAGACGTGCATGGCCAGGCGCCGGCTGCACGCCGTCAGACGTGCAGAGCACAGCCTATCACGCCCCCTATGCACACGTGGTCGGTGTCGTGCCTGGAATCATCTTCATCCTCGAGAGAATATTGCTCATCATCGTCATTGTCATGACTACTTCTCATGGCTTGGTCCTGCGGTCGCTCCGATGCAACGTTTACGTATAGGAGGAGAAGAAGATGAAGAAGAAGAAAGTAAAAAAAAGAAGTCATACTCGCAGATTGACTCATCGAGCCCCGGGATGGAAGGAAGTGAGTGCCGGTGACTACTACAGCTGCTGATTCTCGTTCGCGGGTGCTTATTAGGTTTGGTACAGCCCCCTGACGCCGCGCATTAGCAACAACGCGACACCACTAATTAGTTGTTGCAGGTTATACGATGCGTCAAGAGCGACCGACCAGCTGACTGTTTCTTGGGGGGAGGGAAGGATAAGCATTGGTCGAATTTTCGGAAGAGGCTTTTCTGCTTCTGATATTTTCCAGTCGAATGATTGGCTTATTTTTTTAAGAAAAAACTTAGTAAGGGGGAAATAAAAAGAAGTAAAGAAAACATAGTTCCTGGCGCTGAGAGGCTGTGTCAGTTCTCAAATCGGCGCCCACAAAACAGCAACGCCTCTAGCTGCTGCATGCTGCAAGCCCCCCGATCCGGAACAGCAACCCGAGGGTTTGGGAAACATGGCGCGTTAGCGACTAAGGCGAGTGAGCAAGCCCCCCAGTGGACGAATTACAGCGCCTGAACGGCACGCATCCAAGAATAGAGATGATGACCTGCGTCAAGAGAACGCAGTGTGTCCTTAGCAACACCACACCATCCTACATCCCCCCGATGAGTCGGTCCTACCACACACACACACATACACGACTTACCGCCCGACCAACCAGGTGCCCGCCACGACTGGGTGGTAGAGAATACGACCTCATGTCGTGCATTGTCTTTTCCTGCTGTGTATCCCGTTGTACGCGGCCCAGAGAGGCTGCACGGCCCTCAAGCCAGGCCTTGCCCCAGCCGAGGCATCATCCATTCCAGCTGCGTTAAGACAAACGAGCTGCCTCCTCTGGCTAGGCCTCGGGCCTTGGAAGGAGGGCAACGGAAGAAAAAGAAAAGTGAACTTGGTCACGATACCCAACCACTACGTGCTGTTATGGTGTGAAAGCTGAGCATCTGGGTGGTGGATCACAGTAACAATCCTACTCTCCTTACGCTATATCACCACCAACACCACCATCGGACGTCAGCTCCCGCCAAGACACGGCACCGACGTGAGCATTCACCTTCTCATCGGTGACTGCTCGGCGACGAAGTCAGCCGGAAAGGGCTGCAGAGACATCCCAAGCGCCCCTTCCCCCTCCCCTTTATTTTTTTGAACCCCCGTCCGCTCCTTCCGATGCCCATCATTATCACACACACACACACAAACAAAGAAAGTGAAGTACAGTACCTGTGACCTGTGACGCTTACGCCCACGTTTTTTTTTCTTAACAACCCCCACGCCCCAGGTGCAGCTTACTGCTGACCTGCGGTCCGCAGCATAGAGAGCCTTAGTCATCTTGCAACATCCCCGCCCGTCCCATCCCTTCGGGTCTTGTCTCTGCATGGGATGTTTATTCAGGCTTGGTAATTATGTACCATATTTGTAACCTGCACATCCAGAGCAGCTATTACGACCACAAAACATTTCGGGCTCACGGCACCTCGGGAGGAGGGGGCGGACTGGAATGGGCTGATCATGCGAGGCTAAGGTCCACGAAAAGTCTCTACCCCCCTCCTCTCTCTCCCGCTCTGCAATTCGTTCCGGCGACCATGCTCTGCCTCATGTGATCACAGGTCCCCCTGAGAAGCCCATCCTCTCCGTGTCTCTTCTCACTCTTGTGGCTAAGCCCTAGACTGCCCAGCAACACTTGAGTAGTACTACGTACCGTCGGAGCTGCGGTAGACTCAGGCAACAGCAATCTTAGCGGCCGAAAAGTAATAGAGTTGATGCGTTCGGCATAGCCTGGGAGGGGACGATATGTCTGTTTCTCTTGTAAGGCACGGACGTAAGAGACAAAAAAAAAAAAAGATGTTGAGACAAGGCGTATGAGAAGGGGGAAATTTTGCGGCTTGTCTAAGTCGAAGAGCACAGTATAGTCTGAAGCGCCTGAATGAACATGTCTCTATTCTCGTGAATGTCCCTGACATTTTTGGCAACAGATAGGCACACTTGGCAGAATTCCGTTCTAAACATCAGGTCTCACTTGATGAGGTCCCCGTAATTCGATCCACAAGGCGGCGGCGGCGGGTGCAGCAGGAGCGATCCACGCCACAGTATGTATTACTAGGCACGTACAGTGCGTGCACCAATCAACGACCAATTAAATAATGATAATAGCAGTGAAAACTGTTTAGCAACGACACAGATACACACGCGCGCGCGCCTTCGATCTTGACCGTGAAAGGTTCGTGGCAGCTCAAGTCAGTTCACCGGTTCCGCACCAACAAAGTCGCCTGGACGCAAGGTATGGGAGACGGGCCGGTCAGAATGGAGATGCCATGTACCCTGCTGACCCACAGCGTAGGGACAAGAAGGATTGAATCCTCCTCCTCTCCACCTGCCTCCTGATCCACCAGGCGAAGAAGAGAAGAAGAAGGAAAGCAAAGATTCTGGAATATTGCCGAAAGCTGCTAAGCGAGACGAGAGGCCAAAATGAAGCGAGGGATCCCGCTCTAAGAGGAGCTGCAGGCGAGCGCTCGTGCAGGGTTCGAGACAAAGAAGAAGAAAAAAAAGAAGAAAAAAAGAAACCCCCCCCCCCCCCCAAAGGAAAGTAGAGAGAGAAGAAGAGGCGATTCCGAACCCGCCCCAGAAAAAAAAAAGCTGAGGTCACACCAGCCCGCCAGCCTGCGCACCTCATCGCCGGCTGAAAACAGGACCAGTGCGGAGGTCAGGGGAAAGGGTGTAGTAGAGGCACACGGCTGATGGCATGCGGGACGAACGAACTGCGACGTTTCACGGATCAAAGTATCCAACATAGTCATAGTAGTAAACCTTCGTACCGAGGAGTTGACAGTCTTGTTTAACGCGACTGGACGGGCAGGATTCCCCCCGAGCCGCGGCTCTCCTGCTGTGCCATAGTAATAGTACTATGTACTTAAGCATGTACAGTCCAATGAATGTCATACAGCAGGACAGGAGAAAGGTTGTTGGACATGGGGCTGCAGGCAGGCCGGGCTTCAGGTGGAGCCCTCTTCCCCCGGGCTGGCCCATAGTAGCACTTTTGGCCTGGTGGTAGCCACACGACAGGCGCTACCATGTAGTGCCATAGTACCGCCTGAGAAGCCCGCCATGTAGCCCGTAGCCTCCACACTACCCATGCAGGTACATGAACGGAAGGAGCAGGGGACCTGACCCGCTACCTTGGGCGGCGTTCCCTTTTCCCGCGTAAGACTTCCGGTACCTCTAGCCTAGCTAGCTTACAACGGCACACATCCAAGAGGGTACACGCACACACACTCTCTCTCTGCCCAACTCTTTCTCCCAGTTGGACATGGGCTCCGAAATTATCTGCTCGGCCCTACTAGAGCATTAGCGACGGCACAGCCAACATTGGGAGAGGCAGAAGCAGATCCGTTCGTTGACCTGCTTAGCCTATTCTGGCTCTTATTCCCCATCCCACCTTTTTCTCACACCCTGTTTTGCCTTCTTTTCTCTTCTCCCTCTTTGGACGGTGGCCTACGTCGTACCACAGTACTACCATGTACCATAGTACCCCTAGTAGCACCATGCCCTGGTAGCTGGCAGTGACATATCCTGCTACTACGCAGCAGAGGTACCGCCAGGGTCCCTGGCGAGTCACTCAGGTCCTTCCCATGGAGCAGCCCCCCCCCCCCTTCCCAAAACCGAGCACCTTGTCACTATTTGGCTGCAAGGGTCCATGGGTTGAATTGGGTTCATGGGGGTCCAGGGTTGATGGGCCCCGGTATTGCCTTGCGCCTTGCCAGAGCCTGCCTTCTGTCATTCTGCCCCCTGTCCTGCCGATTCTCAGATACGGTAGTAATGGAAAGCCAGAACAAAAGAAATAAGGAAAAAGAAAAAGGGACAAAAGAGGAAGAGAAAAAAGGCTACAGGTACAGTACCTTGCTACATGTTTCTTTCTGGCACGGCGTAATCATTGGCAATTACGCACAGGCTCGCACAGGGTGGTGGTTGTCTCTAGTTGGTTTTCTCTCTCTCTCTCTCTCTCTCTTTAATATCCTTTTTTATTTTATTATTCTCTTCCTGGTCTCTGTCTTCTCTGGCTTTGCACGGCCTCTCACAGCTTTGAAGTCTATTATAAGACACGGCCCCCCCTTCCCATGCTCTGATCTACGAAACACTCCCTTTCCCCCCAATTCCCATTTAATAAGCGCCCGTCTTCCTCCTTTTTCCTTCCTCTGCCTTCTCTCTCCCTCTCAAAGCCTATGTGGTTTATCTTCAGAGCAGCATTCTCTCTCTCGCCCACCCGCCCAATATAATACAAGGCTCCTCGCCACTGCCCATCCTGAAACACGGATATCCGTTCACGAACCCATCCACCATCATTCACCGACCTTCCCTGGACGGCACTGCTTGACTGACGCAACCCTCTCCCGGCTGTCATCTCTCTCCTGCTTCTGATCCAAATCGCATCCGATCTGATCTCACAGTCAGGAACCCACACGAAGACACGTTTCCGGGATCTGACTTGCGAACGTATACATACATACTGGCTGCGTGCTGCTGTACAACCCAACTTTTTTGTGGACCACTCAGCTTGCAACCAGACCACACCCTTCTAGAAGGACCCCAGCCCTGCAACCTGCAGCGTACCTGACATCAAGGAGGTCAACCTGAACAGAGACCAACCACCTACGACATCATCTCCAAAAAAGCAAGGCAGACAAGGGAAAGAACCAAAGCCACGCGAGGCGGTCTCCCCGACAAAAATCGAAACCAGACACGCACCAAGATCTCGGCTACATCCGACCGGACAGGAAAAAGGAAGAGGGGAAAAAAAGACACGATTCCTAACTCGCATCCCTTGCGACAGACAACACACACACGCACGACAAAAGGACCCCAGAACGTCACCGTGGCAGTTGCTTCAAGCACGACGAACCGCAGTAACCGCGACGACATCAGCCTGCATATGAGTGGCCCATAAATAGACCAACCGTCATCACCACGCTTTCGGCGCCGCCTCCAGTTCCTCCACCACGGTCCCACTGGCCTTGCATCTAACAACGCAACCTCAGCTTTTACTGGCGACACGTCTACTTGCCTGCGCTCCTCCACGCTCCGACAGGAACACGCCTGGCGCACGCCTATAATTTTTCGTCCCTTCCAATCCCGTGCCGCCCTCGTCATCGCCCTCTTGCCCTCGTCTGAAAGTCATCTGCAAGCCTCGCTCGCCGCAGCCCGACCTTCCGCACCTAATCTGTGAGTCAGACATGCCTTACCACCCACCCATTTCAGTTGCTCTTCTCTTTTTTTCTTTGGGCTTCCTTTTCTTTCCCGTTTCCTGTTTTCTTCCCTTTTGGATCCTGATAGGGTGGTGTGCTCTGGGATCTGTTTCCTCTCTTACTCTCCATGCCACCCTTTCCTCGCGGCTATGCCTTGGCTCTATGTGTGTCAGTGTGTCTGTGTGGCTGCTGCCTTGTCCACGCAGCCCAACCCGGTCGCTCCAGCCGGAATTGGGGCCCCTGACATGCCTCGCGCGCACCCATCCCTGCGACAATCTTATTTAATGAGGCCCAATTCCCCGTGCGCAGGATAAATAAATAATTTTTCCTTTTCTTTTTTTGGCCTTGCTTTTCTTTTTCCCTTGAAATTAATATTTATTCCTCCCCCCTTCCCTCATCCCCCTTCTCGTCTGCCCATCGTCAATCAAAATCATCTCTTGGAATTTCTTGTTCCACCCTCAGATGGCTAACGCTGGCTGCCGTATAGCCCCTCTCTCAACTCTACTTCCCTGTCATACAGTCGACTCTAGCCAAAATGGTTACCAGAGAGACACAAATCACGGCCAACCAGGCCCGCTCCGGCTATGATACAACTGGCGTTCCAAAACCGGCACCACCACCCAAGCCGCGGTAAATCGCTTCATCCCTTGGTTCGCGCTACCAACCGAAACATTGGCTGCGACTATGGGTTAGTGCCGCATCACTGCGCTGCACTGCGTTTTGCGCTGCACTGCAGTTCTGCAAGAACAGACCCACCCTCCCCGGCAGTCAGATCCAGTGGCGGCGAACCCTCGCACTTTCCATGTCAGCCATGACATTTTCCTCGTCCTTCCTGCAGGACAATTGGCTGAGGCCCGAGCAACTGGCCACACACCGACCCTCTCCCTCCTCTACTTCTTGGACAATACGAACTATTCCTTTCCACCCTTAAGACGATTTTAATCGCTGGGCGCCGTCAAACGCGCGCCGTCAGAAAACCCAAACCCCTACGACCTGTACTAACATACACACACACACACACACACACACACACCACACAAAAGCTTTGCGTTCTTGTACTCTCTTGGCCTTGCCGCACTGGTACAAAGGCCCATTGTTTTGGATCGAGCGATCGGCATTCCGACACAGTACACCATTTTAATATGCATTCCACCCGAAGAGACGACACAGGCTTTTTCTTGCGTTGTTGGGCTTGTTGCCCATCACATCATTTTCTTCCCCGAGCACTAGCGGTCACAGCAGAGTTAGCGCACGGATCCAGATCTGTTCAGGTTCTTTTTTTTCTTGTGTTGTGTGCACACGCACCGAATGGAGGGGGATGATGGTGGGGGTGGTCTCAGTTCGGGCGGTGTTACTTTTTCTGGCTGCACACGGCGTTCAACTAGATCGGGTCGGGCTTTGGAATTGGGCAGGTCCGCTCTGCTTCTGTGCGTCAGGTGCACACATCGCCATCTCTTGGATTCTTTGCAAACCATCCCCTATCACACCATTTCGGCGAAGAGAAGAGGATCGGTTCCGCTGCGCACCACATACGACAGCCTGCTCCCTCGCCCCCCCCCCCCCCACCCAGCTCTACTGTGTGGCCTCCTCCCCACGCTACCGACCTACTTCGAAGATCAACAGCCTCGGAACACAAGTAACGACAAGACCTGACTGAGCTAGCAAGACCGTGGTGGTTGTTTTGTTATTTTTCTTTTCCCTTTCCTTTCCGCATCTCTCTACTTCTGGCATGATCGGGGTTTGGTTACAGAAAAAACGGCTCTGATATCTTGGCGGCTTGTGGCTTTTTTTCTTCTTCTCTTTTCATTTATTGCTTCTTTTTTTCGCCGGTGCCTTTGGGATAGTTGGGACGGATCACAAAATGGGACTTCGAGACGGTTCGGGGTTTAAAAAAAAGAGCAATGGGTTTGGGCACGCATATAGATCATTGGCTTCACTGCCATCTGCTTTTTTTTTCCCTTCTCTTTTCTTTCTGCTGTTTTTCCCTTCTCCCTTTCTTTTCCTGTTCTCGCCCCTCAGGGGCTGTCTTGTCGCGATTCTTCTGTTTTGCCTTGTCTCTATCATGTCTTGCTGTACACATACCGGAAGAATATTCTGACGAATCGCGACGGCTTTTTGTTCTGGGCAACGCTGGCTCTGGGCTGGCACCAGAAAGGAAGATAAAGATAGAAGATACCCATCGGTTTTAGACTGTATGTATAACTACAACAGCGACAGAGCACCAGATGCACATCGCTCAGCCAAGCGTCTTGCTTTTTTTGATGAAATTTTAAGAAAATTTCTTACTATTCAAACTTGAAAACCTTGTCCCCGCGAAGAAAAATGAAGTAGGGAAAAGAAATGGTTTAGGAATTCTGTACTACTGCTGCTGCTGCTGCTATTGACTGGTTGAAGTCGCGTCTGTGACCACCCGACAAGGCTGCGCGACCGCGGCTTCTTGACACGCCGGACCGCCACACGCATGTACACACGCACTACAACACGGAAACTACTCCTTTTCCTCACCACGTGGCTGTATGCAAAGCCGCCTTATACACGCACAAGGAAGACGTCTTGCTTGGGCCAGGAGAGTTTCGAGAGGTGTCCTACGAACCAAGCAACGCACAACACGCGAACGACGTAACGACCCTGCAGGGCAAGGAAGACAAAGGCCGCCCCCAATGTTCCGTCTCGGACCATATGCCGTGCGAACGGGCCACTGCAACGCTACCTCCCATATGATCATGTACGTACATGTACGTGTGTATGTATGTATGTATGTATGCATGCGTGTGTGTGTGTGTGTGTGTGTGTGTGTGTGTGTGTGGCCGTTCAACGCGGCATCCCGCCGGCGCGCTCAATACACACAACGGGAAGTTTTTGTGTGTATGGCGGCCGCCCGTCTCATTTCTCTTTTTTACGCCTTTTTTTCTTTCTCTGGCTCCCTGTCGTTGTCAATGTCGTCGTCGGCTTTGGGTTCAGCCCCCCCCCCCCGAGCCCCCTTCCGCCCCCTCTTCTCTGTACATAATACAAAATAGTACATCTTATAGTGTTGTGGGCGGCGGCCATGCCGAGAAGGAGGCACAGCAGCACACATGCATGCGTGCATGCAATGCCCCTTCCTCATCCTTTCTCGTCCTCCTCTCTCCTCCTCCGTTCCTCCGGGATCACGTGGGAAAAGGTCGGCGATCAATGTATGCAGTATCGATTCTTGAAATTATTTTCACTTTTATTCTTCACTTCTTTTTCCCCCTTCTCTTCCTTGTTCGGAATATCTTTGTCTTTCATGAACTAATGGAAAGAAAGAAAAAAAGTCAATGGGCAAGTATCGAACGCCTTCATAGACTTTTCCTCTCGCCCCTCCCCCCACGGTTACAAACTCCCCTCCGGGCCAAACAACAAGGAAAGGAAAAGACGATCAATCCAAAGAGACAAAAGGAAGTTGGAAGGAAAAAAACCCAGTTCATGGGCGGGCGCCGAGAGACAGACTGACAGACCTAACTCACTCAACTCACCAACTAATGCAGGGTTTATGTATGAGGAGGAGGGAAGAGGCGCAAGACCCGACGATCTGGGATCCGTCTAGTGTGGCTAGGGGAAGGGCAGGGCGCGGTTTTTCGTTTTGTTTGGGTACCCCTGCCATTAATGAGGATGGCGTACCTGCAGCTTGCAAGTGACAGTAACAGCACCAGTAACAGAGAGGCATTCAATTGATCTGTTACAAAGAAGGTGGTAGAACTTGAGTGAGAGTCGAAACGAGTAAGTACTTGGGGGAAGTAGGGGAAGGAGGGCACAATTGACGAGGTTGTTAAGTATGATGAATCTGGGGAACCCAGTAATACATCAATGGGATTAGACGGGCGGGACATTTGATCCTTTTCCCCGTAAGAAGAAGAAAACAAATCATTTCCACTGGCTATTCTTCCCTATTCCTTTTTTCTCTTCTCTTCTCTTCTCCCTACTCCTTCCTTACCGTCGTTACTATAGTACTAAAGTCTGCCAATCTGGTACTATAGCACTAACCAAGTCAGGGGGGCTGGCCCATCATGCACGCACTTTGGGGGCAGGGGTGATCTGACAGCGTCGTTCCCCTTCTTCTTTTTCTTCTTCTTCTTCTTCTTTTCCTTGTGGCGCCCCCCACATCCTCCTCCACTCTCCTCCCCCCCCCTTGACTCCACTGCTTCTGGAAGATTGCTACTATGTAAGTGCTAGGCTGTCAAGGCTTACGTAGCGTCGAAACATGCGCGCCGGGGTGATCTTTTTGGGGGTTGGTCTTTTATTTTCTTCTTCCCTTTTCCCCTTCCCAAGTCGAATCACCGGCGACCCGGAAGCGAGATTTAGGAGCACCTGTCAAGAGGGGGGGGGGGGGCCGTATGTGACATAGGGCTCTCCAAACAACGGTACGAAGTGTGTGTGTGTACTTGCATCTTTGCAACCGTATTCAGGCTATTGTTACTTACTCGTACACACACACACACACACACACACATTGGCTTTTTGACTCAATACCCATGTATCTATCGTACAGTAGTACTGTACTATTGTGTCCTCTTTCCCAAAAACACCCCTTTCTTGCGACGGAGGATTCCTGTCCACCCTCTCTTTTCTCGTCTCTTCTTTTCTCTCTCTCAAGCCTTTCCTCTTTACCACGGCACTGTTAATCCTTTTCAGGGGTTTGGTTTCCCAGCCCCATCTCCTCTCCCAGCTTTTGCCACTAGGGGGAAAGGGAAATGTCTCTCCCAGAACGGCGGGCGAGAGGGAGAGAGAGATCCCCGGCCCCACAGGATCATCACCATCACCGCCGGCGCTAAGAAGGGACCAGCCCGAATGACAAGATCTCTTGATCTTCTTTTTTTCTTTCTTTTTCCTTTCTGATCAGCTGGTGTCTTTCTCTTGGTCGCTGCTCGTCCGTCGTTTCCTCGGTGTAATCACCGAAACGGGGGGCGGCACACACACAAAACGGGCCCCTGCAAACTGGCCGTCTGACGTCCGTACCGCCTGAGCCCTTTTGCCCTCCCCCTTGACGATCCCGTCAATCTAAATCTCTCTCCGCGTGTGTATGTGTGTCTCTTTGGCTCTTCTCTTATCTGTTTTAAGCAGGATATCGTATCAGCGACAGCAAAACCCCCAGGCCCAACCTCGGCTCGACGTCCAAAACGCGCTGCGCGTATCAATATCCTACTCATGAATCCCCACCCTCGCCTGTGTTGTCTAGAGAGGGAAGGTCTGAAAAAGGTCTGACACATTTATATACATAGTACAAATATTCATTCACCCTCTCAACCCCAAGTTTTCTGTGGCGCTACCAGGCTGCCCGTCAATGCATAGCGTGTAGTGTGAGGGGGTCTGGAATTACGTATGCCATAAATAGCTGCTACTAGGCGGAGATGAAAGGAAAAAAAAGGCACAGAGAGGGAAGGGGAAAAAAGAGCACAGCAAAGTGTGTGACGAATCCGAGGCGTCGCGAACTGCGGATCGGGCCCGCCTGCAGGACGGGACGGATGCCGTGCCGAGGCTGGGTTGTCCCGGTCTCGATCAATAGATAGACATGTGTTGGCGGGAAAAGGGAGATCAGACGAAAGAGGGACAGTTTGGGGGGCCAGAAGGAATGAAATAAAGGAACAGAGTCAGAAGAGAGGGGAAGTTTAAAAAAAAAGAGAGAGAGGAAGAGACAGTTCGGCAGAGACTTTCTTTCTCTCCCTGGGAGTAGCGGTGACGGAAGAAAAGGAAATACGAGAAGAGGGGGGAAAAGCAAAAACACAAAACGACATCTGGCAGTGATGGGTGCTATTTGACGAGACCTGCAATGCAAAGCTACACTCTTGGTGCTCAGTTGCTATGATCCACGACCCACCACCACTGGCTTTACTCCTCTCAAAACGTGATGATGATAGTTACTCTCAACTAGCAAAATGATGCTTTGCGGCGTTGTCTACTTGATTCGATATAACACTACCCTCGCCCAAACACTCCCCCCCCCACCCGCGGCGCCGTCGCCTTGGCCTTGTGAAGCATGGTCATGTCTCCATATCACCGTCCTGTGTGATCAAAGTCTGTCTCTTTCAAACATCCCAATCCGTATTTTGAACTTTTTTCCCTCCCAAGGGCGAGGAGGAAGGGGGGGGGCAAAGAAATGCGAGTCAAATCTCGGCATAAATGTCTCTGTTCCGGAGGAGTACGAGTATAAGGTTAGCCAAGCTGAGCAGATATGCATACCACCCTCCCAACACGACTCATCTCCGCGCCACACTCAAAGGGAAAAAAGAAAACAGAAAGAGAGAAAAAAATGAAATGTGGAAAATGAGAAGAAAAGAAAGAAAGAAAAATGAGAAGAAGAAAGATACAATAATGGAATAAAAGTTAAGAAGCGGTGAGCCTCAAATAGCTTAGGACGATATCCCTCGCTCCGTGCTTTTGAACAACGGTGGCCCTTTGGTTACTTCTTTTTCTGTCTGCTTGTGTCTCTTGTCTCTGTCTCGCTCTTCTCGCTCTCTTTCTCTCTCGGGTCTAGCCTAAGCCTCTTCCTCCTGCAGCAAAAGCCCAGCGCGAAGATCCCGCGCAGTTCATGCAGGTCTGTCTCAGACGCGGCAGGAACTGACAGGGCACGTGTCATTGCTTTTGATGCGGGAAGATCACTCGCTTAGGGAAGGGACCAGCCAGGGTTTACCCGGTCATGGGGGGTCACACGACGTCGGATGAGCTTTCCTGTGATCCGGGCCAGAAAGTAAAAAAATAAAAAAAATAAAATAAGAAATAAAAATTCCAAACACTGACAGGGGGGGGGGAAGAAGGAGAAGGAGCAGACAGACAGAAAGAACAATTGAAAGAATATGAACGGCTGGACCGGGAGTGACCCGGTGGGAAAGGAGGAGGAAGGAGGAGGGGGAGGGAGAAGAATGACATCACCGTATTGTGCCATCACAAGCTGGGAAGGGGGAAAAGAAGAAAGAGAGAAAGAGAGAAGGGGGGAGGGGAGGAAGGAACAACAACTCACGACCTCCGAATCAGCGGCATCCTCTGCCTCACACCCTCCCACTCCCCCAGATCAACATCCACCAGTCCCAGCGCACCTATCGCATCTTGTTCCATGACCATCCCCACCTTCTCCTCCTTCATACACGGCAGCGCGAGCTTCACCCTCCCCCAGGGGTCCACCACCATGCTCCGCCCATAGCTCACCCTCCCTCTCCCCTGCTCTCCAGAGTGCCAGCCGACCTGCGCCGCAGCGACGACCCAGCACTGGCTCTCGATGGCCCTCGCCCTGAGGAGGGACTCCCAGTGCGCCTGGCCGGTGGGAACCGTGAAGGCGGATGGGTATGTTAGGACCTGGGCGGGGCGCCAACCTCGGCCGGGCGACGATGAGGAGGGGTGGGCGAGCGCAAGTGCGGGCTCCGGGAACCGCAGGTCGAAACAGATGAGGCTGCCGATACGGCCCACGGGGCTGTCGAAGGGCGGGGTGAGAGATGTGCCGGCCTGGGTGTGCTTTGACTCGCGGAGGGCGCCGAAGTCGAAGAGGTGGATCTTGTCGTAGCTCTGGGACGGGTTGATGCCGCCCGAGGAGGAGATCCAGATGGTGCGGTTGAGCAGTTTCGTCGTGGCCGCGGCTACAGTGCTGGTCTCCCCGGCTGGTGATGGCGATGGCTGGACGGGAACGGGCACGTGGATGCCAACGTGGACGTCTATGTCGTACTGTTGAGCAGCCGTCTGAAGGCCTTGCACGAAAGGAGACTCGGCCTCCGTCCTGGCCAGGGAGAGGGATTCCTCCGGTGAGGATGCGATATAGTCAGCCGCTTCCGGAAAGAATATGGCCTACTTGGCGCATACGTCAGTCAGCTCATACCCTCGAATGACTTGTCATGTAATGTCATCCAGTGTCATAAAGCCCAGTAATTAGGTGCTGTGGGCAGGGCTGGACTTGGCCAGCCAGAAATCCTACGATGCCTTCGCCTCGGGACCTACCCAGGAAGGGAAGGAAAAGCTCTTGTTTGAACTGGTTCCTCGAGGGTTGACTGAGGAATTCACGGCCCATACATAAAACCGAAGGTGACGATGATCATATGATCGGGGAACAGGTAGTCTTGCCTTTGCACCCTTCTCTGCAGCCTTCCTCATCAGATTCCGGCACTGCTCCAGATTATGCGCCATAGACGCGGTCGAGCAAATCTGACCGACTGCCTGAGCGGTGCAGAATCAGCACTCTGTGTCATCGAGGTCTGTCACCGATAGGTTTCCTTACAGCGATCGCCATTCTGGACGGACTTGGAGAAGAGCGCTCCGGCTGTTGCTGTCTGGAGGGGCGCGTTGTTGAGATGAATCGGAAGCTGCTCGGATGCTTGATACAACCTAGAGGAATACGTTGTCTCGCCGCCAGTCGATTTGCGAGTCTTGCTACTCCCAGCATCGAATGGTAGAGTGAGGCAGTCTATTTGAGCAGAACAGGTTTGTGAGGATGTGATAAGACAACGATATGATGTGGTTGTTAACGATGCCGAAGGATGAATGCGGACTGCTTCACCGGCATCGGCCAGGGTTCGGGTTGAACAAACCCCCCCCAAAACCATTCAACTAATAAGTGAAATAGGAAGGAAAGGGAAACGAGAAGAAGTGAGTGTAGTCCTTCAGTTCGTAGAAGAAACTCTCATTATCCTTCTTCCTTCAGTATCAAATCTTTCATTAATTATTCGACATTAGCCACTTGGGTGTAATATTGGTCCTGCAGCCGGGCAATTCTATCACACATCTTTGGCACGCATATGTGAGCAGAGCTCCGGCGACCATTCTCCGTCCCAGCTCGTGGCCGTGGTGTCTACATCGCGCAATTCTATGATCATCAAATGGCACTATATATGACACAATAACGAGATCGTAGAATTTGAATCTCGGAAACGAGGAACTTGTCTAACGCAAGGTGGACGGTGCATAATGTCGTCCTCCAAACATGAATACAAACCCTCCCTCTCTGCCCGCAGCCCACAGGAAGAGGTTGGATAAGAACAATACCAAAACTCTTCTCTCTGGAGACGCCAAAGAACTATAATCACTAGTCAAAGCAAAACAAAAAAAATCAAGTGAACCTAGAAGACGGAAATAATCATCTCATCGACCACCTGCAATATCCTCACAGCCGCCTAGCAGACCCCGTCTTCCGGTCTTTGGCAGATTGAGCAGACAAATGTTGATTTCAAGAGGGCGAGTGAAAGGAAGGAAAAGAAAGGAAAACAGCTGGCTATCTGAGGCTATAGACAGAGGGTGGCTGGCGATAGTGGGCCCAGTGACTCACCTGGCCTCACACACTGGAGCCCACAAGGCGCAATTCCGAGTGAAACTAAAGTATTTTCGACAGCATTGCATGATCCAGTCTGCCACCGATCTCGACGAGTCATGCCCAGGGCCAAATCAAGAGTGGGAAAATTTTGAAGAATAAAAAAAGGGGGGGGGGAACGTACAACACCGGGTATTCGCCAATGGTCACCCACTTAACTACTAATCCGGCCCTTACGAGTTTAAATAGGCGAGAGCAGACGGGATCGCTTGCTTTCTCGTAGGTATGGTCGTACGTGCTAGCAATACTCAGTCTCTGGTTTATTAAAGCAAGTTTTCCACGGACCTCGGGAGCCAGGCGGACAACGTTTACCAGGTTGGTCACCTACAATAGTCAAATCGGTCAAATAAATCCACCTGCTCACACGAAAAGAGCTTGTGGTATCATTCATAAACACGAGCATCGAGCGTTGTTTTGCTATATGTGAAAAATGTCCTGCCTTCCAAGATATGCTTCATCTCCGCGCCTGCTCTGGTTCCATGTAAATCCGACCACATGGTATCTCAGTGTTGTTGTCGGTGCCTATAGAGACGTGGGAAAAGAGTAAATGAGCAAATTATCTAGCTGGCTTCAGGTAGTAGTAGATGTAATTGTTTCCATCAACAGCGAGTCTCTGCTGTGCTCTAGGCATATAATTAGATGTCAGACCAGGACGAAGCGTTTTGACCGAATGGTTCTAAAACTTCAGGAGATGAGAATATGCCGATACAGCAGATGTTAATTTACATAGCAGAAAGCAATAGTGCGATAATTGTACACTCCAATCGCTACCCACAGCGCAGGTTGTAGCCCTGCGATGTCTAGCATCGACACTCTAAAAACCCATCTACAGGGCGCTTCAACTACCGGTGTTCTCATTATTTTTTGATGATTGTAAGAAAAGATGGCATTATCTATTACATGTTTCAGCACAATGCAAAAATGCGGGAAATCAAGAGGGAGCACCATTCAATATGAGTGAATGGACGTGTGGCCTAGAGGCTGTTTCGTAGTATTAGATGATCCATCGTGGTTTGACACGCAAGCTTTTGATCATGTCTACATCGAACCACAGGAAATTAATTCGCAATAGAAAACTGTTCGGCATCTAATTCATTACGATAGTATTTACTCTGTCTTCGTCCAGTGATTCAAGGTCGGTCTCGAGTTCTGTCCATCTTAGCTCGACCACCTGATCAACGCATTCTTAGATCATTCTGGCATAGATGGAGAAAGCAACATTTGAATGAGACTTCGTATTGCATACGGAGTAGCTGTTCACTTACCCAAAGATAGCTTCTACTTGAGTTACCCCCTCAAATCTCCTCCATGAGCCATATGAGCACGCCCTCGACTTCCTATAGCAGGGTAAAATGGCTTAACAACATTAGGCCGCGCTTAATGCAATATCTTCCTTCCCATCCCCCCCGTTCCCCCAAATGAAAAGGAAGACAGTATGTCCTCGATCATTCCTCACGTGGATCTCGCAGCTTTAAAGACCAATCTGAAATTTTTTTTAATTTTTTAATTTTTTTTTTGGTGAACGTCACCGTCTCCAAAACCCTCCAGCTGCTCAGGCCACCTGCAACCATGCTCTCCCAGTGATTACTTCCAGATTACACCCTCAAGCACCATAGACACAACCCAAGACCAGATCCTCCACGGACCTCACTTGAGATTTTCAAAAACAGGAACTTGTTCCAAGAACATATCTGCTTGCTTGCCACCCCTGTTTGCAACTTGACATAATCAAACCGAAAGCTGTGTGGCCAACATCAGCGGACGTACCCTTTGGACACTTGACACCTCCGCTTCCTCAAAGCTCCAAATGAAGACCCGGCCAATAGACACGGGGTTTAGCGGGCTGTCCTCTTTCGAATATCTTCTCCCCTTTTTCTTTAGCTTTCAACAAGAACTCTCCAAAGGTCTTGTGTTTTTCTCTCTTCTCTTCCTTCGTTTGGGAACACCATCGAGCTTCTTTCCTCGCAACAAGGCCCTCCTTATCCGCGAGATCCGAGAAGGCGGCCGCGGTAGGCTGTACAGCATAAGTTCCTTTACGGTCTAAGCCTTGTCTGGTAGTACCTCGCGTCTACATCCCAACCGAACCCGAGGGATCCCCCCCCCCCGGCCTCCCACCCTCCTCCATCTCAGCTCGTTTTATTCCAAGAACACCCCCCCCCCCCCCAAAAAAGTTGCACTTTCACCTTCTTTGCCCGGCAGCTGAAATAGGAACCCCATGTTAGCACTTCAGCCGCCGATCCAAACAGCCGGGTCAGCCATCCACCCCGACATCCCACGTGTCTCGTATATATTACTAAACCTTTCCTCCACTTCCTCCTGTGGCCTTTTTTCTCTCCCACCAATCCCTGCACCTCCTTGCCCTTCCTCTTCAACAGGCGTTGAAAACTTCCAACCGCAGCTCTGGGGAAATTCACTACCAATCGTTGATCGATCCATCCAGAGAAATAGGCGTGGCAAGATTTGTTGGACCGGGCAACCAACCGGTACCTCATCGGCTTGCGCTCTGCGAGCGGCGGCCCGAGGCGTGTTGCTGATGGGTAGCTCCGACCTCCTTGACCCGACAGCCCGGTCTCGGGAGAAAGAGTGGACTCTCGAGCCTTTAGATGAGTGGAGGGTCGTGTTTCTCAGTGGCTCCGGCATGGCCGAGGGCAGATGGTCGACGATGCAACCTGAGGGTGTGACCATTACTCAGTAATTAAGAAAAACTCTGCAGTGCTGAAAGACACCCGGTAAGCAATTGTTAGTCATCATATCGTAATGCTGTCGTCGGGGTTTGGATCAAAAGCACTGCACACTGCACCGTGATGTCCGACAAGGGCGTTCAGTTTGAAGAGATCATATCAATTCTATATCTTCTGCCTATGGGCAGGTTGAATTATCGGGTTTGGGTATATCCATCAAATAGCAGCCACCGAATAGATGGACCCCTACAGCATGCTCCGCAGGCTGTGTCAACTCCCCCCAAGAAGGTAGTGATGAAACCCTTCATCGACCCTGCAAGCCCAGAAGGCGTACGGCCCGCAAGCCGGCAATGCAATACGAGAAATTTCAATGTCCTGTTGACCGCCCAATCCCAAACAAGAGCCCCCCCCAAAAAGCATGCAAGTATTCCACACCGCCCAGAAGAAATGAACAAAAAGTAGAAAAACGCCTTGTTTGCGACATCGCTGTGCAACCAATCTAGACTCTCCTTCCTAGCTGGTATTGCCTTGGAAACCAATACATATATGTAGGCTCAAAAAACAAAAAAAAGCACTAGGGGTGACGCTGATTAATGCAGTATGTTTCGCCTCAACTTGTTAAAAAAAAAGTAGGGAAGGCGGGAGGAGGTAAGTGCTCAAGAAGACGCAGCTTCTCGATTCCAGTGCCAGCAAGATGCAGCCAGCAGTTTTGAGTGGTGGCAACGTATCGATTGGTGGAGAGGGGTGTGGCGTGATGAGGCAAGAGTCAGAGCCTGTGAGGGGTGGCGTGGTGTAGGATGCATACTACATCCTCTCCCTGTGCTGCACGGATGACTGGAATCTTACTCAATCTCCATCTCGTCCATGCAGCCTAGGTAGGCCATCTCGCTCCAGACCCTCCAGTGCAACAGACCCAGATGGGCCAGGCGAACCGCCATGTCGTCGACGGCAGTGTCTTCCCTCGCCTCAGGCGCAGCCTCCATCCCCTCCATCTCAGAGTTTTCCTCCCATGGCCGCGCAGAGGCTTGTGCTCCCAGACGGCCGCCTGTGGCGACAGAGAAGAGAGCCACCCCGCTCAACTCCTTGTATTCTTTGACTCGCCGGCCAAGTTCTGCCATAATCTTGCCGTAAAACAGCTTTTCCACCGCCTGATACAGTTCTGACTTCATCTCCGCCAGGTGCTGCGCAAGCTTGGCCTCAAACTGGGGCAAGAAATCCTGTGGTGCATTCGTGAATCGGAAGATCTGAATGGCGATCGAAGGGACTAGGCCTTGCCACCGCTGGTGAGGCCTCTGGCTCTGTGGTGCCGTGTTCAGCAGGGCAACAAGTGAGTCATAGACGGTGTTGGCCTTCGCAGCTGTCGCTTCTGGGGTGTCGGCGGCCGCGGGCGGCTGAAGCACAATGTACCCAGAGCTTCGAGGAGACGAGTCTGTGGACCCGCAGGCAGATAGAGCCAGGCTGGACGGCCTGGACGAGGCAGCAGCCATGAAGCTGAAGTCCCCAGAATTTCTGTTGCTGTGTGGTGTTGCGTCCTCGTCCATGACATACGCAGGCACTGAAGTAGGCGCTGGGAAAGAGGGCGTCATTGAGGAAACCCGCGAGACACGCTCGAGGTCGTCGTAGAGCCTCATGCAGACCTCGAGATTGATAGCGTCGAGCATATCCGAGCGTAGCTTGACGATGCGCTCCTCGTCGAACAAGAATGTAGTCGGTATCGTCTCTTTGGCGGTGGAGGGGAGGACCAGCTTCGAGAGAGCCTCAAAGAACGGGGCTGTCCCACCAAAGGCTCGGTTTTGCTGAGGCTTCCCGGAGTCAGAGTAGGCCCGTGTCGCTTCACCATACCAGGCCCGCGCCCCACTGACATCCAGTTTGTTGCCTTGGATCTTCTTATAGAAGAAGCGCTGCTCAAAGTGTACTGTGTCTTCGATCAGCATCGGCCGCAAGCACCGAATCTGGTGGTTGGCGACGTCGAGCTTCATGGCCTCGAGGACGCTGAGCAGGCTGCGCATGCCCTTGACCAGCTCGTCCATATCATTGTTTCTGTTGCCGTTGGACAGTTCGTTGTACATCTCGTCCACCCACTCGTCGCGCATTGGTGCGCAGTGCAGTTTCAGAACACCCGACAGCCAAGATGCCACCTTCTCTAGGTCTGCGATGCCCCGGTCGAACTGCTGCATCAACAGCTCAACGTTGAAGCCCTCGTGGAGGAAGTCACGGTCTCGCTGTGGGACCAGAGTCTGTATGATCTCCTTCACGGCTCTCAGCAGAATTGGCAAACACCAGTCTTCTCCGACCGGATGCTCGCGCCTAAATGCCTCCCGGTCCACCACAAAGAGGATCAGTTGGTCGCGCAGGGTGTTCCAGAACTGATTCGCCCTTTCCTGTTTCCTCCGCCCCTTCTCTCCATCCAGGTTGGGTCGGAAGTGCAGTTCTGGATCGAAATTAATATCGTGGCGCAACTTGGGATTATGTATTATCTTGGTGACATCAAGCTCGCTTAATGTCCCCTTCGTCACAGGGGGCTCCAGAGGCCGAGGTGGATAGCTGTGGTCGGGTGTCGAGGCAGCATTCTGAGGGATGGCGCCACCAGAAGATGAGACGGACGATGTCATTGGCGAAGAATTTGAGGATTTTTCGGACTGTGACCGTGGGTGCTGTAGCTGTTCATCTGACTCTGTCGACGCTGTGCTCCTGGTCTCTACTAGCCTCTCAGCAGGCGCGGGCTTATCCTGAGACTCTGTGCGTGTGTGTTGCGGTTGGGTGATGTGCCCGCCGGCAGCACCTTGATCGTTCATCTCCTCTGATCCCGAACCGAGCCTAGCCAGCTGGCTGTCTCTGATCTGTGGTCCAAAGGTGGTGGTATCACGAAGACGAGAGAGACCACAGTGGCAGTGGGAAGTACGGTCAGTGATGGATCGTAGACCCTGGGTGAGAGGCCACCTTCGGGTATCGCCGGGAACAAGTTCAGAGAAATCTCGATGGCAAGAAACCAAGGAGTCACCAATAAGCAACTGTTGGGTTGGTGGCACGCAGGTCAGCAAAGCTATTTCTAACTCGGGATGATTGCCAGTTGTGTAATCCCGACATAGGCACGGGACCACGGGTAGTGGCATTCTCGTCACCCGCTTGTGTGATACCACACCGAGCTGCAGAAGCGAGGGCAGTAGAGGCTTGGCTCCTCTTGCTCGGAAGGGAGACCGTAACATGGGCTGCTTACTGACCTGTAGACGTCCTCGCAAAGGTGACCGTGACAGCGAAAGGGTGGGCTGGTAGCTCACAGAAATGTTGGGCGGGTGTGGTGGCCTCAGCAATTTCCTCTCGCAAAGAGTCCAGTGGCGTCCTTTTCTTTAGCTGTATTTTGTTATCTCTCCTTGTCGTTGTTGCTGTCCCAGCGGTGCAGCGCCTCGACGATGAGGGGTGGTAAGAACTGAGGCACAGATTGTCGAGACTTGGGTTTCAACCGCTGAAGTCTGGTTTGCGTGTCGGTGGTGGTGAAATCCTTGAAAACGCTGG
Source organism: Cryphonectria japonica (assembly GCA_014851275.1). Lineage (NCBI taxonomy): Eukaryota > Fungi > Ascomycota > Sordariomycetes > Diaporthales > Cryphonectriaceae > Cryphonectria > Cryphonectria japonica. Next base: position 58,656 of record JACWTT010000027.1, on the reverse strand, counting down.
GTAGAACAAGAAACCGGCAAGTGGGAGGACGGGCCGACCTAAATTAATGTACTACGCAAGCGGCGAGGCGGGAATGATGAGGTGAATTTTTTTCTTCGTTCCCCCTTGGGCGGGTGGGAAGGTGCTGAGCGTGGCAGACAAAGAAAAGAGAAGGAGCCCCGTGCTCAGAGCGGCTGAAGGTCGCGAAAGACGCTGGTCCTGTTGCAACACACAACTTTCCAGTCAAGCGTCCTGCCCAGAACAACCAGGAGGATTTGCCGAGTGTTGTCACAGGGCGTCAGGTCTAAGGCGTATAAAGGTGGTGATGGTGGTGGTGAGAGGGCGAGGTGGTTGTGAGGAGGTCGGCAGGCGGTTTGTGGTGAGCTTTTGTCGAGGAAGGAGAGGAGCCGGTCTGCACTCTGACGAGTGTTGGAAGAGTGACACAGACTTATACCACACAGCAATGAGACCAGGAGGAAGTTCTAGAAGGAATGGTAGAAAAATTCGGATGAGGTAGGAGCCCTGGACCGCAACCGTGGTTGCCCTAAAGGGGGGTGACGGGCTGGGTGTGGGTGTATAAGGAGGAAGGAACTAGATGCGCAGTCAAGAGTGAAACACTCCAGCAGATCCAGGTTGAGGCAGAATGGAGGACGGGAAAGAGGAGAGAAATCAACAAAAGAGAACAACCCCAGGTAGAGAGCGGATTGGGTCTCGGCGCCTTATAAAAGAGTCTAAGCGAAGGTAGGAGACAAGGAAAGGGGAGAGAGAAAGAAGGGGGGAGACAGAGAGAGGAAAAGAGAAGGAGAAGGGGAAAAAAACGTTAGGCGATCGGGACGAAGGAAACAAGCTGGGTAGCGGTGACAATGAGTACTAGGAAGGAAGAAAGGGATGTGTGTAGGCGTTGGCCGCAGGATGGATGCATTGCATTGCATAGAGGACCTTACCTACTTACCGCGGCCAGGCAAGCCCAGACAAGGGCAACCCAAGTGCGTGCGTGCTGTAGTAGCGTACGTGCTGCTGCGTAAGTGCAAGCGTTCGTCGGCCACGGATGCGCGCAAAGTACATGGCCCGGGCCCCACGACGGCGCTACTGCATAGTACTGTGGTATGGTATGGTATGCCAAGATACGGTAAATGGTACAGTATGTACATACAGGGTACGTACCGAGGCACCCTGGTCTGTGCCTTGAGGGTGTTGGTTTCTTGACTGCCTCGTCGCTTCATGTATGGACGGGACCTGCTGGTTACAGGATGCTGCCAGGCCAGCACAACTGTGTGGGTGCACACGACGGTGTGTAATTGTGAAGAGCCACCTGTCCCAGGAATTCGTGGCCCATACTACAGGTATACTACACCAGCGCAGAGCCGACAACGCAAGGGCAAAAGCAAGGGGGGGGGTCGGTCCGAGAGAACAAGATTATTGACGACTGTCAATGCGCAGAATTCCACCCCCATGCTGAAGTCCAAATCTGAAAAACTGTGGGCCACCAGCGTGCCACGGGTCATGACTTGGGACCCCTGGATCCGGCTGTGGGTACTGTGCGGTACGTACCAGGTTCAAGTCAAGACCCGGAGGAGACAACCTGAACCCCATTACAGATGCAACATCTCTTGGTCGCCTCACCCGCGCCCTGCCCCAGATGAGGCGGCTTGAGGCTAACCGAATTCCACCTCCTGCTCCAGCTGGGACTTACTACCATAATACTGCTATACTATGTACTTACAGCAGTAGTGTCATTGCAATAGTAGCACCATGATGTAACTCGGTATACTGGTACTAGTAATTGTTCGGATGGGGTTTGCTGTGCGGCCAACTTGTCTTGATGGACTCCTCAACCACTGCGGAAAGGAAGGCTGAGCAGGGTATCAATTCAATGTACGAGACAAGAGGCCTCGGAAAGTCGTTGTGGATCGCATGTACAGTCTGGATATAGGTCATGTAATTAATGTCTGTGGCTGGCGAGGGTCTCTACTTCTGGCCCCAACGAGGGAGAGAGAGAGAGAGAGGACGGGCTCTCAAGGGCGAGAAGAAATCCCTTCGATGAGGACATCAATCAGGTCGGCCAAGTCAGGCCAGGCCCGTTCTCCCACCCGTGACAACGACCATCATGGTTCATCTGGTGGGAGGGATGGATGAGAATGCATTCATCACCCAGACGGAGCCGTCTCCGGGATGGTTGGTTGGCTTGAGAAATGGAGGTCAATGCCCGCCCTTTATTATTAGGACAACGGGACTCTGCATGCGCATAAGAGCTCATGGTCTGACGGCTGGGAGAGGCAAGCCGTGGTGGTCTCGGGGATCCCTTCAGCTTAGGTCTAAGTAGGGAGTCAGGCGCCTGGTAGATCAGGTAGGAGAAAGAGTCGCAGGTCTTGAAGAAACATCTTAATTTGGCAACTCCATCGAAGACTTGATGTTATGGGAAGGGCTGTGCGGTACGAAGGTACTTCTTCCTATAGTACTTGAGCTTACAACTTCCAGTTTCGACAACCCCTCCCCCCGGCTCTTTCCTTCCCTCCCACCCCCACCGCACGGGCGTTTACTTCAGCCGGGAACAGGTCATCCTGACTTGGACCAGGAAGCAGAGTGAAAGAAAGTGAAAAAGCAGAGAGAAGAAAAAGAAGAGCAGCAAAAACAGGAACAATAATAAGAAGAACAAGACGAATAAATATTAGTAAAGATGAGAAGACGGAAAAGAAACTGTTGCATCGGTGAGCAGAGAAAAGAAAAAGACCCGAGAAGAAGGGGGGAAAACCCTTTAGTCAGTTTTCGATTTCCTTTCCAGATAGTTTGATAAACTTACATGCCCGTGGTTGAGATTCCCTTAATTCATCTTAGCGTTCATTTCCCAACATGTCCCTTCCTTCACGCTTCCAAGGTAAGGTTCTGACATTCTCGTTAATAGTCTACTTACTATGTATAAAACATGCAGTTTCGCAATCCCAATGGCGACAAGACTCATTCCATGGTGAAGCGTCGGAGATAGACATGTAATAACGCACGCGTTGGGAGACAAGGGAAGACAAGGAAGGGGGAAAGAAGAAGAAAAGGCCCCGAGGAGTTGGGATTCGGTACCCAGCGAAGTGGGAAGGAGGGGAGGAAGGGGGGTTGGGGTTAGGCGGTTGAGGGTCTGCAGGTGGCGCACTAAGGCCAGACCTCCTTCCCCCAACTTTACGAGGGGTCGGCACTTGCAGTGGGCAGTTCCTCAGGCCGTTCATAGTAACACAGCGCCCGCAATACCAAGCACAAGCCCCATTCCCAACAGGCACATTTGCACCGGTCGCGTTTGGTCATGTCAGATCTGATGATATGATGCGACACCGGCCCATCTTACCAACGACCACAAACAAAGCGATGTCTGGCTCATGGTCATCCTTACCATCATTTCCCAGCCCCCTCTTTACCATTCCTTCTGCCACACATTCGTTAACATCATGATCAAAAGGTCAAGCGACAATCCGAGCTGGTCTCAATCTGAGGTCATGCAGCCAATATAATCATTGTCACCGCCACCTTACGCAGTGCTGCTTCTACGGAGCACTCTGCATGCTCCGACCAATGCCTGACCCGGTCCTGGGAAGAGAAAGGGAGGGGGGGGGGGGCCAAAGGTCGATTGACCATAACAACCCTACAACGGAGATTATCTTGTCCTCCTCCACTGCAGACACGATGGCAATACCCACACCTCAGCCTGCATGCAAGAGAACCACATTCATCGGGACTGCCTGATGACGAGACTGCCAATCAATTTACTGCGGCTCGTGAGCCACTCGAGAAGAAAAGAGAGAAAAAAACCAACAGGAGCTAGCCACGACAGGACGCTGTTGATGATCTTGTATGCGCTGGTTAATTTGTCACCATTAACAGACCAGGTTGAAAGGATGGTCGCGTTGCTTCTTGTCCAAACGCAATGCAGTCGCTATCTGGCGCCAAACCTCATTGCATCTGCATCTGATTCGGAGTGGCCAACACACCTGCAGAAGAACGGTGAGGAGCGCCCAGGTCGATACCCAATCCGCAATGCAGCTTGACAATTTTCAAAATTCGCCTGCATCCAAAGCAAAAAAATTGTTGCATCCCAAACTGCGCCTCCCTGCGGACCCCCGGGCCACCCAGAAAAAAATATCGAAGCTATCAATGGCACGCACGGAAAGCGGCACATGCATGCACTTACGCCGACGAAGCGCCTGTGACACTTCACCTTGGCTTGGTTTCCGCTTCCGTCGCGGTTACTCGCAACCTGCGTGCGTCGTGAAGTCAACCCGCCCCCTACCCCCTGATAGTCTGAAGAGAGGGCCAAACAGTGAGAGAAGAAATCGAGGTCTCAGTCCAGCCAGTCTCGGTCCTCACACTTATTGACGAGCAATCGCTTCCAGCAGATGCAGGGAGGGTAGCAGTCGGTCTGGCCAGGAGGACAAGAGACTTCTCGAAGAGGCTGGTCGTCATCTTGCCAGGACCGCATGTTTGGGGGGTCCTTTCTGGGCCACCTCGCCGGGGCCTGACAATCAGCAGCATGAATGTGCCACGGGACTGAGCATAGTGCAACCTCAGGCGGGATTGTACACCGCGAGGAAATGGACCAAGCTGAGGACACAGCCCCCATCGGCGCCCGTGGTCTGCATACATAACGTCCTAAATCTCCAAGGAGCCACGCTACAGATGGGCTCAACACTCCCATAAAAAGCCACACGACTTCTCGGGATCAGGGTTCCTGGGGCCCGCACGAAACAAGGTGCTTAGTGCCATTGCCCCTGAGGTATATCAGCCTCGGACCCGAACCCTCGGTATCGACCTGACTGGACAATTTCCTTAGAATTCACACCTAACCATATAGCGAGGCTACCAATCAGGCCTACCTCTTGATTGATCTCTGGCCTGGTCACCATCTACAACGGCCAGGTCCGGTTGGGAAAGGCCCAAAGCACCTGTGTACTTTTTGTCTTGATTTCTCATGCGAGGATGGAAAAAGTCTTCAGTCCATGGTTCTAGGTTGGAGGACGAGGGCGGGGAGGTAAATGTTCTTTTCTTTTTTGGTTTTGACTTTTTTACTTTTCACTTTTTCATTTGCTCTTCTTTTTTTCTATCTTTCTTTTTGGGCCTATACCTCCGAACCTTATGGTACACCTTGTTTCAATCCTGCCCATGGTTAGACGACATCGGGTACTTGTCGGACCCACCAACTCCTTAAGAGTTGAGTCGAGTCGTCCACACACCCAAGATGCCCAGCGCAGACTGGCGGTCCGACCGCTGCTCCTCAGATCCTACAGGCGCCCTAAGACGGGGAAAGGATCCATCTGCAGGCGCAACCGATAACCAACAAACCGAGGCCGTCTAACAAGAACTCATACGATACCATGCAGCTGCGTCGCATGTGTGTTTTCTATGGTTTTTTTTGGGGGGGGGGGGGGTTTCCACGGCCCAAGCGAGTCGGATGGCATGGCTATCGTGCGCGGTAGACCGGTGTACGCGGAGGCGCGATGCAGGACGACCTGCAAACAGCTTGGCAGACCTGCAGCATGCCTCGAGCCAGCAAGCAAATATGCGCCCACGTATGAGAGATGCAACGTCCCACGGACAGAGGCACAACTCGACTTGGCCTCAATTCGTTGCGCCAACCGCGTCGACTATTCGCCCTCTGTCACGCTCCCACCGAGGTAGGTGACGACGACTATGGCAATGCCACCTCGCCACGATGAAAAACCATCACTGGCTGAAAGGCCATGCTGACTCGCTGGGAACAAGTTAATCTGACGACGGATGGTTTCCAACGGCCCTCAGAGCTCAGAATATATATGGAGACGCCCGACGGGTGTAGCAGTGATCACTTACTGTACGAGCACAACTTCAGCCATTGCCTACAGTTTGGTGAATGGGAAGGACTTTTGGCCAGCCACACCGACATGCTATGGTACAAGTCGCTGCAACACACACCAAGGCCGCCGCCTACGAAAATGTGGGGAGAGCCCATACATAGGTGGTGGGCCTGAATCCTTGGAGGGGGGTCAAGAACTAGCATTAATCCCAGCAGAGCCATGTGTTTTCTGGCAAGGTGGTCGTCGGCAATACCGGCTTCGGTGATCATGCCATTTGAACGAGCCTCGACCGATGCGGTCCACGGGGGGTTTCCAAGAGATTGCTTTTGGATCAAGCTGCGGCTGTGATGATTACCGGCCGCCGCACGAGAGATTACGAGGTGACGCTCTCGATGACAGCACATCGTCATCACCCATTTAATTGCGTCTAGGTCGCCTCCCACCCACAGGTGGTGTGGGGTCGCCGCCGCATCGAAGCCTCACTTCTTTTGTCAGTCGGCCGTGGACTTGCCAGCAGTGCAACCACCGTCGTCGACTCGTGACCCTTTGTGAGAGAGATTGCAGTCTGCATGTCAGTGGTCCGTCGCCAACCACCCTCGATACGACAACGCATGCATGGACCGCTGACGAAACATGAGAAATATCACCAGGTTAGCGCCGGGAGCCCAGACTGGGCGGCAATGCGATCCTGCGCCTCGCCTCGCTTGCTGTCGAGAACGCTTGGTGGCGTCGCGGAAGTCTGCCGGTTTGCTTGCATCGAGCACCACAATTGCGACTGGCCGAGGCAGCGCTTCGATGTGAACGATTTTCTTGTGCGACCATACCGTGAAGACCCAGAACCACTCGGGTAATTTAGCCAGCGTTACATGACAACCCAACCTTGGGGGCCAGATGTGCGCCCAAGTCCGATCAGATGTCAATCTGTGCGACCACAACCACACACCAACCTACCTATCTTACCCCGCCAGCACACGCCGCTTGACCGCAGATGTGAACGTGATGAGATTTTTGGCCCCAATATCAATAATACATGTACTAGATCTGCATCCCAACTATGGAAACAACCTCGTCAGCGTGTCCTCTTTGTGCTTTTGCTGACGACGAAAAGAGAGGAGGATCGATCTGTGTGGATTATAGGTGCATCACATCACGCATTAGTGCAACACTGACCTCAGAATACGATGCAACGACCCGAACTCGACGCCGAGCAAGAGCATGAACAGCACGGCCGCCGCTGCTACAGGCCGTGCGCTGTCACCGTTATAACGCTTACCTGCCGTGGGGCCAAACCTTTGTCCTTTTTTTTTTTTTTTGTGCTTCTTTCCATTTCATCTGCTAATGCGAGTCATCATCTGGCTGATTACTTGTTTCTGGTACTAATGCTTTCGACCCAGTGTGCGCATTGTTCTGCATCTATAAAAGTACATGTTGGAAAAGGGATATTATACCAAGAACCATCTGGAGTCCGTGATTGAGTCCCAGAGCATGACATCTCAGCTCCACACATACAACACAACACGCTGAGGACCGCGCGAATCCTGCACCACCACTGTGCGTCCTGTCCTGTCCTTGTCCTCTCTTCAAAGCAGCCCTCCTGACTGGCGCGACAGAGTGCGCGTCGTGACGTGACGCCAAAACCTTCTTCTTAGCGTTCATTAAGCCTCACCTGATCCCGCCCCCTCTCCGTTCCAGGTAACATGTATCCATCGAAGTAAGCCTTGCACAGCGATACCGATTCAGAACAAGGTAGCGAGTGCGGCGGACCCGCTGGACATTGAAGACGACTCAGGTCGGTTAACTGGCTTTCAGGCCTGACTCGTCCGTGCCCTCCCGTCGCAAGACGTCCGTCCCCAACGGCCCGGGGCTACAACTCTCGCCTCGGGGCTGCTCGTTTCAAAAATTCATCGATCCTTACACAGTACAGACAGACGAAGAACAAGAAAGGCGCCGAACACACACACGCACATACACACACGCCCTTTTCCTTCCTCCCCCTCCTGATCCTCCTCTCTACTTACATAATATCTACTAGCACAGGCGGAGGTCTTCTGTTCCCCTGACCCCCAAATAAGCGAACAGCAAACAGCATGTAGTAAAAGTGTCCACCAGCTCCGGCCGCATCATCGTGTCAGGCATGGCCCCCGCCAGACCTTAGACCTCGTGCCTTTTTTTCTGAAGAGGGTAAGAAGTTTCGAAGAGGCGCACAGGCTCACAAGCGCACAGGCTCGCTATCGCGCCATGTACGTACTCCGTTCTCCTCCGTCTACGCTTCGGCCGAGTGAGAGAGAATCCTCCCAGCTCTGTCTTCTTCTCTTTTCTCTTTTCCCCTCTTGCTTTTCATTAAACATCCTATCGCTGTCTTGGGCCAATTTTACAGACACTCGTCGTGAGTCGGGTACGGGACCCCCGGCCGAAAAGCCTTACTCTCTCACACTGCCACCCCAAACGCCGTGTGGTGAACACAACACCCTTCTCCTTGTCCTCCTCATGGATGCCCTGGTTTTATTCTCCGGCAATCGCTGAGCCACCCCGGCCGCGCTCGAGAGGGCGGCTGGTCATGATGATCCGTGAGCGTGTGTGGCTGTCTCGTGGCGCTCCTTCGTCTGGCGGCAGTACCGGATACGGACGTGAAGGTGTGTGTACTGTATGAGGTTCGTACTATATGTGTGTGTACGTGCAAGGTCAGGGCTAGAAGAGTAAAAGCGTGCTGGTTGGTGATGGTGTGTTCCTCCAAGTGCCAGGGGGGTCCCATTTTTCTTCTGCTTCTTTTCTTCTTTTTCTTTCTGTCTTTCATTACGTTGTTTGTGCCTGGGGTTTGCTAGTCGTGTATAAATTTAGCAGCAATTTCATGATTGCAGAGCCAAGCCCCAGCCTGCGCCGCAGGGCCAACGCATGCTCGCGTTTATGGGCGATGAGCGCAGACCCCCTCCCCCCACCCCCATCCTTTCTCTCTTTCTCTACCATAGTACCTCTACTCTCTATTTCTCCAACGAGGAAGGACCCCAGTCCGATGGGTGTGTCTCTGACCGCTGTGGCTGACACAAGAGGCTCGCAGAAGAGGAAGCATGGGAAGAGGGGAGGGCCGCAAGCGACAGACCCATGATCCCAATCCACTTCTTGTAGTGGGTTCGAGATGGTCTTCCAGAAGGGTTCGATGAGTGGATATGGGGCGTTGCCTAAGGTTTTAAGTCCTCCAACCCCCCTTCCCCCGGTTCCCCTTCTTTCTTCCTCCCCACCGGTCCTGCTACATACTGAGTAGTAATAGTAAGGTACAAATGTAGCGAAGTGGGTTGAGCTCTCTTGTTGGCTCGGCCAATGTCTGGTCCACTTTAGCTCCTGCAGAGTGCATCTTGAGACGAGAGCGGGCGCGGCGTACAGATCGCCGTCGCGCTTCCTGCTAGCCGGCCAGCCAGCTAGACCAAGACCAAGATTCATTCGACCTGTCAAGCGCAGAAGAAATCTGCTGCCTGGGACACAGGAGGCAAAAGGAAGTGGAGGAGTGCGGAGGAGAGGAGCGAGAGGAATTTTGGTTTGCGGCTGGCCATCCACTGGACAATGGATCTGGGTTGGAATGATCTTCCCTCTTCCCTCTTCCCTCCCCGGCCATCCACTTGCTTTCCCCCCTCCCCCTCCATTCCTTGCAGACAAAAAGAAGAAGGAAAATAAGAATCGAAACCCAAGGAGGACAAGGTGGGAACATGGGGCCGGGCGCGAATCGCGTCAGGTGCCGACGCAAGATGGATGGATTGCCCTTCTTTCTTGCATTATCTGTGAGGCCAACAACGCTCCTGCTTGCTGGCAATGCGGTGCTATGCTGGCCGGGGCCCGAGGAATGGGGCACCACCCACTGGGACTTCGCCGGCGGTGAAGGTGCCTGGGGGGGGGGGGTTGTTCCGACCCTGGATTTCAATCTATCAATCAATCAATCATTCACCACCACACCAGTATGAGGCGCTTGCAAGGCGTATGGTGGTCATTGAACCCTGGATTGGACTGGGGAACCTTTTTTCTTCTTCTTTTTTTTCGTATGCAGGTTGCGATGGCATGGATGGCCATGGAACGCTGGCAAGATTGATGATACGTAACCATGCATATTGTTGGGCTGCAGTTAGGTTTTATTTGGTAGTTTTTCTCTCTCTCTCTCTCTTCTCCCATTCACCACCCCGCCGGCCCTTCGCTCTCATGTGTTTGTGGGCTTTGTGGGCTTATTGCAGGGTTCGAGGTTCCCATTTTGCTATTGGTGATGGTTGCCTGGCCCTGTCCTGTCCTTGTTGTTGCTTGCGTGGTCGTGTGTGAGTGAGTGTCTGTGTGTGTTGGTTGGTCTCTGTTTGTTGGCGACACTCAGGTCGCTTGCTGCGGATGGGATGGTGAGTTGTTGACTGGGTCTCGAGGCAGACAACTGTTCGTAGACATGCACGCACGATCTCTTTCTAATCAGATCCAAACCGGGACAGGGTATGTATGGTAATTATTTGAATATGGGTCGTTTCTATTGGTGCGTTGCCGCTCTGGTGACTATCTCAGTAGTGTCTCAAGGGAGTTGATGAAGAGGATCCGAGTTCTCTCTCCCTCGAATGTATGTCTCGGGGATGATGGGGGAAAAAATAAAAAATTGGTACGCCATAGGGTCCAGCAAGCGAGCAGGCGTCACCGCCTGATCAATGCAGTCTTCGAGATGATGGATGTGCTAGGAAAGACGAGGGGGATGCCGCTGATCTGGCATTGAGTGAAATGTGACTTGTTGCTTGGGGTGATATGCTCAGATCAGCCTTGGGCCCGGGCAGATTGAGGAGTGCCCTCCTCGTGAACGTGATTATTGTGAGAAAACGGGACGTCCAGAGACAAATGCTAGATTTCATTCCCAGGGCTCGCAGAGACACCAGCGGAGGAAGAAAACCTTCCACCCCGATTCCAAGTGGTCTCTTTGTGATCGGCGTGAACCTCTCGAGGTCTTTCAACATCTGGGAGAAACAGCATGGACTAACGGGCCTACAACCTGACAAGGAGGCGCTGCAACGTGAAAATGGACGTGAGCAGTTGTTCGAGATGGACGTACGCATCCTACAATGTGGCTGGGCCCTTTCTCATCATTGTTCCTATGGAGGGCTTTGGATACAAGCTTGTCTGTCCAAGCAACGGCGGTGACGAGGAGGATTTGTGGCAGAGACCCGTTGTGTATCTTCGAGACTGTTCTGTCACATAGTTGGCTGCGCAGTTCCCCACCATATAGCCCACGAGATCTTCCCTCATGGACAACAGTGATACCTGCCAGGCGATTGTGACACAGGGTCTTCCAGTACATGATATACTCACGCCCACGCCACTGCTCCAGTCCTTGGGGTTTAGCTGTGCTCGTTCAGGATCTGATACCATGACCTATGTAACAGCGTGCCTGGCACGGAGGGGGACCTGATGTTCCTGTGTTTCTCCTGGTCATCTGGCAGCGACGCTGTTTCTCGAGTGCCGCCCCGAACTGGCGGGGACTGAGGACCAAGGCTTCGGTGACATATCAGGTGCCCATGGTAGCAGAGACTGATTGTGACCCTGCGCGCCCCAGTCCTAGTATCCAATGTGCCTCGCATGCGAAATGGAGGCATCTCTGCGCCATCGTAATTTTGTCGAGGTTCTCATGGTCTCGCGCCCAACGTCTGCCAGAACCCCTAGACATTCACTCCAGCCAACATGATGAAATATTCCGGAACCACCGTGTGCCTGTAGCCTTGTACCACCCACTCCTGCCCCAGAATCCACAAACGCCTTCCTTCAAACTCCGTAGTGGGTATGTAGTAGAACCAAGATGATGTCGCCGATCGCTCGTGTCGTCGTAGGTCCGCTTAGAATCCAATCAACAAGTTCAGCTGCACACCCCGTCAGCATCATCTTCAAAGCACAGGGCAACAAGGAGGCCTTGACACGAGTCCCAGCCCAAAGTTTCCATCAAACTCAAAAAGACCCGACGCATAGTCTCAACGTACAGCCATGACCACGCAGCATATGCTCACGTAGGGACTCAGACGTTCCCCTATCCGTGCGAACTTCCAGAAGAAGCTCACGGGGACGGTGTCTTTCCGCTTGTCGAGGAGGGACGGCATCATATCATGCACATAGGCGGATGTGCAGATTAGTAGGAGGACGACGAGGAGGAGGGATTGGAAGTTGAAGAGCGCAGTCTGTCATGGTGAGGGGGCGGGCGCACTTGGTCAGTAGGTTGATTTGTTGTGTCTAGGGAGCATGTCTGATAGAGTACGTACCATGATTTCTGGCTATGAAAGAGGGAGAGAGTTTCAAAGTGGATGCTATTTGCATACACACAGTATTGGAACCCTTGGCGGTAAAGATTCGTGGGGTTGGCAACTTGGACAAGTATGGTTGTTTTCGAGGCTTGTGATATTAGGGACAAGGTGTTGAAAGTCCAAGTACTTAGCAAGGCTCCTGCTCAGCTTACGGCTGCAGGGCGGCTACTAACCCCTGTAAGAGCACGGACCAGCTTCACCCTCCACCTGCCGTCACTTCACATGCAACCCAACGCGTCTTCTAGGGAAACCCTTTCTCTCGAATGTTGACGTCCATCACAATTTCATCTGCGACGGCCTCTCTTCCTGTCTCCCTCGATGACGACTGGCGCTGCTCTTCTCGAACGCAGCGACCGACTCCCGCACGGCTGAGGGACCTCTCTTTCTCGTCACACGACGCCCGCCGAGTTGTCCTCGAGCAAACCCGATCCGCGCCCTGTCGAGAAAGTCATCAAAGGTAGCTCAAGAGGGCCGTCGTCAAGATGGAGCCACGCGCGCGAGCCGGCAAGAATGTCGGCAAGATGAACTTCAGCTATCAAGAGCGTATGCATGCGTCTCATCTCTGCTGCTTTTCCCCCTTCCTCTCAGCATTCCGCATCTACTAAAATGCCAGGGCCTCCTCCCTTCAGTGACCCAGTTCCTCATCGCACACGGCGACTCTCGACAGCCCTTGCAGGAGACGATGCGCGTCCTCGACGAGATCCTCACCGAGTTCATCCAGGGCGTGTCCTTTGAGGCGTCGCGCGTGGCGCAGCTCGCAGGCCGGCAAAAGGTGAAATACGAGGATTTCCAGTTTGCCATGCGCAAGAGCCCTGTGTTCCTGGGCAAGGCTGCCGAGAACAAGGAGCTGCGGGAAGCCCTCGAGAAACAGCGCAAGATGTTCGACGAGGACGAATATGCCAAGGATGATGGTGAGGGGGTTGCCGGCGCGGGAGCTGGAGGGACGAGTCGGGGGCGTAAGCGCAAAGCCCCTGGCGGCGGTGCCAGTACTACTGGGCAGGTGAGCGGCAACGGCGAGCAGGCGAACAGCGGCGCCAATGGCGGCGGAGATGAGGAGGAGCTGGGAGATGCGGACGACGAGGAGCTCGACCAGCTCGTGGCGCCGGGCAATCGGAAGGCCTAGCAGGCCAATAACGGTAACCGGAACCGGGCGAGGAAGCGACCCTTCGTTTCGTTCGATGCACACATTACCTTGATTCGTTGATTTCTCGCAACCAGCATGGCGATGGCGTTACAGTGTAAAGGTATCATGACGGACGGGTCAGACAGGGTGTTCATAAGGGAGTCTGAGTTTCATGATCAGGTAACAGCTGCGGCCCCAAATTGCTAAGTCTTCTTCCTGCGCAACTTCTACAAGTGTATAATTATGGGGGGGGGGGGTTCTTCCTCTGAAGGGTTTTGGGTATGCCACTGCTCAACACATCAAGTCCATGACCAAGTCATGCCACCTCAAATCACTACTGAACCAGGACCCTTTAGGGCCTTTGCATGTTGTAGGGCGGTTGGCTGGACAGATGACGAGAAGAGATGCACCACCAGATTGTTTTGTCAGGATCCTCGGACTATGGAAACCTGAAGCAGGACCCAAGATTTTGTGCATCGCCACAGAATTCAGAATTCATCACTAGATTGGACGAAAAGACCACCCGACTTCTCCAGCCAATGCTCCTTTCTGATGAGGCAAGCAGGTTACATCGGTCTGCGGTGCAGGGAAGTCTTGCAGAGAGAGTGCACCGAGGTTGCGAGAAGCCAAGGCTATCTTGTTCATGCCTGGCTAAAGGGAACTCAAACAAGCGAGGCACACTGCCTCATCATACTCTCAGCTGTCAAAATTCCCACTGGTCCTTGAGCTGTCTCGAGTTCTAGTGCAAAGGGGCGAAACGATGTCTCAAAGCCAGGCCAGACCAAGAGAGGGCGGAGTTTCTTTACATATTAATGCCGGCACACACCGAGCGCAACCTCAAAGGGATTCGGCTTCGCTGCAACCTCCCAGTCAAGGCTGCCATATTAAACGAGTCATTTCCCATGGTTTCGCCAGTATTTTCAGCTGTTATCAACCCATACATGTCTGGGTTGGACACCCTCCCCGCCCGACTTGGTTGGCTCGAGGCGCAGGCTGCCTCCAGCTAAACAGTACGTGTCTGGCAGCGTCAGCAGTGCAGCAACGCTAGAGGGAACTCCGACATTACTGTACGTTGATGACACTGCAAGAGGCTCAGCCACGTTTGCGTAGCAAAGGATTGAGTATCCTCCACGGATTGACCTGTCTCAATAGATAGATGTATCCATGGCTAAAAATTTATTTGTTGATTGGTATCGCCACCTGTCGTAGAAATCCGATAGCGAGACCAAGATCGCGAAGCCACCTGTCGCGCTGTCAATATAATGGATCCACTGTCAATCACGGCCTCGGCGGTCGCGGTCATTCAAGCCGCCGGCTTTGTAAGTTGACCCATCATTCTGTCGTTACTACTACGATGATACCCTCGGTATCGTATCATTTGTCAGCGGCCGACCTAATACCCGTCGATTAGACGACCACAAACGTATACAAGTTTGTGCAATCAATTCGCACAGCAGATTCCAGGATTGCCTCGCTCTGCGACGAGCTCTCCAACCTTCAGAACTACCTGGATTCGGTCCGGAGCACCCTGGATGAGTGCCGCTCTCGCGAGGTGGTCCCAGCACAGCCTGATCTGTGGCAGCGATGCGACGAGGCATTGAAGGACTGTCTGGTCACCTTGACTCTTCTCGAGGCCCTGGTGAACAGAATTAAGGATGCGAGCGTAGCGAAGGGAAAAGGCTTGAGGTGGCTAGCCAGAGCCTCGATAGACCTGAGCATTCATGGCAACGCCCTGGCTGCCTTCCGGGAGAAGATCCAGAAGAGCAATATCGCTCTGCAGACGATGCTCCACACAATCACGCTGTAAGTTTTGGGGTCATGAAATTGCCGGAGATTTATTCTTTTTCTTTTGAAGAACAAAAAAAGAGAAAGAGCAATTCCATGCCACAATGTAACGTCACGTACTGAATAACCGGGCAGGTCACTGTCTCTGAAAAACGATGCATCGCAGGACAAGATCTTATTTGAGCTCGAGCAGCTCCGATGCTCGTTCAAGGAAGCCCTGCGGATGTCTATCCGTTCGGTGCGGGCCGACGATTCTGACGCCAGGATATCTCGCAATCTGCACAATCTCGCCACAGCAGCCAGGCAATTCCACTCTACGGCTAGCTCTACGTCGGGCACGAGCAGGGGCGGCAGCTACAGTCCAAGCTCAATGCGCGCGTTCAGCTTGATGGGTGATTTCCCAGAGCACAAACGACGCCAGGTAGAGGCATTTATCGAAGAAGGTTGTTACTCGTCCACTGGCTCTGTCGACACTGGGGGCAAGCAGGTCCCAGTCATGCCAAGTTCGCAGGTGGGAACTCAAGCCTCGTTTGCAGGAACGTCCCCTGTTCAACACACGATCCGTCTGCGTACAACGGCGATGCTGGGAGACGAAGACGACGAGAATGAGTATGAGCGCGAATACTATGACGGACTAGAAGACTTGGCTCGTGACCGCATCATGAAGGGCGAATATTCCAAGGCGATCGAATTCCTCACGCAGGCAGCGAAAAGGCACGCAGATGCAGACCCAGGCCACTCTGAATCCCGCAGCCTCAAGGTCCAGCTTGCACTCTGCCATTTCCTCCAAGGCAACTGGAAAGCAGCTGAGCCGATGGTGACGAGCTTGAGCGCTGTAGTGGACGGTGTGTCGTGCAACTTACTGCACGCGCTGTCTCTAGGCTATCTCTCGGAGTATTCTTTCGACAGCGCTCTGGAGACGTGCCGCAAAGCCATGCACGGGAAGAAGTGGCTGCTCAAGGTTGCTCCGTTAGGGGTGAAGGAACATGCGCAGCATGACTACGCTATTACGATGGCCCTATTCGCCACAATCCATCATATGAATGGCGATCCCATTCGCGCCGAGATCTTTGACCGGCGCCTTCCCCAGGGTTTCCAGTACGAGCATCCCGTCAATGCGCTCGAATTCCTCGTCAAACACCCTGGATTTCTACAGAAGGCGCTAGGTCACGATATTCCGATCTCCTTTACACCTATCTTTAACGGACAACATCTTGCCCATGGCGTCAATGCACAATTGACTGGGCCACAACTCGTCACACACCCAAATGTGAGACTCCAATGGCATGGAGAATCTACATCATCACCCCTGAGAACAAGGTTTGCTCACTTCGAACGATACGAAGATGATACTCTCAAGTATGTTACGGCAGGCCCGAGCCCTTGCTCCCCAGCAGATTCAGGCATCGATATGGATCTGCCCGGCGACGTCTCTCCCATCCAGGCATCTCCTGATGAAGACTCCGCCGTCGACATATCAGTCAGCGGAGCACTTCTCGATAGACAGACTCAAATCCCTCTGGGTCGTCTATCTAAGCCGCGTGCCCCGAAGATCCTGACCACCAAACAACCACGGGGTGTGACTGCGGACAACAGGTCGGGCTCAAGAGAGATACCAGACGCAGAAGATTCACCCGACAAGACAGCCTCTCCATCCTCAAAGTGGCTCATCATCGGAAGCCCCTTCGGATTTCCACGGTCGCACGGTTCGCAGCGGAAGAAGCCGGATGGCGATATAGTTGAAAGCAAGACGCCGACCGTTGTCGCGCGAAGAAGCAGGAGCTTTAAACTGCGAAACATGGTCGCCGCCTTAAAAAAGCCGTCCAGATTCCGTCAAGTGTCTCAACCACCCCAGCATATCGGGGCTGAGCAGAAAAACACCCACGTCTGGACGCGCGAGGATGCCTCTCGTTTCATGGGGATATCTCCTGAGGATCCGGAGCGAAATGCAGCTGTAGCCTGTCCTGAAGATCCGTTGTCAGAGCGCCGCAGAGCTCCGTTGCACGGACCAGAAGACGTATCAGGATCGATGGATGGCGGTGTCGACGAGGCAACGCAAGCAACGGCGGGCGCGGGTGGCTTTGGTGGCCCATCCGAGTTGGCAGATACGGGACGGCTGTTCAAGCTTTCCGACACGTGCATCACGCCCGTTGGTATTGTCGATAAGTGGAATATGGTGTCCACCTTGACGACGCCATCCACTTCGTCCAGCCCACTGGCGGCTGAGGGCGACACTGATGTTCAAGGATCTGAGTCTGTACTCGAGAGACGGACTGTCAGGAGCAGAGCGGATCTTCCAGAGCAGCGTCCCAAGCCCGCCAGCGCAAGCTCGCCCAAGTCACCCAGCGCGTCGAAGCAGATCGCAGAGCAGATTCCCAGCCGACTCGCTGCGGTCCTGATGTCACTCCCTGATGCCTGTGACGCAAAGAAAAGGCTCGTCGTCAAGTCCAAGCTGAAGGCCCTCCTGCGTGACGTCGAGCTGCTACTCTACGATCCTACGCTTGCACAAGATCTACGAGGGATCATCGACTCGCTTCGAGACGGCGGTGAATCGCCTGCAGTAAAAAGGAGCAGCCTCCCAGAGCACAAGGAAAGACGGAGAGACAAGATAGCGTCGGACAAGGACCTGGATGCTCTTTGGAAGGACCTGCCGACCCTCAAGAGCCGGAGTATCATCCCCAAAGCCCCTCTGATAATCTCTACAGTTACAACTGCTGTTGAAAATTCTCTCGAGCCAGCTCTGCGAGAGCGGGATTCCCAACTCGCGCGTGAAGACCACCACGACAAGTCCATTGAGGTGCTTCCCTCCGAACAACTGGACTGCCCCACTGCAGAGGCGGAACCTAATGCCTGCCACCATCAGGCACTTGAAAGATGTCCGGAAATCACGAGACGGGGTCGTCGATGGCGACCTGATGGGAGTCCCATCGACGAGAAGGAAGAAAGGCCGGCCGCCAGGTCAGACCTCCGCCGGGTCTTTTCTTTTGTCGCGGGCGATGATGCCAGGTTTTCTCTGGCCTGTGATGACCAAGGGCCTTTGTCTGGATCATCCGTTACAGACGGTCGAGATGGTGTCGATCAGGATACGAAGTACTTGGGGACTTGGAGACACCTGCTGCGAGCGACCGACAGGCTTGAATTGACCTCGGGGTAGCTTGGTCTTGTATTCTTTTTCTCTTTTCTCTATAATGACTGGATGAAAGGGGTAGCACAGATGGACTTATTATCGAAGCGAGAAATCGTTGGGGGCGTTGCCAGTAGATGGGATATATGGGGGATTGATTCTTTGTCATTCATAGGGTGTTTTCAGAATCAGTGATGGGTTTGTATTATTGTAATTACTGGGTGACGCAGCGGGAGCAACTCTTCATTATTACACTGAAATCTACACTTAGTCCAACATGTCAGTAGAATATCTGAATGCGAGGCAGGACCCTCGAAGAAATCCCATAACAGTGAATTTCGGTGTCGTTCAAATGGACATCAACGCATCTCTTGCTATACAATAGGACCTCGACCTTGGACGGGGAACTTTCTGTCAGCAAGAAAAACTGCACATATTCATTCGTCGTATCTTGTATACAGCACTGCCCCCCTCCCCCCCTCTTCTCCGGGAATGGCAACCGCCCCGGTCTCGGAGCGCTGTACCGGTTGACCCGGTCGGCCTGGCTTGCCGGGCCACACCACCTCGGAACCCAAAGGGCGCATGTCTAGTACCGATATAGTATAAGTACATCATTTTTTGGGGGAGATTCAAGATGTGTAGCTGCCTGCTCCTGTGAGTGGTCAGTGCCGACTGGCTGGGAGGAGAGGAGCGGGTTCGGATGGGCTGCTTCAAGGATTGTAGGCATGATTAGAATAGACTCCAGCGCACCGTGGGTGGTCGTCGGTAGGCCGCAGGGTGATGGAAAGAGGAGGGCTCATCCCAACCTTGACGATGCTGGAGGCTGAGACTCTCCAAAGAAATGCTCTTTTTTGTAGGGGACTTTACACCCCTCGCAAAGTGATGCTGGAAAGCTCTTGGTTCATGCTAGTCTCGGCCCGGATTTCGAGGGCAACGCGGGGTGATTGAACCACACCAGACCGGGAATTCGAGATCCCAAAGATGGTCGTCTGTTGGACGTGCAGTGCTAAGATCGGGCTATTCCTGGTGTTTTGGTCGCCGCCCAGGTCTTTTCCCACTAATGCACAGGCAACCCACATTTAAAACGCCGGTAATAGGAAGCTTCTGCGACAGCGGTAGTGTGTGCGTGTGCGTATGTATTATCTTGGACGTAGAAGTCTCTTCGTTTCCTCGTCCATGACAACAATGATGAGTTGTATCGACCATGTCTCATTATCCCGACATTCCGCAGACGCCTCGGGCCAAGAGGACTTCCAGGCTCGAGCCACTTGACGAGGATGCTGCGAGTCCATCTTCGTCGACGACGAGCTCTGCTGCGGAGGACTTGCAGCACGATACGTCCAAGAAGGCGGCGTCGGCTAGGGACGAGCCACTTGCTCTCTCCCATCTCAGCCTCGAGAAGGACACCATGAAGGGAAAGCACGATGACGCAGCAACACCCTTCTTGAGTTCAATCGATCATGGCCACGGCTTTTCGAGAGATCCTCCACCGTACCACCACACAGATCCGACATTCTTTAGATTATCGTCCCCTGTTCCAGCATCGAGCAGGCCATCATCCTCAGCCAATCTTCGTTCGTTCATTAGGAGACATTGTATATATTCCAAGATGACTTACTTTTGGGCCGAGAACTCCAGTTACTTGCTGGTAATTTTCTCGACCTTTTTTTCATCCGTCATGATACTCTTGACGAAGCTCCTCGAGGGCGGAGACCATGGCATGGGACCCTTTCAGATCCTCTTCATCCGCATGGCTGTTAGCATGCTTGCTTGCTCGCTACTCTTGTTTTTCAGGAAAAGATCCGAGTTCCCCTTTGGCCCCAAAGGAATAACATTGCTTTTGCTCGGCAGGGGGGCATCTGGCTTTTTCGGCATCTGTGGAATATGGACGGCCATTCGTGCGTTTTCTTCTTTCCTTGCCCCTTCAGCTGTGAGCTCTCATCCTCTGTCCTGAAACCAAGTGACTGACTTGAGGACAGAGTTCCTCGATCTTGCTGATGCCACTGTCATTACATTCTTAACACCCTCGCTGGTAGCACTGATATCCGCCATCTTCATGAGGAAGCCCTTCACCAGAAAGGAGCAAATCGCGTCATTGCTGGCTTTGCTGGGTGTTGTGTTCATCGCTCGACCAGCAATGGTTTTCGGCGACACGCCGTCTTCGAGTCCCACGAATGTGACGCCCTCAATTTCACCCGTAACGAGTGATGGGCACCCGATGACGCAGGCATCACCGCCGATGGGAGAAGATGGAACGGCGGCCGACCGTTTCAAAGGAACAATGCTTGCCGTGGTAAGTGCTGTTGGGGGCGCCGGAGCATTCATAGCCATCAGGGCGATTGGCGACAGGGCCTCCATCCTGACTACGACCAACTACTTTGCTGGCATCTGCACTCTGTTCACCGGAATGGCACTTGCCATCGGACCCTTGCTCCCTCACGGTCCTTCTCAGCTGCATTTTGCACTCCCACACGACGAGATGCAGTGGATTCTCGTCATCGCCATCACCATCTGTGGATTCCTGACGCAGCTCCTGCTCACGGCCGGGATTGGGGGTGAGACCAAGTCCAACAAGGCTCCCGCCATGGTGTATACCGGCATGCTTTGGACTGCTGCATTCGACAAATGGGTGTTTGGTCAGGAGATGTACTGGTCTAGCTTCCTGGGCTGCGCTCTTATCGTGGGCGGTGCTGTGTGGATCGTGGTACAGCCAAAGCCTGAGGACGCAGTCAAGCCAGCAGCGGGAGATGTCGAGGCTGTGGCTGGGGAGTCGCCCGAAGAAGCTGTGGACACGCTCGTGGAATTACACGATTTCGAGTCTGCACCTTAACTCACCTCAAGAGTCTCTCTCTCTCTCGCTTCAGAGCTTGAATGCATTGCCTGTTGATGAAGAAATTGATTGATAATCTGCACTGAGTGGCCACAGCGAGAGAGCTCCCTGTCATGCTACATGTCTCGAACAAGGAGAATGTGTCCAGCTCGAGGAAAAGGGTGGTTTGACGGATGAATCAAATGAAAACCTTGAGTTGAATATAGCGCCAGCTTTTGTTCCTCTTTGTGGAACAGAGTACATAGTGGAATACATTGAGCGATGTGAAATAGATGGTTTCTGCATCAGATTTTGCCATACAGAAGGCAGGAAGCATAATAAAGTACTGAAGTAGTCTTCAAAGCAGAAAGTACAAGGTACTAGAATAAGTAATGAAGTACCCATGTACTCAAGGAAGGTGGTGGTCCGTGCACCTCACTGGTCTTCTGGCTTGCAGCAATCGCGTCGCAGAGGCTCAAGAAAAACGCGGGCGGCTCACAGGCAGCTTCCAGACTGACAGCAGCAAGCAAATCCCAACCTTTCAGATTGCACAAGCAATAGCCTTTCTTACTTCCCGACACCAACAACGACCCTTCCACGACCACGACGACCCAGCAGTCAATCTCTAGCAACACCGATCCGTTCATCCTAGCGCTCCTCTCGCGAACAGTTCCCTACGTCGTCGAACCAACTCTCGTCTACATCACTACGCCCCGCCCTTGAAAGCCTCGCGGTCAAGATGGTTCAAATCAGCGAGGTCAAGAACCAGGGTCGCGATAATCGCACCTCGGCGCACACTCACATCAAAGGTCTAGGCCTGTCTGTGGCTGGTACGGCCGACAAGCAGTCTGCAGGTTTCGTTGGCCAACAGACTGCGCGAGAGGTAAGGCCTTACCACCGCCCCCCCCCCCCGGCCCCCCAAACCAAATGGATGCGCTGCATTTTCCCTTGTGGCTCGTAACTGTCAGCCAGGCGCTGACAAGTCTACTGCAACATTATAGGCATGCGGTGTCGTCGTCGATCTCATCAAGGCCCACAAGATGGCTGGCAGGGGCGTGTTGCTCGCTGGAGGACCAGGAACAGGAAAGACGGCCCTTGCGCTGGCCATCAGCCAGGAGCTGGGAACCAAGATACCGTTCTGCCCGATCGTCGGCAGCGAGATATACTCCTCCGAGGTTAAAAAGACAGAGATGCTGATGGAGAACTTTCGGAGGGCCATCGGGCTCAAGGTCCGTGAGACGAAAGAGGTATACGAGGGCGAGGTGACAGAGCTCACGCCCGAGGAGTCAGAGAACCCGCTGGGCGGCTATGGCAAGACGATCAGCACGCTGCTCATAGGCCTCAAGAGCGCGAAGGGCCAGAAGAAGCTGCGCCTCGACCCTAGCATCTACGAGGCCATTCAGAAAGAGCGGGTCGCCGTGGGTGATGTCGTCTACATTGAGGCGAACACCGGCGCCTGCAAGCGCGTCGGCCGCTCTGATGCCTACGCGACCGAGTTTGATCTCGAGGCCGAGGAGTACGTGCCCATCCCCAAGGGCGAGGTGCACAAGAAGAAGGAGATCGTGCAGGACGTGACGTTGCACGATCTTGACGTGGCCAACGCGAGACCACAGGGCGGCCAGGACATCATGTCCATGATGGGCCAGCTGATGAAGCCCAAGATGACCGAGATCACGGACAAGCTGAGAGGGGAGATCAACAAGGTCGTCAGCAAGTACATCGACCAGGGCGTTGCGGAGCTCGTGTCTGGCGTGTTGTTTATCGACGAGGTTGGTTCCACAACAAATTTTTTCTCATCTCTTTTCCCGATCTGCCAGTGCGCGCTTCCTTCTAGCACAGACCTGAGCTAATTTCCAGAGCAGGCGCACATGCTGGATGTGGAATGTTTCACATATCTGAACAAAGCTCTGGAGTCGCCCATCGCACCAATCGTTGTGCTCGCTTCCAACCGCGGCAGGGCCACCATCCGTGGTACCGACGATATTATTGCGGCTCACGGGATCCCTCCCGACTTCCTGGCCCGCCTGCTCATCATCCCCACCACCCCCTACGACGCCGAAGAGATTCAGCGGATTGTTCGGATCCGGGCCTCGACAGAGGGCGTTGCACTGACCGACGCTGCCATCAGCAAGATCGCTGAGCACGGTGTGCGCATCAGCTTGCGATACTGCCTGCAGCTCCTGACCCCAGCAAGGTAAGTGGCTCCTGGCCAACGCACAAGACACTGCCCCCCGGTTCCTTGGACCAGCTGACACGACCAAGCATCCTTGCGCGTGTGAATGGACGCAGCCAGATTGACGTCCAGGATGTGGCCGAATGCGAGGACCTGTTCCTAGACGCCCGGCGCAGCGCGGCCCTGCTCAGCGGTGAGACAGGGAAAGGCTTCCTACCCTGAGTGAACTGACGTATCACGTTCACGGACGTCTTCTCCTCTTCTTCGTCTCTTTTCTTCTTTTCTTCATGTTTTCCCCTTCCCATCTGGGGGCATAGACTCATCACATTTGTCAAAAGTTCTTGGGTGTTCAGCGATGAGATGACAAGGGTTGTTTGTTTTCATTTTTATTTTTTCACGGAGGGAGGGAAAAGGCTGGGCTGGGAGTGGGAGTCTGTGAGCATATACTGCTTGTGGTTGGGCCAGAAGCAGTGGGATATGGTTGCTCATTTGCCGCCCAAGACATCATCTATCAAATCCACTTTCTCGCACGCAGCGGACGATGGCGTCCGCTCCTATTGTTCTCTGAGGAAGAAGGGGGAAGGAGAAGGGGAGAGACACAAGTGTAAGATCACGTGGGTAGAGAATATCAATGGCCTTTATTCGCCCATTTCGGCTGACATAGTCTTTGTTTTCAGCATCTCAAGCATTCCAAGAGGCGGGAAGGACCACCAGGGCCTGACGGGCTGCCACCAAAGATTTTAGCATTCCAGTTGGACAATTGCTAGCTTGCTACAAGCGCGGGGCCAGACATAACTCATCTTGTCTCGGTCTCTCTCATCTCATTCTCCTTTGGGCAACAAAACCTGTCACCTTGACAAGGAAGGCAGGGCCCTGTGAGGGAGGCCAACTGCGAACGGAAGATCGCAAACGCTAGACAAAGAAAGTCGTAGCTGGCGCAGTTTCGTTGCCAGTAGTTCCCCGCTTCCCTTCCCGAGACAAAGACACCGCCCACCGTGGCCAACAGATTTGGCTTCACTCTTTCATTCTTGCATGGATGACAGCAGCGGCGGGCAGAGAGAAATCTGCAATGAAATCATTGAGAGAAAGAAGAGAAGGAGAGAGAGGAAAACGCACAAACGCACACGCGCACACACACAGTACCTTCAGTTGCTTGCCATTGTCACCAGGGCCCGCTCCTCCGCCCCCCGTTGTTGTGGATGGATGAAGAAGGGAAGGGAGACTTATATTTCTCACAAAGAGGACAATCTCTCACAAGAACCCTCTTCGGCTTCGTCACTTATCCCTCTCCAACATGAGTCCAGGAGGGAGGAGGCCCATCTCCGACGACCCGAACTGAAACCACAGTATCCCCTCTTCTCTTCTCTCTTCTCGCCTCTCCCATTGCCTTGTCACTTTGGCTGATCTGAGAATCCGAGTGGCTACACAATATCTCACCTCCTCCGCTTCTTCCATGGGCAGCGACGGCAACCACCACCCAGGACACATCGGTTCCTCACTTCTCCTAGACCAAGCGGGCCTCTGAACAAGTCCTTTGCCCCCTGGATCCGGGCTTTGGATCTTGTGCGTCTATGTGTGTGGGTGTGGTCGTGGGTGTGTGTCTGTGTCTGTGTCTGTGTCTGTGTCTGTGTCTGTCTGTCTGTCTCTTCTTCGACTTGTCTTTCCAGTCTCTCCCCTCTTCAACGTCTTGAAAAAAGAGGAGAGGGCCAATTACCCACAGGCCTCCCCCCTCCCCTCTTTGTTGGCTTGGCCCGCTGGCCTGGGCGTTTCTCTCCCCCCCCCTAAAATGACAGACATTGCTTCCAATCCGCCAGGGCCCTCCACGTCTCACACATTGCCTCCCCCTTCTCCGTCTGTCCACTCGCCCGTCAGCCTTCATGCCATGTCTACAAGATCCAGCGATGCCCTTGCGAGGCGGCACTCAATGCAGCAGCAGCAACAGCCGCCGCTGCTACCGCCACATCAGCAGCAGCATCCTATCTCCTCCTCAAACTCACTAGCAGACCAGAGACCTCCTCCTCCTCTGCCACCAGAACCAGTTCACCTTCTCTCTCCAGTCGAGAGCCGCCTGACCAGGAATCGTGCCCGGTCTATCAACGTGGATGAGGCCAACTCGTCTCAGGGTGGAGAGCCAGACCTGCAGTCCCCGTCGTCTGGTCACACTCCGCCCCCCAACTCGGCATCGATAGCGTCTGCTACAGATCTTATATGTATTTGCCCAACACCGCCAAAGGTGCCCAGACCTCGTAACGGTACGTGTGATATATGTCTTTCTCGTTTCTTTCCTTTTTTCTTAGGTGGAAAGTCTGGTTTTGCCCCCTTGCTTTCTGATATGCTTTGGTCTGTTGGGGTCATTATTTATCATTATTGGTTTTGGTTTTCCTTCTTTCCAAACACCGCCAGCATTTCCTCTTCCCCTCTCATCTGTGCATGAGACACAAAACGGACCTCCTGGCCTTTGTCCTTCTTCAGTCGGCGCCAGGTTATTAATGCTGCGGGCAACCCACTGTGGAAAGCTCGAGTGCCTAGGGGAGCTGACGTGTGGCCTGGCCACCGCCAGGGTGTACAAGAAAGAACAAGCAGAAGAAAAAGGCAGGCTTTATTTTTTTTTCAGGACATCCACTCACTCACACTATTGTTGTTGAACAGCGTTCATCCTCTACCGTCAACACCATCAAGCCGGCGTTGTCCAGAAACGCCCAGGCCTTGCAAACCCAGAGATATCCAAGATCATTGGTGAGCTCTGGCGTGAGGAGGACGAGTCGATCAAGGCCTACTGGAAGCGCCTTGCTGGGGAGGAGAAGGCGCGCCACCAGCGTCAGTATCCCCAGTATAAGTACCAGCCGCGCCGCAGCGGCAAGGGTGCGCACTCTGCAAAGCCCACCTCAGCAACGGGCGAGGGTGGTGATCCGGGACGGTGTGCTAAGTGCGGTGGGCGATTCATCGCGACACCAAGAACGCCATCGACGCCATTTGGAAGTGTGCCTGGATCGGCTCTTAGCTCCTCAGGCCTGACGAGTAGCAGTGGTGGTGGTAGTGGAGCGTCAGGCGGTATGCAACCATTCATGGCGAACAATCCTCCGCGGACCATGGAGACATTACCTCCGCCGCCTTTGTTGCAGCACCCTCATCACCGCCTCTCTGTGGATTCTCAACAAGGCAGTAGTTATACCCGCCGACCGTCTTCGTACTACCCACATGCTCCTGAGCCCGTGCGGCCCGTGGACGAGGACTATGACAGCGGAGTTCCATCAGGCATGTCACGCCGACGCGGTCTGCAGCAGGATGACTACGACTTGGTGACCTCACCGGATATGAAGCGGCGCCGCTTCGGTCACTTAGACGAGCACGTTCACGGCTCACCCATAACAACAATGTCGCAGCACTCGGGTTCGCTGTATCACCCAGGAACGCCCACTCAGCCGCTCCACTCCGAACAGCAGCAGTACCAGCAACACCAGCACCCTGGATCCCGACGCAGCTCGGCTATCAGCGTTGGAGGCGGAAGCTCGTATCCTACCACTCAGCCAGGCGGCGGAAACTACCAGACGACGGCCCCTCTGCCTCGTCCACGACCAACCGCAGGACCCGGAGGTCCTCAACATCAACACCATCATCAACAGCAGCAGCAGCAGCAGCAGCAGATGGCACCACCTCCTCGCCCAGCTCGTCTCAACACTGCAAGCGGCATCCCGCCTCCTCCGCCGGGTCTCCCAGCGAGGGCTGGGCAGCCTGGCTTCGACGAGTCCCTGACGCTGGCACCGCTGCAGATCCCGCCAAACTCTCCAACCCAGTTGTCCGACACAAGCGGTGGGGCACGCAGCATGTCGGGTGGTGGGTCTCTTGGGCTGGTGTCTGGTCCTCAGCAGCAAGCCCTTGGACCCAGAGGCGACAGCCAGGCGCGGGGTATCGAGGCGATGGTTATGAGCATCCCGTACATGAACAAGCTGGACGTGCTTAGAAAGATTAGCCCACCCCTGGGCCCTCCAGGAGCGGGGAGCCCCGTCGTGGAGACTAGGGGCCCGGTCATTGCGATCGAGGGCGAGCACGAGGCACTCTTGAGGGAGGTGAGGACTGTGATCGAGCGGGCGCTGCGTATCTCTGGAGAGTGCGAGGTGAAGGTCTGGACGGACTCCTCTGTGGACAGAGCCCTGACACCGCCTGATGATGGTGGAGGTTCCAACTCTGCGAAGAAGGCAGGCCATGTCGTGGAAGATATCGAGATGGCAGAGGCGCAGGAGAAAGGCTCGCACGTCAGCAGTAGCCGCCACAGCAGCATTGGCGGCGTCAGTGGCACCCACACGCCGACGCCACGATCCGCTGGTGCAGGAGGCGCTACTGCTACCGCCAACCTACTACCACCACACCCAGGCCCGACGGCCACTTTCGACTATCTCCAGACCATCATGAAATGGCACACCAAGTCAGCCGAGATGGTCAAGCACATTACAACCAGGCCACCTGTTTTCGCTGCCGATGGCAACATCTCGTCGTCGTCGAACAAGCCCCTCCTGCCCGTGGCCCTGGTCGCGGACGGGTTCAGCCTCACACTCTCTGACAGGTTCGCCTCGACGGTGGCCATCACGGATCCGTACTCGCCGGTAGACCACTGGCAGTGGATGGCAACGCTGTGGCGAGGTATCGTGGGGGCGGACCTGGTGGTGTACGTGCGGGCGATGATGGCGGAGGAGTCGGCAAGGAACAGCGGCACAGTGGAGTATCGCGCGCCCGGGGTCATGGTGGTGCGTGTTGCAGGCGAGAGGGTAGATGAGAAGACGGAACGGCGGCTGGCATTTGAGGTGATGGAGTGGGTCAGGGCCGGCAGCTTTCGAGAGGGATATTCTTTTGGAGTTGGAGAGTAGTTGATGGTCAGGAGAACGACGGTGACTGGGAATAGGGGAACAGAGGTGGAAGAAAGGAGGAAGCTGGAGGAGAATGTCATCATGGGATGGAATGGAGTCAAACTTTCCACATATTTATTCTTCAACTAGCCATTGCGCCGTAAGCGGGCTCTGTACCTAGGTCTGCCTCTCTCTCTTCTTCTTCTTCTTCTTCTTTGCTTTCTGCCTTTCCCTCTCTGTTTTGATTATCACCTTTTCCTGTAGGTAATGTGAAGATGGTACATGACCACTTGTCGACTGAGAATCTTGGAAGGACGGCAGTTGGCATTATAAAATGCTGTCTCACCAAGGAAAGGAGATAGTATCATATATTCCTGATCGAATTCAAAAGGCAGTTGTCAAAAGATAATCATAATCAAGAAGGATGATCGCTTCCCAGTCTTGGTCAATTTCTTCTCTTCTTCTGTTCTTCGTATTTTGGGAGGTCAAAAGTAGCTTCGATGTGGACGAGCAAGTACTTGGTAGGCTGAAGGAGCCCCTGGAACGCTGTTGGTCGTTAGGTATTACATAAGCTACTACAGAAGCTACAGCGGGTACGGTTCGTTACTGGACAGCGTGCTCGAGATTGGCTCAGAGGGGCTGGGAGGCTTATCCATGCGCGCGGCCTTTTAGCAGCTGTCAGACGGGAGCTTGCCCTGACCCCCCCTGCAATCTGAACCACTTACTTGCTGGTAGGGCCAATTCAACCGCTGCATTCGCGTCACCCACCACCGTATGTCAACAAGACGCGACCTTGGTAGCGACGACAGCCCGGCAAAAACGCAAAAGAGCACCACGACCACGAACACTACCACCACTCGAGATGATGTTCCTGTCCTACACACCATCATCATCATCCTCGTGAGAAGAAGCAGACGAAGGAGGAGAAGAAGAAGAAGAAGAAGTCGTCGACGCCAACAGCCATGGCAGACCTGGCGGTAGGGCAGGTCATCCGCCTCGCCGACGGCCGCAACGCCATCTTACGCTTCGTCGGCGAGACCGAGTTCGCCCCCGGCGTCTGGGTCGGCTGCGAGCTGGACGATGGCTCCGGCAAGAACGACGGCAGCGTGCAGGGCGAGCGCTACTTTGAATGCGACATGGGCCACGGCATGTTCGTGCGCCCCTCGGCCGTCACCGTCTTGTCTCAGCCGCCGCCGAGACAGAGGGCGGCCCCTACGGCTGCGACCACAACAACAACAAGTTCCGCCGCAGCGAAAAAGAGGCCTAGCAGTTTCGCCTCTGGTGGGTCGAGGAGCACATCCACGTCGCTGGACCCCAATGCCGGGAGGAGGAAGAGCATGAACGCCCCGAGCCCTAGTCCGGTCGGGAGGACATCACGCCCTACCAGCATTGCCAGGGTGAGGATACCATCATGTCCTAGAGGATGGAAGTTTTATTTAATAACTGACGTGTGTTGTTCAACCTCTCCTCTGGAGGAACAGTCTCCTACGAAGTCCCCCACCAAACAGTTGGGCCTCGGAACGGCAACATCGAGCGCCTCCACCTCCCGAACAGGTACGCCGGCCAACGCACGCGGAGGAGCTGCCGCGACAAGAGCAGCACGGGTCTCGTCCACAAGCACCACCACGAGAAACTCGATGGGCCCGCCTGCGAGACCGGGCCGTCAGGCATCAGTGTCTTCAACGGCCGGCGGGCGGGCAGCGGCAAGAACATCAACCAACCGTCTGTCCCTGTCGACGACGACGACGACGGGCAAGGCTCGGGCCGCCGAAGCCTCGAAGCGCGGCTCGCCTGGATCACAGTCTGGCACGGAGAAGAGGGCATCAGTCGACAGAGGGGTCATGTCGCCGCAGCTGAAAGGTAGCAGCGATGACGAGGCGAGCCCTCCGCCAGCGAGCGCCGCGCTGGATAAGCTACACCACGAGGGCGAGGACGCGGAGCCCGCTAGGAAGGTGTCGCGGCCGACAACACAGGCCCTTCAGGCCTCTAACCGCAAGATCGAGGACCTCGAGGCCAAACTGCGCGTCATGGAGAGGAAGCGTATGGAGGACCGGGACAAGATTAAGCTATTGGACAAGGTCCAGGCCGACCGCGACAAGTTCGAGGGTATCATCCAGAAGCTGCAGCAAAAGTACGGCCCCATGCAGCAGGAGCTCGCCGACTCGCGGAGGCAGCTGGCCGACCTGAAGAAGAGCTTCGAGTCCGTCGAGCGCATGCAGGCCGAGCACGACTCCGAGCTGGAGCTGGCGACCCTCGACCGCGAGATGGCCGAGGAGACTGCAGAGGTCCTCAAGTCGGAGGTCGAGGCCCTTAAAGAGAAGGCCGAGGAGCTGGAGCTGGAGCTCGAGATCCTCCGCGAGGAGAACTCCGAGTACACCAAGGGCATGTCGCCCGAGGAGAAGGCGAGCACGAACTGGATCCAGCTGGAGAGGAACAATGAGCGCCTGCGCGAGGCCCTGATCCGCCTGCGCGACCTCACGCAGCAGCAGGAGGAAGAGCTCAGGGGTCAGATCAAGAGCCTCGAGGAGGACGTCCAGGAGCTGTCCCTGCTCAAGGAGCAGCACGAGACGAGCCAGGACAAACTCACGCACACTGAGGCCATGGTCGAGGACCTCCGCCAGCAGCTGGATACGGCGCTCGGGGCCGAGGACATGATCGAGGATCTCACAGAGCGCAACATGAGCCAGGCTGAGCAGATCGAGGAGCTCAAGGCCATCGTGGACGACCTGGAGAACCTCAAGGAGGTCAACGACGAGCTCGAGATCAACCACGTCCAGAACGAGAAGGAGATGCAGGAGGAGATCGACTTCAAGGACAGCGTTATCGCGGAGCAGGCAAGGCGTGCCGCCCAGCAGGAAGAGGCGCTCGAGGATATGGAATACACCCTGTCACGCTTCCGTGAGCTCGTCAACAACCTGCAGGGCGACCTCCAGGACATGAAGGCATCGCAGGCGGTCACCGAGGGCGAGTCCGAGAAGCTGAACAGCCGGTCCCGGGCCATGGAGGACCTCACCATGAAGCTGCAGATCTCTGCCGAGAAGGCGCAGGCCAAGACCATCGACCTCGAGATGCGCCGGCTCGAGGCCCAGGAGGCAGAACAGCACCTGGAGATCATCAAGCTCTTCCTACCCGACAGCTACCAGAGCGACCAGAACTCCGTCCTGGCCCTGCTGCGGTTCAGGCGGCTTGCCTTCAAGGCCAACCTGCTGCACCAGTTCCTCCAGGAGCGGGTCAAGGGCCAGGCGCACCCTGGCCACGAGGATGACGTGTTCTCTGGGTGTGACGCCATGGACAAGCTGACCTGGGTGTCCTCCATGTGCGACAGGTTCGTCAACTCCATCAGCCACTGCTCCCTGGAGCAGTTCTCCAGATACGAGGGTGCCCTGTTTGAGCTGGAACCCGTGGAGCGCGCGCTCAACGGCTGGATCGAGGGCCTGAAGAGGGATGAGCTCAAGGAGAAGCAGTGCGCAGGCGAGCTGCAGCGCACCATCGCCCTCATGAGCCACCTCGGGGAGGTGCACATCTCGGACGACCTCGAGAGCTTTGCGGATGACGTCTACATGAAGACGGTCCTGATGCAGAGCCACCTTGAGTCCGCCGCCACTGCGTTTGCCACCCTCCAGAACATGGTGCAGCACGTCATCCCGGCCGTCAGCGAGGAGGACGAGCTCGCGCAGTTCTTCACCAAGAGGGCCGACGCCGTCGTCACGCAGACTCGCAGCACCAAGGTTATTGCTGGCAGGACTGTGGCGGCGCTCGAGGACCTGCGGGTGCGGTCCCTGGCACTGTCTCCAGAGACCAAGGAGGTCTTTGCGCAGTGTGAGGTCATCTCGCAGGAGCTCTCTGACATGGCCCAGAAGATCGGACACGACCTGCACCAGCTCCTGCACGACGAGGGCCGGGCCGAGCCTTACACCTATCTTGAAGTCCAGTCCCGGGTGCGCAAGACCGTGCTCGACGTCGCGGCCTCGGATGAGTCTGATCTCTTCACGACATACCTGAACAAGCTCCGCACCCTCACGAGCCAGATCACCGACCTGTCGCAGCTGGCCGCAGACTTTACGCAGACGCAAGAATTTGAGCGCAGTACCGCACCGTGGATCCTGCGGTCCCAGGAGCTCAAGGCCGTCAAGACGGTCCCAGTCGACGCCGAGGAAGAGGTTCGGCGCCTCAAGGAGGAGTGGAGCGAGGCTCGTCGGGCCGTCGCACAGCGCGAAGAGTCCCTCAGCACGGCGCTGCTCAAGATCGACACGCTCGAGTCCCGCATGCGCGATGCCACGGCCAAGGCGAACCTCATTGCGGACCTCGAACTGCAGATCGAGCAGAGCAAGGAGGGCGTGGCTGCGCTGCAGGAGGACATTGAGAAGCAGGACCGCGAGCTCAAGACGCTCGAGGCGGACCGCGACAAGTGGAAGAAGATTGCAGGCGACTCCCGCGCCATCAACGAGGCCGCAGCCGGCACCAAGGCGGGCAAGGAGATGGCTGTGGCCACGGCCAGGGAGATGGAGACGCTCAAGGAGGAGATTGCGGCCCTGCAGTCTGCGGTGCGGTACCTGCGCCAAGACAACCGCCGCGCCCGTCTCACGGAGCAGGGCGGCTACGACTGGCTAGCAGAGCCGCTCAACAAGCCCACGCCGGTCGCCGAGCAGCGGAGACAGCTAGTCGTGGCCGAGGGCAAAGACGTGCTGGGCGAGCTGCTCAAGATGGCCACGTCGGCCGAGGTGTACGACCTCGGCTCGCTGCCCAGGGACAAGCTCGCGTGGAAGAGCGCAAAGAGCACGCCGCAGTACCACGCCGCGAGGCAGATGGAGGAGCTCGCGGCGTGGCAGGGCTGGCGGGACAGCGTGGTGCGCAAGGGCCAGACGCTGACGGCCCAGCAACAGCAGCACCGCGGCCCCGATGCGGTCAATGTGAGGAGGGCGAGAACTGCGGCGGCGGCGAGGCTGCATATCCGCCTGCCGGACCTGTCTGGCAAGATGATCCCGGGCAGCAATACTGGCAACGTGCAGATCGTGGGCTCGCGGGAGTGGGAGGGCTTGCAGGGACGTCTGGCCATGTAGATGAGGATGGATGTGTGGATGTTGAAGGCGCCATGTATGTTTGTGCATCACACTATTTTATTTTTCTTGTTCCAAGGATACCAATGCCGCAATTTTATTTCTCTTGTTGTCTCTTTTCTCCCTCCTTGGGTCGCCTAGGTCATCTCTGCTGGGTCCTCAACTTGTAATCCTGAGTGAGCATGTTCTTTTCCGCTCTCCCGGGCTGGCGGCCGACTTGACACCCGCCGCCGCAAGCCCAACAACAGCAGGAAGAGGGAACGCCGAGGCGGGCGTGGTGAGCAGAAATACCAGCGGCGAAGATAATGACAGCCTTGATCCCCTCCCCAAGGACCGTGACGAACGGTAGGACAGGTATGGCATACCTTGTCCGAGACGCCGTTTCCAATCAGGCTATAACAAACCCAGGCCACGCTCTTGTCAACTCATCTTACTGCATGGCCATGAAGAAACCTGTGTAAGCGGATCTTGTTTGTCCCTATTAGGATTCGTCAGGACATCCAAACATGGACCAGTGGACTGGCCCGGGTCACCCTCCTCGTGCAAGTGTGCCGACTGCTGTATATCCTTGGATAGAAAAGGTATTGGGAATTGGGTTCCGGGTCGCTGCCACCTCTACGTGTTTGGGTGACTTTCGAGGTGTATATTTGATCATCCACTCTCTCTCTCTCTCTCTCTCTCTCGTCTCTGTTCTGTTCTGGGTGACTACTAGAAACAGAGTCTGTGAGAGAAGGTTTCTCCTCCTCATCAGTACCAGATTGGGTTTTTATCTCTGAATTGTCGCACGCTGCAGTGCATTAAATATTGGAAGATCCAAGAGAGTCATCTTTTTGGTATCTTTTAGTATCAACCATCTAATACACGTAAATATGTGGTATCACACACGAGAGAGAGACAGAAAGAGAGAGAGAGAGAGTCGGACCTCAATACTGCAATGTAGCCAGTTGGATACTTGAATACTGTCAGCCACCTTCCGCTTCTCGCCTGCTGGGGTGTGACTGACCAATCCCGTGTTATAGTGCAGCCCACCCCTGTCTTGCACTGAATCTACTGTAGCACTAAAATACGGTAAGTGCAGTGCGGGTTGAACCTCGTCTTTTGAGAGATGGGGCAGGGTCCAACCTCTCTCTCTACTGGTAGCTGACTTTCTCTCTGGCCTCATCAAAGAATAAATGACTGAATCCCGGGAACGGCATGAACTTGGAAATTCACGGCTCACCTTGACCAATTTTTACCTCCTTTTTCTTATTTTCATTTTTACATAAATCCCTGCAGCTCTCCTCCGACGGTAATCCAGAATATCACCATTAGCCTCGAGCTCAGGAAAGACCTACCTTTTTTGCCGTGGTCACTTTTGGTTCGAGAACCATAACATGTCCATCGTGGAGGTGGATGGTATCTGTACACAGCAGGCAGAGGCTTGGGTTGAACATACAGCTGCCTATAATGTCTAAAGAGCTCAGGGGGAGTGTACCTTATAGTGCAAAGGGATCTGGAGCGAACCATCTCGACCACTGCACCATTTGGGAAAAATCTCAAACTAATTCTCAACTCCTGATCCTGCAGCCTTCTTGCAGTATATGATGCATGATTTTCCCTGGGCATGTCCATGTAGATCCTTTGCAAGAGCCCTTCCAAAATTCTACAGATGGATGAACTCAGGCCGAGGATATTTCTCTTCCATTGGATGTATTTAATATAAACAGAGTAATTAATTACCCACGGGGGAAAAAAGGAAAGAAAGATAAGAAAGGGAAAGAAGGGCAACAAAAAAAAAAAAGAAGAAAGAAAGAAAACATACTCTGTAACCAGACAGAGACAGAATCAAGCGTACTTACAAGCCAACTTACCACATCCCACCTCCCCTCCCCTCAGCTCTCATAAACATTAATATCCCCACCCACACAAGAAGGGTTCACCCCCGAGCCACCCTGCGCCGAGGGCCGCACATCAACAGGGTGCTTGCAGTCCCCATACCCGATGACGACGTTGTAATCGTGCCCATCCGTCCGCATGAATTTCTGCCCAGAGATGCCTGGGTTGTACGCGAGGCCGGAGTAGTCCTGCCGGCAGCAGAGCTTGTATACACTGTCGGCGGCGTACCAGACGTCGTTGCCACTGAGGGTAAGGGTGTTGGATTCGTCCTGAAGAGGGCGCAAAGAGCGCTCTATGTTAGCAAACGAAAGACACACAGGGCCTGAAGTGGGGGAGAGGGAGGAGAGAGAGAGAAAGAGAGAGAGAGAGTATGGGGCGGAAAAGTAAAGAGAAGAGAAAGAGCTGATAAGTCATGAGATAGAAACATACATTGCAGACATAGATACCAGTCGTGTCCCAACAGGTCACACGCTGACACCCGCCCGCAGCAACAGTAAACTCCTTGTGAGAGATCTTACCGAGAGCCCCAGCATCCAGATCCGTCAGCAGGCCAGACGCCGTGCCCTTGGCGCCCGTCGCAAAGTTGCCACAGAAGAGCGTCCCGTCGAGGGACTCGTCGGCACGGGGCGCGAGCTGCTGGGGGTGAGTCGGTGTGGCGAGGGCGGCGGCGGTGCCGGCGTGAAGCAGGAGGGGGAGGAGGGCGGGGGAAAGGGTTACGAAGTTGGCGAGCATGTTTGCTGGCTGGCGTATTCTGTCGTTTTTCTTCTTCTTCTCTCGGTTGTTCGGTTGGGACAATGGAGAATAAGTATGATGGTTTATCAAGTTTCTTGTGCTTCGAAATTTTCAGAAAAGTACGGTGGTTATAGAAGGACAGTTGACAGGCCAAATCACATGGTCCCCCTGACGGCGGTCTATATACAGGTTGAGGACCTCACAGGGCCAACACAAGGTCAACAAGTGCTCTTTTACCAATGGCAGCAAAGAGCATACATAGCCAATAAAAGACTTGAAGCGACTCCAGGTTGTCCATCACCGGTCAGATTTCACCACAATACAATAACGGTCCCCAAAATAGCAAACAAACATACTATTTCTTCGAAACCAGGACCACCAACAGGTTTTGTATCCCCCTCCCCTCTTTCTTCTATTTCTAGCCTCTTTTCATTGCTCGGATATATTAAAGATGGAGAAGAAAAATACGGGCGTGGTGCCTTGTCCAGCTCTGATGATAGTAAATGTAGACGGCGCTGGAGGGTGGAGGACAATATCAAGCATGATGAGCAGACAATACTAAGGCGGGCGGGCGGGCATCCTCTGTTGCGAGCATTAGCCTCAGCGTGACAATGGGCAACATTGTGTCCCCATCTCGCCAAAGGAATAATTGTCATGCACGATGAGATGCAGATCAAGACACCGAATAGCCAAAGACGAAATACCCTGGTGATGAGACCCAAAATGGGAAAGATTTTGTCTACAGTCAAAGGTCAAACTCCGCTCTCGCTCGCCAAACTCCATAGCCGTGATCCCGAATCGCCCTATCTGGCCCCCCCTCGGAGCTTTCGAATTTGGTAGTGAATGTACAAGGAATATTGCACAATGCAATACTACGATTGAATAATGACACATGAGTCGGATGTCTTTTGCTGGGTTGGCTCGCTTTTTCAGCCCCCAGTCTCGACGAGTACTATTCCCTCCACAACCGCAACGCCGCGCAGTCTCAATAGAGCCGCACCTATGATCAATTTGCCCCTCCCCTTTCCCAGACCCCCAGCCCCTTGTCATTCACTCAGATTCTGACCCCGTACCAGAAAGTAGCAATGTATGGGCCCCTTCCGGAGGGCACACTGTCCGATGTGACAGCCGGACTAGAGCATCCCTCCTCTCTTTCCCTTGGTCCAACGACTATTTCCGCTGTTGTCGGTGAATCGCATATACGCAATATCGCCGCCAAGGGGTGTCAGCCTCAGTTGGTCTTGCCCTTCTTCTTCCTGGGCAGACCCTGGGCTCTCCGCATTGCCAGGTCTCCTTCGGCCAGCCACTTGCTCGCCTTGTGGATCTGGACGACGTTGACAAACTGCTTGAAGAACATGATGGGAAAGCTGACACCGGCGAGGACCCAGGGCCAGAAGCTGTCCATCTTGTTCGCACGCGCCAGCTCCAGCGCCGCGGCGCTGTAGGGGCTGGTGAAGATCTGCCGCAGCAAGGTCCTGTTGACCTGGGCCCCGGCCTGGATGTTATCCACGATGGGGTTCTGCAGGAGGGTCGGGGACAGCGTCGGTGAGGAGAAGGAGAGCAGGTAGAGGGCGATGAAGAAAAGCTCGTTGGCAGCGCAGCAGATGAAGAGGAAGGTCTGCAGACCTCAAGTCAGATTTTGCCTCATTTCTTTTGGGAGGGGGGAGGGAAGGTTTGAGGGGAGAGAACAGCTCCTGAATTCATGCCTGTCACCCAAGGACACACGTACCCGATTCGTGTAGTAGAGATTCAGGATCCAGCTCCTGTCTTTATCCACCGACTTGTGGCTCTGATCCGCACCACCCATGACAAGAGTGGTATACATGTGAATGTAGTGACTGGCAAAGTCAAGCGAGATGAGGCCCTGGAAGATGATGGCCCAGCGCGGAAACGCCGAGGACAGGAAGACCAGCAGGCACGAAGTGGTGCAGCGGTCCGTCACCATGTCGAGAACAGCGCCAAAGCGCGTGCTCTGCTCGTAGTACCGCGCGGCGTAGCCATCGAGGGCGTCGAGGAGGCACGAGATGCTGTAGAGGATCGAGCAGGTTCGGGGGTGGAGGGGCATGTAGTAGAGGGAGGTGATGGCGAGGACGATTCGGAGGTAACCTGTGTGTAAGGAAGAGTTAAAACATGTCGTGTATCAGGGAGGGGGGGAGAGAAGAAACAGAAAGAGAGAGCATGGTGTGGCATACCAATGAGGTTTGGCGCGAAGAGGAAGATGTTCTCTCGAGGCGCAGATGTTGAAGCGCTGTCCGTCAACGAGCCGTGTGCGTCTCCATTTCCATTTCCAATCATGAGGACCTCCTGCTCTGCCACTGGTCCCGGGCCTGTCTTGGTCGGGGTCTCGTCCGATGCTGCGGCAGCCAACGCTGCCTGTCGCCGTGTCCTAGCTCCAGACATTATGACGCCTCTCGCAGACTATGCGTCGCAGTCGATCATCGAAGACCCGCGGGAAGGAAGAGAGAAGAAGAGGATGATCCAATCGTTTGACTCGGAGCCTGGCTCCGTCGTCTTTCTTTACTTCTTCTTTTGGCCTCTTCTGGGGCAGGTCAGGGGATAGAACACGTGAAAGTGATGAAAGGTAGACAGCTCGTCCGCAGTCGTCGTCAAAGTCAAGCTTGCTTCGTCTGGGCGGAACGTGCCGAGCTCCTGAGTGTGAAGCTTTTTTCAACCGTCTTAGGCTCTTAGTCGCAGATGCACAAACGATGGGGGTCTGGGCCGTTGGATTCTGATGCTAGGAGTGATGCGAGCAGGATGAGCGCCGTGAGCCCGAGACTTCCGGAATCAGCAGTCTCGAATCTCTAATTGACAGATTTTGGGGAGATTGAGCTGGAAACGTAAGATCCACGGGAGCGTATTAGAGGATTCCCAAGGTACGCGCAGGTACGTACCTACCCACTACTTACTTACTAGTAGGCACTTCAGCTCGCGCGACGTGGACGTGATAAGACCCAGAAATTTGCTTATCGGGGTGCTACTGGTGCCGTTATCCGCCTGCAGCAGCAAGTTCGCCATATCGCCCCTTACCCACCCACCCCAACTCGCCCCTCGACATACAAGAGGGAGGGGAGGGTAGGAAAGTAAAAAAGAGAGAGGGAGGGAGGGAAGGCTACAGAGATAAAGAGACAGAGATAGACGGCAAGGTCTCGTGCTCCTGAGAGAGATAAGGATGATACAGAGTCCTGCCGCTCTTCACCACTGATCAAGAGTCCTCTGCAGGATTTCTCTCCAGTCCAGAGAATGGGCAGTGTTGCAGCAGACTCCAGACACCACCAACACCTCGTTTGCGCGGTTGAAGTAACAAGTACCAAGAGACAGCTGGTGATGATAATCTCGCGAGTTGAGATGCTCGACAGATAGTCTGGACATTATGTTTTATCTCCCCCAGCAGGTTTGACTGCCTTGAGATCGATAACAGTAAGAAGATAACAGTTGTGCTGCGAATTGCGTACACAGGCCGTGCGTGCGTGTCCCAGAACTCGCGCGCCCACTTCTTCTCGAGGATCATCACTCGACCCGGGTTCACCGTCTGTCGGCCTCTCCTGCTGCCAAGAACATGTGTTGCTGGTCTCCATCGTAACTCACCATGCCCGTCCCTATT
This sequence comes from Cryphonectria japonica, assembly GCA_014851275.1. Taxonomy (NCBI): domain Eukaryota; kingdom Fungi; phylum Ascomycota; class Sordariomycetes; order Diaporthales; family Cryphonectriaceae; genus Cryphonectria; species Cryphonectria japonica. The sequence continues at coordinate 19,454 of JACWTT010000027.1, read as the reverse complement.
CTGGCTCGGTGAATCCTATAGAGTGGTCCTTCCATCCAAAGTCAGGTCCTATTACCACCCCAGATGAGTGGAGGCACTGATTGCAGTTGTGGCCCATGTTCAAAATATGGTACATCGAGACATGATCACATGATCAGGACCAAAAGGGGGAGAGGATCCGTCATGGTGTTTCCTAGCAAAGTAGTGCATTCCATAGCTGCTGATGGTGGTACATAAAAGAAAAGGAGAAGAAGAAGTGCTGAGTCGGCGTCGTGACGTGAGCAGCAGCCAAAGGGGTTGGTTGGGTCGGTCAGCCGCACGCGCCAGCCGTCGGTGGTACGCAGATCCCCTCCCGTCTCTGATTCGGAACATTGGCTGCATATGGCGTCCATTCCCACGCTCAACATCGGTATGAATTGCCGATGGGAAAAGAAAAGGGCGGCGGCGGCGGCGGCAATGGTTTTTTCCCCTTCCTGTTCTTTCATTCATTTATTTTATATCAAATTTCTGACATGGGCACTGCAGCCAACACATATCGTGTTGCCTCTTCTTTGCGCACCCCCCCACCTCTTAATTGGTCAGGCCCCCTTTCCGCAAAAATCTCTGTATTTGGCACACTCTCCGACTTACTATATATGCATGTTGGTCTGCTGCGCGCACGTGAGAGCAAACAGTCGAGATCGAGATCGGGAGGGAGTGGCAGTTGGCTCGGCCCTCGTCCCTCTCCCTTCCCTTTCTCCCTGCCTCAATTTTAATAGATATGTGACAGGTCAAGGACCTGTCGGCACCACCATCAGAGCCACGGGCAGGGCAGTTTTTGTCCTCTTATTTTTTTCGTGTTACTTTTCTTCTGCATGCCCACCGGCCGGTGTTCCCGAGGCTGCAGCGAAGGTGGGCCCCCTGCTGCGGCCGCAGGGATCGGTCGGGTCCTTTGAGGCCCGGTAATCTCCACGGACGGGGGCAAGACGATCACGATACGGCCCGGGGAAGGCACCGGCTGTTAGAGCTATGTAAGGAAGAGCAAGCAGTCGTCGGGACGGCGAAAGTAAGTATTTTGGAGGTATGCTTGAGGATGGTAGGATGAAAAGGGAAGAAAACAGAAAAAATTAGAAAAGAGCGAGGCTTTCAAAAGAGGCTGGTCAAAATCGTGGCGCTGCCGCAATTGACGAGACGAAAGTCTAATTGACACACACAGGCTTCTCGGTGCTTGTGTTTGCTCTATAAAAAAAATTGACGTACAGCATCCAAGTCTGCCCCAGTAACCCTGTCTTGTGTGACTGCCCGCACAAGCCTCTTGTTAAGTCAACTCGGCTCCCCTTGCTGTGGATCGAGCAGGTCGTGCGATAGAAAGAGAGAGAGAGAGAGAGAAATCACAAGGCTGTGGACATTCCCATCTCGAGGTCGCAGGATCGACAGCTAGCCTTCCTGTACGATACCCATGAAAGTTATGATGGCAAAACTTGCCGTGTACGATGAGCCACGATCCCATTCAAGGCAGCGAGCCTATTGAACAAAGCAAACACACTGAAACCGGCCAAGATTCGTGGCCTGAGATCCCTTTGCAGGTGGTGAGGGGCCAGGTGCTGGGAAACATGCAACAGAACAAAAACCTCCAAGCCTGAACCATGAACTATGAACTGATTGTCATCTCGGTTATACGATGTACAAGCGTATCTTTGTTCGGATGACCAAACGATCTCAAGCGGCATAACCGTGATGGTCATGCATCCCCCTCCTCTCCCCTCCTTGGGGGCCTCCAGCTAAGGCTAAGAAGCGATAGGGATGGAGCTTCCGTAGCCCTGGGTCAGGCACCGGGGCAGAGGCGCTGACTTGACTGATTGACTTCACAAGGGACGACAGGGAAGAGACAGATCGAAGTCGTCGAGATGCAGGGAAAGGAGCTCCACTATCAGGGCAGAGCTGATCAGGGGCCCAGGGCGGTGTCAGAAGGTCTCAAGTGACGACCTTGCACCTGCCCTTGCCCCTTGGACGGTCATGTCCATGGCTGAAATTCTTGGGACACGAGAGATGGTGGTGGAGGAGGAGGAGGAGGAGGAGGAAGGGGGGAGGGGTGAGAAAGAAAAGAGGAAGGCCAGAAGGATTTGCGACTGCGCAGGTGATGGTATCGCCAGGCAGGGAGGAGTACCGGCAGTCCTGTCGCGCAACCTGTACTGCATAAGCAGTACTATGTTGTAGTACTTCAGGTGGTCTAGTGGAGAGGCCCCCCCTCCCAACCACAAGAGATAGGTTACCATGGTCGTCGCCTGAACACCCCCTCTTAGGGCTTCGAACTTAGGCAACCCTGGGCTGGCTTGACAGGGGAAGGTAGTGGGTGCGTCGCTCTGGGGAGGTGGGGGGCGCGAGGAGGGTGTGGTTGCTTTGGGGGGGGGGGGATCATGCTGCCAGGGGGCCAGGGGCTGACAAGGGTTCTGGACTCTGAATTCTTGGCTCTGGTTCTGGCTCTGGCTCTGGCTCTGGCTCTTTAGCTCAAGTCCAGGGCACAGCAAGCCGCGGAACTGCCTGGATTGACGTGCCCTGGGTAGTTAGGTTACGCCCCGCCCCGCTCTTAGGGTTGCCCTTGCCTTTGCCTGTATGTGTGTGTGCGCGCCTTCTGGACCCAGCCATGCCAGCGGCAGGCTTGGAAACCCAGCAGGGCTTTGTGGTGCCAGTGTCTCTGGCACGCTTGCGATCCCCTGCGGGCCTAGCCCTGGCGCTCCTCTCTCTGTGTCTATGTTTGGCCCCTCCTACTTTCGGGGAAAGGGCCCTAAAATGTTCGTATATATCTACGCGTTGGCCGTCTTCGTCCTGATCCCTTTTTGTCCCTTTCCCTCTTCCGCTCCGGTGACGTCGACCTGAGTACATAATAGCACGCTGTGGCTGCTCGCTGTGGCTCCAGAATCCTGTCCCTCTCATTCTTGCTCTTCCGGCTTTTCTGGCCTGTCTTCAGCCTTTCCTCCGAGATTTCAGCAAGGACAAAGGTGGACCCTTCTTCGGCGCTCTGTGCTTACCGACCCCACGTCAGGGAAAGCAGAAGAAGAAAAAAAAAAGAGAAAGATCAACTTCCCTGGCTTGTAGGCGACATCGACGTCACTCATACACATCGAGCAAGGTCGGCGGTATTTTTCAGGACTCAATTGGATTTGTCCGCCTTCTCTACGAATAACAATCACTATTCCAGTCAGCTGCTTGTCTAGAGAAAAGACGGCGAGGATCTGCAGAGGGGCGCTACAAGAGCTCACACACGTGCAGGCGGTAACGCACTCTCTGGTTACATTCTCCGGAGCTCTTTCTGTTCGCCGTCGTGGCCCGGTCACATCATCGCATCTAAGCCGCCTTCAAAAACCCGACGCGGCCTGGAGAAGAAGTTGAATTTCAGCAGACTTTTGAAAAAGGCTCAATCCCTCTCTTTTCAACTGGATTGTCCTTTTGTTTCCAGCACCTGAGATTTTTTACTTGTAAGTCTGCTCGAATCTGCTCTCTTGCACACCACCACTACACTCTCATCACCACTGCCTGATCATTGTTGAAACACACCGAGATGTCATAGCCGATCCAAGTCTGTACGGTCATCCAATTGTGGTTTCGAGCAAGTAGCCAGTTCTCTGTACACAAAAAGCTGTTTCAACTGCTTTGGATGGATCGGAAATGAAGGGAAGGGGAGGGGAGACAATCAAGAGAAGACAAGAACAAAAGAGAAAAACCCTCCTGCCCAGCAACGCTCACCTTATCCATAACACGTTGAACCAGCATCGGCATGCTTTATATCTGCGCAACGGAAATTAACACCCCCACCTTAGTTCCCGGCAGGACAAGCCAGCGCGTTGCGATAGAAGTCGTGGAGCACACGGAGAAACTAGTCAACTCCGGCATTACTCGAGCGGCCCGGCTCGGTGCAGGCGACCAGTGGTTGCATCATCCTTTCTTCACCACTTCTACCTCTCGTGGCAGCTTGTGTCTTTGGCTCTTTTCGTCGTGTAAGGTCGGAGGTACAGACCCGAGGCGGTGTCGCGGCGACTGGAGAGCTTTTCTACTCCTGTCATTGGGGACAGAGCGCGCCTCGCCCAGCTTGAAGTCTCTGGTATCGCGACGACGCTCCTCCGTGAAGAGCACAGACAACAACATCCAACAGCTCTCCCAAGCAAGGACTCCTCCGCCTCATCATCCTCCCAGACAGCAAACATGGCACAGCCAAGACACCCCAGCATAACCCTGCCGTATGGCCAACGTGCCGCCGCCGCGACGCACCCCTTGACGAGCTATCTCCTGCGTCTGATGGAGCTGAAGCAGTCAAACCTCTGCGTGTCAGCCGACGTCAGCAACGCGCGGGAGCTTCTTGCCCTCGCCGACAAGATCGGCCCGTCCATCGTCGTGCTCAAGACGCACTACGACCTGATCGCGGGATGGGACTACAGGCCAGAGGAGGGCACCGGTGCGCACCTGGCTGCGCTGGCACGGAAACACGGCTTCCTGATCTTCGAGGACCGCAAGTACTGTGATATCGGCAGTACAGTACAGATGCAATATGTGGGCGGCACCGCACGTGTCATCGACTGGGCACACATCGTCAACGCCAACATATCCGCCGGTAAACCCATGGTTGGGGCCATGGCCCAGGCTGCGGCTAAGTGGCGCGAGAGGTGTAACTACGAGGTGCGCACCAGCGTGACGGTGGGCACACCCGTCGGCAACAGCTTCGACGAGGAGGACGAGGACGAAGAGGACGAGGACGAGGATATCGGCGCGTACGACGCAAAAGGGAGGTCGTCATCGAGAGCCGCATACGAGACACGAGACGTCAATATGATGCCGCCTCCCCCGCCACGAGACCCCGATGGTCGCAAGGGAAGCATCGTCTCTATCACGACCGTCACACAGTCTTTTGAGCCGGCCGACTCCCCCCGGCTGTCCAAGACCATCTGCGACGCCGACGACGTTGTGTTTCCCGGGATCGAAGAGGCTCCGCTCGAGAGAGGTCTACTGCTGCTCGCGCAGATGTCCAGCGCGGGCAATCTCATGGACGCTAAATACACGACGGCCTGCATCGAGGCGGCAAGGGCCAACAAGGAGTTCGTTATGGGCTACGTGGCGCAGGAGAACCTGAACTCGGAACCCGAGGACAACTTTGTCCACATGACCCCTGGCTGCAAACTGCCGCCCGAGGGCGAGGAGGAGAACGGCGAGGATCTGAAGGGCGACGGCATGGGACAGCAGTACAACACGCCTGCGAAGCTCATCGGGATCGGCGGGACGGACATAATCATTGTAGGACGAGGGATCATACAGGCTTCAGATCCGCAGGACGAGGCAGAGAGGTACCGATACAAGGCCTGGAAAGCTTACAAGGCGAGACTGGCGAACTGAGCAGTGGGAACAAGCAGAAGCAGAAGAAGAAGAAGGAAGAAGATAAGATGGTCCGAATAAAAGCATGGCGTGTGGCGAGAACGGGGGTTTGGTATGGATACCCAAATGGACACACAGCAGATGGAGTAATAAAAGATGATGGATTGATTTATTTCCCAGGCCACACCGTCTGTCCCCAATGCCAAGTCTATTCTGATGTGTATCTGAAATGCGAGAACTGATCAGGCAGGCCTAGGGAGAAGGATCGCATTAATGGAGGTGTGGGGGGGCGGGGGCGGGGTTGAGTACGTTCTTTGGGCTGAGGCTCAGCAACGAAGATGGTGTGTAGGAGAGGGGCATGATTCACAGTGATATGAGAACAGCCAGCGTTACCGGACGCATATCCTCAAGCATCTTTCGGAACGAGAGAATTGGAAGATGCACGCTTTGAGAGACATGAGTGCACCGTTCCAACACTATCACGCGCTTGGGTCTCCCGACCAAGGGCTCCCTCTATTTAGATTCTACATTTGGAACACCCCTTTCATCCTCTCTTCCTTTACTTCCTCCGAAGCGGCATGCTCAGGTGTTTCGACTCCGAGATCTGGTCCACCCTGTCTACATCCTCAGGTGTCCAATCCCATGAGTCAGCGGTGAACAGCTCCCTCGCTACTCTGTCTGCTACTATGGCGCCCTCGAAGCGGAGGCGCTGGTCCGAGGCAACAGACCGCGTGAAGTAGAAGACCCTCTCGCCGTTCGTGTCCCTACCACCGCTACCGCCACCCTCTCCCATGCCGTCCCCGACGACAAAGTCCTTCTTGCGACTGGGTCTCTGGACCGCATTGTCGCCGCCGCCGCCGCCGCCGTCGGGTTTCTGCCAGCTCGTCGTCCTCCTCTCCCTCTTCCACCCCTGCAGGCCTATCTGCGCGGCGGTCGTGCCGAGCATGGCACCGACGTACTCGAGGATGGGCATGACACGCGTCCGCAGGCCGCAGTTGGTGTGGTTCCTGTCCACCTGGTAGTTGGGGCACTGCTTCAGGGCGGCCAGGATGGAGCCGACGTCGACAGCGGCGAAGTCCTTGACCTCGTCCAGGGACGAAGGGGAGAAGTTTGTCAGGAAGAGAAGGTTCTTGGACACGAGGAAGCGGACCATCTCGCCGAGCTGGAACGAGTCACAGGCCGAAGAGGAGTCGTAGCCTAGCTTGCACTGCCGGTGGCCGTTGCGGGTGCGCGTGGTGTAGAGGTGGAGGAAGTGCGCTGGGATCGAGGCTAGACTGCGCAGGAGCTGGTGCCGGCGGTAGTGTAGTTCCTCTTGATGGAAGGAGAAGCAGAGGGCGAGAGGTTCAGCATAAGTTTCGCACGTTACACAGCATGCGCAAAGATGCGTCACAAAAGGCAGAGATGCGATGTGAAGAGACGAGAGAGAAAAGAACAGCACCACATCATGGGAATTTTGAAGAAAGAGAAAAAGGGGAGGAAAAGCTTTAGAGGGCACTTACCCTCTAGTCCGTCTGGGAGAAACCACCAGACAGCATCCTGCCTTGCCTGGGCAGCACCTCTGCCAGCATCGGCCCCCCCGTCATCCTCATCGTCCTCGTCCGCCACAGACCAGCGGTGGCTCCCAAACAGCACCAGCTCCTTCGTCGCCGCCCCCAGGCGCGGAGCCTGTTCTAGCAACCACGCCACAAGCACCTTTTGCCTCACAAGCTCCTCCGCCGCCAAGGTCAGCCCGCTCAGGCCGTCCTCGCGCAGCCTGGGCGGGGGCGTCGCGGGCCATCTGAACTTGAGGCCGGTGGTGAGGTGCCGGGACACGGGCGCGGTGCAGGCGAAGCGGTCGGCGAGGACGGCGAGCGTGGTGACGTAGAGCATGGTGACGGGCTTCGTGACGGTAGGGAGGCCGTGTAGCACGCGCAGCATGTCGGCGAAGGCGGTCTCACGACCGGCGGTGCGGGTGGCCTCGTCGTCGTCCTCGATCTCCACCCGCGGCAGGTCCTCTGGTGCCAGGTCCCCCGGCGTCTGACCTCCTGCTGTGACCTCATCGAGCCTCTGGGCGATGGCCCTGGCCTCCTGGAAGCGAGTGTCCCCTAGGAGGTTGGTAAAGTAGCGCGAGTGCTTCTTGAGCGTGGCGAGGTCGACCCTGTACGCAAGGCGGACTTGAGGCTTCAGGACAGGCAGGGGAGGCGGGGGATCTCTCTGTCCTGGTCGGGGCTTGGGCGTTGCTTTACGAGCAGCCTTGAGCGTAGATTTGGATGTCTCAAAGGTCATGTCCAGCAGGATGTCGCCTCTGGGATCGATGGTGATGACCTCTGGGAGGGGCTGCAGCACCAGCTTGGTTGAGTTGGATGGGTCGTCATTTTGAGAGGGTTCTGGTGAGTCGTCCATGGAGGGGGAATTCTTCTAGTGTGGGGTTCAACATCAAGAGGGTGTGTGGAATGCAGCCCTATGAACACATGAGACAACTCTTAAAAGGGTCTCATAAGGGCGCGGCTCGAGGTGTGGTGGTGAGAGAAGGTTGGAGGACTTGACTCCACAGTACCGTACTTACTTTACAGGTGGGTGACGTCGTATCGCTGGTCCCAGGCACTGATGACCCCTGAAGCGGTGCCTGTGGGGGACCCTGACAGGGGCATAAAGCCTGTGCCATGGGCAGCAGTAGCAGCTGGGGTCCCAGCACAGTGGGGCCTTCTGCCATTGACCCTACGCCATTCTTCCCAAAAGCCCCAACATTTCCCTGTGATGATGGCATCCTTGGTCTTTGGATCAAACCTCCAACCACGACAACAAGCAGGAATTTGGGGGTACACCTAACAATCTGACCTCCCATCTTTTGATATATACACAAACACACATACATGTATATATATGAATCTGGTCTTTCTATCTACTGCTTCTTGTTCTTCATCCTCTGTCGATATTAATGTGAGCTCATCTGCTTGACAGGAACAGACTTCACGTCGGCTAATGTGGGGTTGGGAGCACATCCTCGGCCTGGAACCTCTTTACGGCCTCCGCCAGGCGCGTGTTGATCCGAACCTCGTGCAGTCTGCAGCCCCGCGCCTCTCTGTTCTCATGGACGCCCCTTGACCGTCTCAAACAATCACGTCGTCGACGACGACTCCTCTCCTTCCTCCTTCCCTCTTCAGCCATCATTATTGTCCGTCTCCTGGAGGGGAGGACACCCTTTGGGCCGAGGTTCATAGTGGGCAGCTTTTGGGGGGATGGGACTGCGACATCAATCGTTGCGAGAACGCGCCCACCCTAGAAGCACGATTGGAGATCACCCAATTCTCAGACCAGAGGGTCTCCCGAGAAGCATCGCCGCTCTTCTGCACGACTCGAGCCAGCCCCTGTCACCATGACGTCCAGAGCAGCCTTGCGTCTGGCGCATGGCAGAGGAGCCGAGGGCCACCGTCTATATCATACCCAGAGACAGCTGGACCGGCAGCAGAGGACTATCCTCCCGACTTCGATTCGTAGCCTTCTGCAGCGGCGACCGCAGCAGCAGCAACAGCAGGTCTCGACACAGCTCTCACTTGGAATACGAAGCTTCCACAATTACTTCGTCACCCACCTCCCGTCCTCGTCTCTCCACCCCGACTCTCGGTCCACGCCTGGTCCCCACCACAAACTCCCTCGCGATGCTTCGGCACCACACACCCCCGACTCCTCGGGCGTCGCGCCCGCCTCACCGCCGAATATGCCTTCTCGAGACCTCACCGTCGTGCGCATCCCCTTGCGCAGCGCAAAGCACCACTTTGGTGTCTTCAGCGGCCGCGGCAGCCGGCCTTACAACGAGGACGTCAACCAGGCTGGCACGATCAACATTCCCGCCTTTGCAAAGCGCGCCCCCATGAGCCTGGTGCGCAGCGAGAGGAAGAACAGCGCCGGCGAGGCAACCACCGCCGACAGTCCCTTTGGAGACCCGCAGGTTTTCTATTTTGGCGTGTTTGACGGCCACGGCGGGAGTGAGTGTGCCGAGTTCCTACGGGATGAGCTGCATGGTTACATCGAGGAAGCTGCTCGCAAATTCGAGCTCAAGAGCAGCCTGCGCAAGAGGAGCAAGTCGCTCAAGGGCGGCACAGACAAGGACAAGGCCGTTGCTGAAGACAAGTCAGGCGGGTCCACTGCCCCGACCACCAGGAAGAGGGCGCTGGACGTCGTGGACTTTAAGAGTGCCAAGGAGGTCAAGTCACAGCTAGACGGCATGGCCGTTATGAACGGCAAGATGCCCACCGTTACCTCCCAGGAGCCTGTCCTCGTCAAGGCCGACGTACACAAGGCGGTCAAGCTGATGAAGGACCTCATCGATGAGTATAAGAACACGATTGGTGGCTACTTCCGACGCTTCAGGCCTCCGCTATTCGCCCTGGATGCTGAGTCGAGCGCTTCCGGCAAGTCCAAGGTCTCCATCGAGTCCGTCCTTACGTACGCCTTCCTCCGCGCCGACCTGGACTTTGTTACCGCACAGGCCCGCAAGCCCGACCCAGACGATCCCTATGTGAGCGACAATCTCCCGCTGAACAGCGACGAGATCCTGGGCAGCTCCCCTCACAGCGTCCCCTCGGGCCAGAATTTCATAGGCGGGCCCGCGCGTTTCAAGGGCGGCAGCACCGCGTCCATCGCGCTCATCTCCACGCCCACACCCGCGCCCTTTTGGCATCCCAACGCGCACAGCACCATCGTCGTCGCCCACGTCGGCGACACGCGCATCCTCCTGTGCGAGACGGCAACAGGCCTCCCCGTCCCCCTGACGAGCGATCACCACCCCAGCAGTCCAAGCGAGGCGAGGCGGCTCACGCGGTTTGCCGAGAGCAGTCTCGTCACCGACAGCTTCGGCGAGGAGCGGATTAGTGGCCTCGCTAACTCGCGCGCATTCGGCGACATGGGCTCCAAGCGCATCGGCGTCTCCGCCGAGCCCGAGCTGACGCGGATGCAGCTCGGCCCGGCCCAGTTCAGCTTCATGGTCCTGGTCAGCGACGGCGTCAGCGGGACGCTGTCCGACCAGGAAATTGTGGACTTGATCAAGGAGGCGCGCACGCCCGAGGAGGGCGCAAAGAACGTCGTCGGGTACGCCACCGAGGTGAGCATCGATGGTGACAATGCCACATGCCTCGTCATCCGGCTCGGTGGCTGGGAGAGGCGCAGCGAGGGCGGCTTGGGTAGCCTGGGAACCAAGGAGATGAGGGATGCCAGGAAATCAGAGGCCAATGACCCAAGGCGTGGTCGACGGTGATCTCAAAGCACACACCGCTCCTCTTCTTTCCAAGGTTGTTTTTTTCCCCCTCTCGTCTATGACTGGACGATTTGCATGGCGTGTTTGAAAAGGTTTTTACACACAAAAAAAGAAAGAAAGGAAAGAAAGGCGACACGACAGGTGGCTTTGTCTTATTTTATGGCGTTTCTACGAGATGGCGCTTGTGTCGGCGTTTTTGAGGGGGGGAGGCGGGGGGGGTTGGGCACCCATTTTCTTGCCTACAGAAGCCATTGGCGAATGGTTTCTGCAGTCTTGTCGAACTTTGTTTCTACACATTGTAGTTGGGGAGGGAAACACGATAGGAACAATAACACACAACAGGAGCCTCGAGAAAGGGTGGGGGTGGGTGGCATACTGCGAGCATCGGCGTCGAGGGGGCAGGTAATCCTTTTTGTTTTCTTCTTCTTCTACATATTACACTGCACCACAGAGGATACCAAAAGTCGAAAGCAAAACACCCGTTCTTGCAAAGATACATATATGCATACACACTAGAAGAGTTTGTAAATCCAAACATATCATTTATGAGCAATACTTTCTTTTCCTTGTTTTTCTTTTCTTTTCTCTTTTTTGTCCACCCTGCAATTTGTATGGCATCCTCTGAGGGTTGGTCTGATTGAGAAATGCCTGGTTGGTCTGGAGACTGGGAGAGACTAGAGGTTTGTACCATGTTCTGAAGTCTGTGTGAGTACTGAGGGGCACATTCAAATGCTTCTCCAAATAATCCCTCGATGGCGGCTCCGCCAGATGTTCTCTCTCTCATACAATGAAGAGCCAGGTGTGAGTATGTTGAGAAGGTGTGAAACGTATATATAGAACATCTATGGAGGAGATTATGATCTCACAAGTCTTGACGCCATACCCAGGTAGCCCCCATACCTGCTTGCTCCCTCCTTCGGGCCCAGGATCCTCCAAAGTGAGGTCATCTGAAACGCCTTCTCCCTCCCTCTTCCCTCTGCCATTTATGATTGTCATGGATTTCATGAAGGCCCTTTCCAAAGCAGCTATATACCGCCTCGCCGCAGCGTCCACGTGCTTCCCATTGGCATCACCGTCTGCTCTCAATACCCACGCCCGTATCCTCCACCCCAGCCAGGTGGAGGCTGGTCATACGGCCCAGGCGGCTGTCCGTAGGGTCCAGGAGGGCCGTGATGGTGAGGTCCTGGCCCACCAGGCCCGTGATGCCCGTGAGGATGATGTCCTGGCCCACCAGGTCCACCAGGGCCGAATTCTCCACCGGGATACCCGCCTGGTCCCGGAGGTGGTGGCCCTCCCCAATACTGCGGCTGCTGCTGTCCGTACTGGTTGTACTGCCCATACTGTCCGGGTTGAGGGCTTTGGCCGTACATTTGTGGCGATGCACCCTGATAGTATTGGGTGGGTGGCGTGGCTCCGTTGTACTGCTGTGCCGGGGACGTCGCGGCGCGCAGGTATTCATCTGCCGCACCTCCGCTGGGCACTGAATCGCTCGGCGACGCGCTGTGACCGTACCCATATCCCGCAGAGGACGTGGGCCGAGCAGGACGTGCGGCGCCGGGCGGTGCAGACTCGTGCGACATGTACTGGTCCTGAGGCCTTCCGTCCCCACCTTCCATGGCACTGAGGTCGCGCGTCTGCACCTGGCTCCACAGGCTCCCACCGACCTTGCCATGACCCACTTGACCGAGCGCGCTCGTCCAGGCCGTCCAGTCACTCTTGTTGCCGGCTTTCTGGTCCGGACGAACAATGTGGTTTTTGCCGGCTTTGACGCTCTCGGAGGAGAGAAGATTGTTGAGCTCATGTCGCCGCGGGTTCTCGTCGGCCCACTGCCGGACTGTGGCGAACATGTTCTTCTGGATCTCGATCTGCTCGTTGCGGATGGCTGGGTGGTGAAAGGCGCGCAGGACATCGTTGACTACCTCGTCCACCGGAACGCCAGTGTGCTCCCAAGCATAGAGAACGCGGCTATGGCCTGGTTAACACATTATACAGCTGAGCACGCTCTAGGTATGGCGACACTTACGGGACAGCGTACTGCAAGACGCTCGAGGCCACTCTCCCTGCACAAGAGTTAAGGACATTGGTGAAATGGTCCTTGGAGAGCATGGAGTGCGTTGGGTTCGTGCAGCTGGGGTTCGTCCAGGGCTCCAACTGAGCATTCGCGCTCGCGCTGATCACACCTGAGCTGCCGTCTTTGAGCACCTTGGATACCTGATTGATGATAGGGCGGATGAACGGGGCGAGCAAGCCGAGCACGAAAGCCGTCAGAGTCTCGCTGATGTGTTCCAGCAGCTTCTCTAGGCCGGGAACCTTTGATATCATATTATTGATCGCCTTGACGATCCTGTCCCGGAATTGAAGAATCGGGTATATCTTCTTGGCGGTCTCGACGGGGTCGAAATTCGCTGACATGCCAGGGACTTGGTTGAGGTTGACACGCGGACGGTCACTGTTCGCACGCTCTTGCTCCGCAGAGGCCCGTTGGAGCTCACGAGCCTCGGCGGCGAACCCAGAGCCTATACCAGGGAGGTCGCCGATGCTGGAGATGAAGTCGTTCCCCGCCTTGCCACTGCTGCTCAGGCTCAAGCCGAACAGCCCCCGGTCTCCAGTGGGACCATCGCGAGAGGCGCCACCGGATGCGGCCCCTTGAGACTGGGCATTTTTCAGCGCAATGTCCACCTCGTCGACCTCGGACTGGGTGAAGTGGTCTGTGGCCTCGCCCAGAACCGAATGCAGGAAGTCAACACCGCCAAAAGTGCCCGTGACAATGGGATAGACTCGCTTCCCGTGAAGAGTGATCTCGGCTGCCGTGCCGCAGTGCGGGAACACATTGTGGTATCCCAGCTCTCGCAGGGCGAGCTCGCAGTAGTTGCTGTGGGCTGAAAAATCCTCCATGCAATGCAAGGCCTGACCAAGGCACCGCAGAGCCTCGCATAGATCTGTCTCCCTGCCCTTGGCTCCGGCCCCGCCGCTGGTGTACAGTCTGCCAAAATGGATGCTCCGCGCGAAGCTGAATCTGAGGTATCCCGCACTAGTCGCCCACCCACCACTCTCGTTGGCGATGTAGTTCTTCATGCCGGTGTTGTGGTCAATTTCCAGCTCGCGCTGGTCGACCGGCCCTCGGAGTCTCTTGTCGAACTTCCTGGCATCGTCGCCATCTGCATAGCCGAGGGGGTTGTCGATGTGCTCTTCGGGTCTGTAGACACCCAGACGCTCCTCGGTGACCTCGAATTCATCCGTGGCATATCCAAAGGCCATGAAGGACAAGACCCAGACCAGGATGCGGATGGTGGCAGCGTTGACGCCCTTGAGTGAGCCAACGTCGACAGCCTGGGAGTAGTCACGCAGCCAGTTGCCGAAGTAGGTCCGCTTCACCAGCATCGTGGTCCATTTCTTTCCGTACAAAAAGCTTACCGTCTTGAGCATGCTAAGAGCAAGAAGTCAGCAGCTGCTTTTCTCGGTAAGGGCGTGCCACTGGAGTCTCTTACTCTTCGATGTCGCCATGACGCCAATTCGTACCTTCAACTTGGGCTGCACCTCAACGTTAGCCTCTTGTTTCCAGCTTGGAAATCTCCAATGGTCAGGTCACACCAATCGAGGGAATATTGCCAGCTCCAAAAGCGTGGGCCTTGTTGGTGAAGGCCAAGATGAGGAGGCAGATTAGCAGCATTGAGGTGGGGTTCCACCCCAGTCCGGACGAGGCCATCATGACTTGATTCGTGCTCTTGCGGCGGAGGGAGGGGGTTGGAGGACTGGATGTTGATTAGAGTCTATTATGTGGACTTGAATTGAGGAGTAGAAGACACAAAACAGAGAGTGACGTGTTGTGCGTCTGCTGCAGATGTCGAAGTTTCCACGCTGTGACGTCGGCTTGCCAAGCTCAGCTTGTCTGTGTATCCACGCCGATGGGCAGCGATGTGACAAGCAGCTTCCGCTACAGCGCTATCACCCTGGATTGCCCGATTCGGTCATCTCTACCAGAGTTCAAGCCCCCTTTGGCAGCCACCTAGGGAACCCTGCACTACCCTGAGGAAAACATGTGAAAAGGTTGGTGAAGCCAACGGAAGTATTATTTTCTCTTCTTTTCGTACATAGACGCGTTCGAATGTTTCTCAAAACGCATCTCGAGCGACAGTTCCTCTGTGATCACCTACCTCCCTTCCGTTTTGACCGTTGACATGCTCAATAGATGGATATCCATCAAATTACGCCCAGAAACTGGCCTGCTGTACCACCGTACTTGATCACTACGTATCCAGCATCACTACGTATCCAGCGTAGGCATGATTACTTGGTCCAATTAATCTAAAAACAGCAGGTTGAAAGAAGAAGAAGAAAAGATCAAGAGAAGGAATGAATCCTGCGAGTGCTGAGTGGAATGGTGGTGACTTGTCTCAAATAAAAAATCAGCACATGCAAGACGAAGGTGGCGAGCATTTACAGAGTCAAAGCTAGGGGTGGGGGGGGGGGTCATACCACCCGGCTGCGAGGATTCCGACTGCAGACAGAGCCAAGCCGGCCTAGTCACTTGGTGTCCTATGGAACTAATTTACGATGTACCTACCGCTGGGGCCCCTCAGCCCTCCTAAGTGTAGCCTACCTCGAGAAGGAGATAGGTGGTGCCACTGATCATTCCACCCAGTCCAACGGTACTGGTGACTTTGAGAGATTGAATCCATAATTTTGCCTCTGTTCTTGGGGTGAGCAATTGAGCTGTGACTATGTACATTGGCTGACCAGCCTTGTCAGCTTCAATCATCCAGCAGCCGTCTCAAATTTCACGGGGATTCTGCTAGGGCCCCTTATTCCGCCCGTACCTAAAGATCTGCAGCGCTCAACCTTGCTGGGGGCTTTCCCAAATAATCAGCCCTTTAAATCACCTTTCCACCTTCGTACCAAACCTCGATTGTTTCTCTTCTTCTGATGTTTTGACACGTCTTCCTCTGTGATGTTTTCAACAAAATTCATCGCCTTGTATTCTCGTTGATTTGATTCTCATCGGTTTCGTCTTTCTCGCGAATCCACCGTTAGCGGTAGTCCATCGGTACTTAGACCCGCTTCTGTGCCTATCGCCCTCGTTTTTTTTCTCCCCCTGGCTTTGCGACGTGGCGCGGTGTGGCGTGGTTTCCGACCGCCCGCAACTTCCCGTCTACTCTTGATCTAGAAAACCAAAAAGGAAAACCACCCTCGACATTCTTCGAGTTTCTTGAGATCCTCGAGACGTCTGTGTCGTTTTTTCTTCTTCTTCTTGTTTCGCTTTCTTTTTAGGTGTCTTTCCCCAAGATGCCTTCACGCACCCTACCCACCTTTACGCTTGGCGAGGTTGCGTCGCATAACTCGGACAAGGACTGCTATGTCACCCTGGGCGACAATGTCTACGACATCACCGACTTCGTCGAAGCCCATCCCGGCGGTCCCGAGCTCGTTCTCGAGTACGCAGGCAAAGACATCACAAAGATCTTGAAGGACGAGGACTCCCACACACACTCCGAATCGGCATACGAGATACTCGAGGAGTCGCTCATCGGCTTCGTCGTCCCAGAAAAATCTACGAATGGATCTGCGAACGGGGTGAATGGCGACGCGCACACAAATGGCAATGGCACTGCCAACGACGACGGCACTTGGATCCACCCGAGAACGGGCATGTCGTGCGCTTCAGACCTGAACAAGGAGACGGACCCTTCTGAAGATTTCAAGAAGCACAAGTTCCTCGACCTCAACAAGCCGCTCTTCCCTCAGGTCTGGTTCGGTGGCTTCAGCAAAGAGTTCTACCTCGATCAGATCCATCGCCCGAGGCACTACAAGGGCGGCGAGTCTGCGCCTTTCTTTGGCAACTTCCTGGAGCCCCTGAGCAAGACCCCTTGGTGGCTCATACCGACCTTGTGGTGGCCCGCCATCGCCTACGGCCAATACCTCGCCTCCAAGGGCTTCGAGAACCACTTCTCGCAGCTTCTGTACGCCCTGCTGGGCATCTTTCTCTGGACCCTCACCGAGTACCTGCTCCACCGATTTGTGTTCCACCTCGACTAGTGAGTCCTCTCTCTTTCTCTCTCCGGCACTTCCGAGGGGGCCGCGTTACTAACCACTACCACACAACAGCTACCTACCTGACAACCGCGTCGGCATCACCCTGCACTTCACGCTGCACGGTGTTCACCACTACCTGCCCATGGACAAGTACCGTCTTGTGATGCCGCCCACGCTCTTCTTGGCCCTGGCCTTTCCCTTCTACCATCTCGCGCTCGCCGTCTTCTACTGGGACTGGCATGTCGCCGTGGCCGTCTTTGCCGGCGGTATCTTTGGTTACAGCTGCTACGACATGACACACTACTTCCTGCATCACCAGAACCTGCCGCTGTGGTACAAGCAGCTCAAGAAATATCATCTCGAGCACCACTTCCTCGACTATGAGAACGGCTTCGGTGTCACCAGCAAGTTCTGGGATGTGGTCTTTGGCACAGAGATCAAGCAGCCCTCAGCCATGAAGACTAAGTGAGGACCAAAGGCCGCGGTGTTTCGCAGTTGAAATCATGACCTGTAACAGATAGACAAATTGCATGGGCAGACGTCGTAATTTATTTCGTTGTACATACTCTTTCAACAGGCCAATCCGGGTTGGACAGCCTATTAGGAGAGAAGACTATGGGCTTGTCTCAGTGAGGGCAACTCCTCCTTTCTCGATCGTACAGAACACAGCAATTAGGCTGTGGCATGCATGGTACAAGCGCTGCAGAAGATCTGGGAACGCTCACGGGCCTCTGCAACACAGAACGGCTTCGAATAATAATCATTAATCAATGCAGTTAAGAGAACAAGAATACATGGAAAAGAAACAATGAATCAATAATCACAATCGTGCAAGTCTCTGAAATGCATTTGAGACAATGGCCCTTGGTATCGTGACTCCAGTGCAGGTGATGCCAGCCTAAGACAAGATTGAGGAACTAGTTCTGTGTGGCACGGACCACCTGGTCGATGGCATGGTGAAATCTTGTCGGCCCCCACTGCTGTTGTCTTTTCTTCCCCCTACACTTGGCAGTCCGCAGCACCAAATCTTACCTGCAGAGCACCCACGCTGCTATCATTGAATTTGCATCACTGCGTGTTCCCTTGCGACTCTCTGTGGACTGCATACCCTATTCTAGAGCATCTTCAAGATGGCTTTTTACGATGTCGAGGCGCTCCTCGACGCCACTGCCAAGCAGGATGAGAAGATGGAGGACGCACCCCCTGCGCAGCCAGGCACCACTGCAGATGTCGACGACAATGACCACCATCAGGCCAACGGAAAAAACGACTCAACCAACGACAAGAGCCGCGAGCGTGACAGGGATCGCAGCCGAGATCGCAAACGCCGAGATCGCGACCGCAGCCGTGACCGCTACTCAAGCCGCCGCGGCACCCCCGAGTCGGAGCGCACGCCGCGTAGTGACGCAGGAAGCCACAGAAGCAGCAGGCGTCGCAGCAGGAGCCGTGAGGACCGACACTTGCGCCGCAACAACAGGGACGGCGATTACTACCGCAGCGGTCGGGGCCACGGCGGCGGTGGCGGCGCCGGCGGCCGCTCGCGCTCCAGGTCGCCGGGCGGGCGGTACTACCGGCCGCGTGATGACCGCCGTGACTATCGCGATCGCAGGGACCGTAGAGATGATGATCGTGATGCGCCACGCCGTGGCGGTCGTACGCCGCGCGCTGACAGAGACCGCGAAGAGCCTACACCCGCCCAGCTCACCGAGGACGAGAGGGATCGACGGACTGTGTTTGTTCAGCAGCTTGCTGCGCGGCTGAGGACCAAGGAACTCAAGGAGTTCTTCGAGAAGGTCGGCCCTGTGTCGGAGGCCCAGATCGTCAAGGATCGTGTCAGCAATCGGTCCAAAGGGTGTGTATCCTCCGTCTCTTTGTCTCGAAACTCAACAAAAGTGCTGACACGCTCATCGCCCTTAATAGTGTTGGCTACGTCGAATTCAAGAACGAGGAGACTGTCGCAGCTGCTCTTCAGCTTACTGGTCAAAAGCTCCTAGGTATCCCCGTTATTGTCCAGCTTACCGAAGCTGAAAAGAACCGCCAGGTTCGCGAATCTGGTGGCTCTGGAGGCCATCCTAACTCGATTCCCTTCCACCGTCTGTATGTTGGCAATATCCACTTCAGTATCACTGAGCAGGATCTTCAGAACGTCTTTGAGCCTTTTGGCGAGCTTGAATTTGTCCAGCTGCAGAAGGATGATACGGGCCGCAGTCGTGGCTATGGATTTGTACAGTTAGTATACTCCCCCGGCCTCCCTCCCCCCTTCCTTCTTTCTATTCTCACAAGTTGCCGTGGCGACTCCTTACTTACACGCGAGCACAGGTTCAGAGATGCAGGCCAGGCTCGCGAAGCCCTCGAGAAGATGAACGGATTTGATCTCGCAGGTCGTCCTATCCGCGTCGGCCTTGGTAACGATAAGTTCACCCCTGAATCCACTGCCAACCTCCTGCAGAGATTCCAGGGCCAAAACCAACAGTACCAGGGATCCGCCTTCTCCGGCGCCGGTGGGCGCGGTGCTCCCAATTCGAACTTCGACCGTGCCGGTGCCCGTGACAACGACAAGGGTGGCGGCGCGAGCGCTCTCGACGACACTGACGTGGCTGGCGTCAACTTTAACAACTACAGCCGAGATGCCCTCATGAGGAAGCTTGCAAGAACTGATGAGCCTCCGAGCGCAAACACTGAGCGACAGATTTTGAAGCCCAAGACAGAGCAACCCAAACCACTTCCCGTCACTAACAACATGGCGAGCCGCTGCGTTGTCCTGCACAACATGTTTGACCCGGACGAGTAGGTTTTTTCTTCCTTTTGGGGGGGGGGGGGGGGGGGGGGGGGGGGGGGGGGGGGGGGGGGGGGGGGGGGGGGGGGGGGGGGG